>BPLQ01006679.1:40402-85867 GCA_021605075.1 Caerostris darwini | reverse complement strand
TCATCCATCCATTAGTTTGCCGCCATGATCGTTTATTAGAAATACTTTCAAATCGCTTGCGCAGTGGTGCAATTTTACAGATATGCATGCGCAATAGTACAATGTTTCCAATGAGCATTTGCGCTAGGGAGAAAAAAATAACGGATGATAAAAAAACGTTATGCAGAAAACTCTCTAATATTTCGTAAAGGAAACGCCAGTGAACCCAGTGATAATATTTCTAGCATGCGCGCTAGGGAGAAAAAGCTAACGGACGTTCAATGAATCAATAGCCTGGTCAATGCACGTTAAATATTTTGGTTTAATAATTGATAAAAAGTAACCTTCCATGAAAAATATCATTAATATAAAAGAAAAATGTTGTGAAACAATTTTACCTCTGCCTCCCTCTCGTCAATAGAAATAGCAAACTCACCCTTTCAAATTAAATATTACTATTCAAGCAAGTATTAAGACCAATCCTTACTTGCGCAGCCCCAATTTGAGGTATAACAGCAAAAACTAATAAAAACCAAGTACAAATAATTCAAAATAAATTACTTCGGATTATCGCTAGTGCTCCACAGTTCGTACGTAACTCTACCATTCATAACGACCTTAATATTGAAACTATAGACACCCATAATACTAAACTCTCAAGAAAAATTCTTTTGTAATATAGCTAATCATAATAATCCGATTATTAAAGCCCAAACCATTTTTACTCAGTGTAACGGTAGATACAACTATCCCTACGCAACTTCAAAATGGAATCGAAGTTTAAAACCACCTTAAATTGTCTATTTTTTTTTAATATACTGCATATACAGAATTCTTTAATTTTGAAATACATTTGCATGTTAATGGTATGGAGGACACTATAACTGTTTCTCTCCAAATTTCAGTTATTTATCTTGGGTGGGAAATTTTAAGTTTAAACTAACATTTCGTCTGTTAAAAAAATTGGTTAGATTTTTAAAGAAAACAATCAATGTGAAGCATTAATCTGTGTAGCATTAAGTGGAAAATAACAAATACATTCATAAAGCTAAATTTCTAACGTTTTGGTAAAAAAAAAAAATAATGTATATTCAACGTTATTAAAATTATAAATTTATTAATAAATTGATCAAAACAATATTTTAAAAGTATATTGTTTAATAAAGGTTTTATAAAAGTTTTATTTGCTAAAGTAAGTTAAAAAGTGAAATTAGTGAAAAAATTAAAAATCCATAAAAATGATTTTTTTTTCAAAATTCATTAGTTTAGTTTACCAAATCTTAAACATCATTAAAATTTTTACTTTTAAATTAATATCTCATTTGTCAAAAAAATAATATGAGAGATTTTATAGAAATTTTATTGTGAGGTATTTATGATCAGTAAAAAAAAAAAAAAAAAGTATGTAAGGAGTTGCTAAACAGAAATTCAATGTGCAGTGAAAATAAATTTAATGAGTAGTATAAATAAAATCATAATGAGACAGTAAAAACATATTCTTACTGAAATTACAAAAAAATATAAATTTCTGTGCCAAAATAAAAATATTTATTTTGGCTCAGAAATTTATATTCATAGAATTTTCATAGAAAATTCATAGAATTTTCCCAAATCTGTAAATATTAAAAGACAAATTTGTTTTTTGTTTTTTTTACAGATTTATTTACTTTTTAATAACTAAATGTTTTTTTCCAATTTGATATATTTTGCTAAAAAAATATTTTACGTAAAATTAAATTTGTACAATTTATTTACACGTTACAATTTTTTTAAAAAAAATTTCTGCAAATTGAAAGCTAATACAATTTATCATTTTTTTTTTTTTTTTTTTTCATTACTTTTAACGAAGAAAAAAATTGCGTGGCTTTTTTATTGAAATTTTTTTTTCTTATTTAATTTCCTGAAATATTTTCTTTTATTATTTTTTTACTTTGTATTTATATTATATATTATTGTATGTTTTATTTTGTATTTTGTATTTTTTTGTAAATATATATAGTTTTCTTACGATATGTGTTTTGCATTGTGTACACATTCGACAAACATTTTGTTTCACTATATGTGTATAAATTATCGAATAATAATTTTAAAAACTCCCTTCATATATATATATATATATATATATATTTAAAATAATAACTGTAAATGTTTTGAGCTTCTCGGCTGATTTAATTTTTTGTTTACTGATTACTGCTTAATTCTTTTATCTTTAATAAATTTGTCTTAACTTTTAATTTTTACTTTAATTTGTCTAAATAATTTAACCTAATTCAATAGCTAATTTAATACTGCTCTGGTTTCATCTTTATTTGTATAATGAAATTGCTTTACTTATTTTTGTAAGTACTGAACTAAAAAAAAAAAAAAAATGTTTTTTTCCTAGCTTCGGTTGGGTTTTTTCCAATTGCATACCAACTGACTGATGGCGCCATCTGTTTGCGAGCCAGTCAACTATAACTTGAAGATTTTATTTCGTATGTTTTTACGTTTTCTTAATGTTCAGCTGTTAATTTTAATTTTCTTTGCTATTTTGTTAATTTTAATCTTAATTCCTTTTTTTATTTTATTTTATCTTAAAATTATTTTTTTAACTTTAACCTTTTATCTTTTTTTTTGGGAATCGTCAACGGATTCGTAATTGTACCGATAGCTTAGCTTTTTCGATCTCTTGCTTTAATTGTTCTCAAGCAAAGAGATGTTTTTCCTAAATCTTTAATTATTTTATTTTATTTATTACTACTCATTAATTTAAGCAACTTCATTTAATGCAAATTTTTAACTAATTTAAGATGTTGAGGTTTGGGGTTCTCAAAACCACCTTGGAACTCCGTAACCGGTACGCCCCTTGCCCAATGAGTTATTATTATTGTGTTTACTATTATTCTAAACTACTATTATACTATTCTTCCATCATGTAAACATAGATAATATAATAATATTGATACTAAAATACATTGTAAAGAAATATATAATGCTAAAAATGAAATATAAATATAAACGAAATAAATATTTTTCAATGATTTCATTTTTTATTTTTTTTTTACTAGTGCGATATTTGTTTTTTCACTTTCTCACTTAACTTTTGCAAATCGATCTCTTCGATCAATTTGATATACATCGTAATTGGTGTTGCAGGTTAACGTCCGTTATTTTGAATGTGTTTTGTGTTTGGCCAATTTCATTTTCGGGAAGAAAAAAAAAAAGGCGATTCTCAGATTTCATGTTCACCACTCGTTGAGCCAAAGGTTTACAGAATTTTTTATTTTGCAATGTATATTTTTATATGTATATTTTTAATACATTGGCTTTCACTACTTTGCCATTATGAAATAAATATATTTTGTAAAAGTGTGAAAATTCTCACGGGCCGCATATTGTTCACCCCTTGCTTTAAATATTACTTTTGCAGCAATAATAAAACATTTGTCTCAGAATCACTTTCAGTGTCAAGGTATACATTAATTAATTTCATACGAATAAGACATATTGTTTAGCATTCATATGGTTTGTATGAAAAATGTCGTATGTTTTATACCGAAACTAAACTGCATCAGTTTGTATGGTATCGAAAATACGGATTCAATTAGAAACTATTTTATTGATATATACATTAAATTTAAAAAGAAAATTAGAATTAGTATGAAATGTTAATTTTTTTAATTTAATGTATAGATAAATGCATCCATTTCAGTAATTATATTTATTAATACATTTTGTAAGCAATTTTTCTTTATCCTTTTTCAGCTTCGATTTTTTTAGGATCCTTAAAATTGAATATTTTTAATGGAAAATAATGCACCAATTTGTTATGGATTTCTTATAAAAATATAACTGTTAAGTTCAAAAATAATATATATATATATATATATACATATAAATGTTCTGTGAATTTTGTTTTCGCATGTTATATATTGTTTAATTGAAACAGAATTGTTTTAAATGTGTTACACAGAAAAATAAAAGATTCTCTTAAAATTTAAAATATCAAATGATATATGAGTTTTCATAGAGCAAGAAAGAAATATTTATATGTTTATTAAAAGTTGTTTCTATTTGCATAAACAGAAGCAGTGATTTTTAATTTTAAAATTTTTAAAATTATATTTATTCAGTTTTTGAAAAAAAAAAATTATTATACTGCGCAGGCAAACAGAAATAAACAAAACAAAAAACGTTATGCACAAGAAGAAGGAATAATTAAGTAAAGAAAATAATGGATAATTGACCAATAAGGGATAATGATAATGGTAAACAATGGATAATGTAAATAATTTATAATCTTTTTAAATAAATATTATTTAACATTTATTTATTGCAACAGTTAAATATTATTTAACATTTATTATTTAATATTTTCTAACTTTTGAAATTGTAACATAATTTTTAATTATAACATAACATAATGACAATTTTTCCGAGGAAAAAGAATGCACTTATGAAATTCAATTCAAGCAATAAATAGGAAATAAAGAATTCCTACAAATCTTTAAATCAAATTCTTAAATTTTTATTAAAAATAAAATTATTTGAAAAATTGCATTTTTTAAAGGTGATAAATAAAAAAAAGAAAGGATAAATAAAACATTTTGTAGAAAAATTATAAATAAAAATATAAAATTAATAATACATACTAATAATTTAAAAATATTTGTAGAAAAAATTTCAGTAAATTCAGAAATTTAAAAAAAATTAGAGAGAATGTGGAAGAATTGTGTAGGGATGGGAAGAGTTTACTAATGGCAAATATTAATAAAATTTGAAATTATTTTAAATTTAATACATTTATTTGAAATAGTTATTGTAGAAACATTCAGCAGTATATGTTCGTCAACAAATTATATTTATTCTTTGTTCCCCTAAAGAAAGATAGATGGCGCCACAATATAAAATTATTTTTAAAACTGATCTAAAATGATCTTAAAAATTTTTTTCGGTAGGTTCGAATTATTCAAATGATTTGAATTGCTTATTACTAGAGAATAGTGTCTTCAAGTATGGAAGTTGATTTTCTGTTAGCTACTATCCTCTGACTGAAGTGATAACACCATCTAGATCCAATGAAACCTAGAATACAAATCATTACATCTGAATGACTAAATTTCGCTGACGTCATAATCTGTCGCCATCGTCGTAGGCGAGGAAAGAGTGAAGAAGGGATTTTTTTTTTTTTTTTTTTTTTTTAAATTTTTTTTTTTTTTTTTTTTTATTTGGTCAAAAATCAAACAACAAGTTTTCTTTCAGAATATTAAGATTCAGAATTCTACGTGCGGATAAAATTTTATTTACAATAAATAAACAGAGCAATATATATATATATATATATATATATATACTAATGAGCCTGAGAAAGCTATAACCCGACTGGTAGTCCAAAACAGAAACTTAATCTGATGTCACCAACAGGTGCGACGTCTGTATTTACTTATTTTCTCTTCAAGAGGTAATACAACTTACTAAAACATAAATTTTTTGTATAGGAAAGTATGGCCTGAAGTGATACGTTGAAGCACATGGAACTGCAAATGTAAATATCGAATAAAAATTTATTGCCATAATTCATTAAAAGATATTCATAACCGTTTTTCCTCCATTCTTTAAATTAAAAATAAATAAGCGAACGTAAATTCGTAAAATTTTATACTTTCCTATTTTAAAAAAAATTTAATCATGTATGGACCAATTTATAGCTAGCAAAATTTTCCATTTGCTACAAGTGTCAATTACAGACAAACTTCTCTTACTGAAATTACTTACTGCTCTACTTCTCTTACTTGAATTTTACCTGCAGAAATTGCCTTCAAATTGAGTGTAATATACTGCTAATGTATTGCAATAATATATTCGCAATATATATATATATATATATATATATATATATATATATATATAATATATTGCGAATTGTATTATGCAATTTGTTGTTATTTGAAGTGCAAAAATATTTCTTTCGTTAAACATCTATGTTCTGAATATATTTCCCGAGTTATTAGAAAATATCATATGTTTCTTTATTTTCAATAAATTACTCACGATATTACTTAAAGAATCTTAGCATTCATATTATCATGGGGCAAATATTTTTATGTAATCAATTGGGCTTTCCCCAGTTTTTTTGACAAATTATTGTAATGCTACCAACATGTTATTTTCAAATATTTGTAGTACCAAATTGATATTTTGTCTCTCAAGATTAGAGGGCCATAATGCTTTTGAATTTAAATAGTAGCCATGCATAAGTAGATTCAAATTCATACATTTATACCCAGTTTAATTTTGCACTCATATTATCATTTACACCAGTAAAAGAAAAGGGAAAGAACTTGGTTTGGTGAATATTTTTAGTGTGAACAGTAACAAAGAAAAGTGGACTGTTTAAAACATTTTCAGAAGCATCTAAAGATTGGACAGGAAGAGGAAAAACAAAAGAAATAAGAGATTAATTATACTAGATAAATTGTAAGGCTATGACTTAAATTTTTTCCTAAGTTAAGCATATATATAAATAAATAAATATATATATATATATATATATATATGTATATACTTGTTTTTCTGTAAATTAAAAACAATGTCTTATGAATATTCGTTTAATATTATTAATATAGAATTTTGGATACATTTTAGCATGAAATTATTGCTTAGTTTCATGATAGTTTAACATTAATGATTAATCGAGTAATTATCGAGTCTCGATTCACAATTAATCGAGTAATTATCAGCAATAACTAATACTTTATATTCTAGTTCTAAAATACACAGATTACAGACCTCATGGAGAATTTCTTCATTAATATCATTAGTTGGTAAAACAAAAAAAAAAAAGGAATGTTTATATGATGATATAGTATTTTGAATCCTAAAACAAAAGCCCATGTAGCACGCAGTCATCCGGAAACTTTCGGCTCCTAATGATTGGTGTGCCGCACTTTGGGGGAAGCTTTTTCAACGTCGAGAAGAATTGATTTGTGATTTGAGATTCTTCTTCGTGAATTATTTCTGGTAAGGAATGATGAGATTTCCTGAAGTCGACCAGCACTGGAATGAGTATGCACAAGATGTGGATTCAGGAGTAAGGAGAAATAATGCACCGAAAAATAATAAGAGGATAACGCACTGAAAAATTTTGCTGAACTTATTGAGCAATTAAATTGAAAACGATAGTTTTTATACTGGAAGTGCCTAGTTTATGTATGGGAATTATGTGTGCTTTTTTCATCAGTCCAGGAAATGAACTGGCCAAAGTGAAATTGAGGGAGAGTCACCAGATTAATTAAATAGACAGGTGCTTAAGTTAAATGTTATCTTTCTTGAAGAATTTTTTAGAGCTTAGGGATGAATAAAATGATTTTTTAAAAATAATTTTATTGATTAAAGATTTAAGTAATTAACTTGTATTGCGTTTAAATAAATAAATATTGCGATTTAATAAATAAATCGTATTCTGTAAGTTTGTTGGAGAAATCATATTTGAGGATAAAATTTGATTCAATGCATTTTTTTTCCTAGTTAGCTAGTATCGTCCAAGAAGATATTTTGAATTACTTCTCCTTATGCGGTTCTTTAATATTTATGCGCAAATTACATTCGATTTTACAATTTATAAACAATACAAGAAAGTTTTATTATAAATTATCAGATGCACTGTTAAACTTTCTTATAACTGCAATTAAATTCCGAAATTAATATTTCCAGATGATTAGTTAACACATTTTATCTGCGAGATTTAATAATGTTATATTTAAATCTTTAAAATGTCCTTTTATTCAAATATTTGAAATTTTAAGTCTTCCTAATGATTTTTAGCCTTTTTAAACTCGAAATTTATCATTCTTTCAATTTTGTTTTAAACATAGCTTTAGAATAAGAAATGTTTGTTTTAATTTCAGTTTATTGTACATTTGCATACTTATAAATTTTTTATACAAGATATTTTTTACATCTTTGTAAACAATAGGTTTCCAAAGTGATAGTACTAATACGTAATGAAGAACATACAGTAATTTCAGGATCAAAAAAATATACTCATTCTGTACTAAAATCGATATTTTTTAAAATTTTCTTTTTCCAATCTTGTGAAATATGTAATAGAACAACTTAAATTTAGCAAATAATAATGGTATTTAATGACTTTGCAATGAGTTTTCTAATAATTTTAAGACAGTTCATTGATGTTTTTAATGTTTTCAAGACGTTTTGTTGATATTTTTGATATTTTTTAATAAACATTTTAAATAATTTGCATCGCAAGAAACAATTTTTTTTTACTATTCATAAAATTTCAATGCAATCATTTGCTATTATTTCAATCAGTTTTCTTCTACCTTTTCTGACAATATATTATATATTATAGATTATTCTTACCAGTTTGGCTTTAAATTTTATAATTGTTGTCCTGTAAAATAAAATAATATAGTTCCTCCGTAAGAGATTTTCTTTCAATTTAGATTCAATTCGATACCCTTATTTTCTATATAATTCACAATAAAATGATTTGAGAAAAATTACCATCTTCCTAAAAATAAATTTCCTATTTTAAGTTTTTTTTTTATACAATCTTTGTAGTGATTTAAATATTTTCGATGTTGAAACTTCCACGATTTTTTTTTCTAATTACGCAATACTAATGTGCAGAAATCTAATCATCAGTAAAGTTTCCGCTGGTAATTTTCAAGTGATAAACAATTTATTGTAATATAAATATGGGATTTATGATTTTCTAAATTCCTCTCTATTTTACGAATATATAATTTACTACATTATATTTCTTATACTATATAATACTATATATTTCTTATACTATATATAAATACCCAAGATATATATATATATACATATATATATATATATCTTGGGTATTTATAAAATGAAGTATTATTTTTACCTTTCATAATTTGTATAGTCATATGAATTTCTTCAAAGGTTTTACTTTTTATGAAAAATATCAATTTTGTTAAATGTTTGAAATAAAAATGTCTACATTGTCAAATGCTTGCATAAAAGTTGTCACTTTTATCAACTTTTAGTATTATTTAATTATTTTTTTATTTTTCCATATTTATTATCTTAATTTATCAATTAAACTATAAAAAATAATTTAAAACGTAAAAAAATTAGTAAATATTTTTTTTCCGAAATATAAAATTTAAAATCACAATTCTTAATGTATAATTAATTTTGTATAAAGAAAAACTAATTATGAAAATAATTTCGGTAGTAATTAACAAAACCAAGAAAACAAAATGTAAATTAGAAAACAAAAGAAAATAAAAAATATATAGTATAAGAAATATAATGTAGTAAATTATATATTCTTTCCCGAACATTTTATGTATAATTCATTAAAATGAGAATAAAACAAATTCAAAATCAAATATATATATATATATATATATTTACATATATATTGTTTTAATTTCGGAACACTCTATCTGATAATCTACTTGAAGGCAACTCATCTAAAACCTGGTTTAACTTTGTTTTAAACATCTCTGATCAGCCCAGGTTTAAAGCTTATGATTGTATGGCCAATCATCTTTTTCGTATGAAAATATTTGCAAGCCCAAAATGCATGCTCTGCAGTCTTGGAGAGGACATAGATTCCTCCTGTCTGCATGCACTTGTTTCCTCTACTGTGTATGGTCGTTACTGGGAAGCTAGGGCCCTTATGGGCTAAACATGTCACTATGTGATTTCTTTCGATTCTCGTTGTTGTTTTTATGTTCTTTGTGTTCTTTTTCTTTTTTAATACGCTTTTATTAGCTTCACCTGTATGTTTGTATGTATGTAACTGACTTTTTCCCCTAGAGATCTGCTTCTCCTCATATACACTATTTAAGCTGCAAAGAAACATTTATAGGCATCTTTCAGAAAGAAAACAGTTGATTCTTTTTAATACGCTTTTATATTAGTTTCACCTGTATGTTTGTTTGTTTGTTTGTTTGTAACTGACTCTTTGGGCTCGATTTTGCCCTACTTTAAGCGATCAGATCCGTGGGACAGTGGCACAACGGACTATTCGCATTTAGCCTTTGTTTTACTCACAATTACATTATTGTAAGAACTATAGTTCCGGGACCTCATTTAAATATTAGTTTAAAAACACTAAAAAACATGCTTTTAGAGTTAATCAAACTAAAAAGGAAAAAATAAATCAATAGTTTAAAAAAACTAAAAAAACACGCTTTTAGAGTTAATGAAACTAAAAAGTAAAAAATAAATTAATAGTTTAAAAAAACTAAAAAACACGCTTTTAGAGTTAATCAAACTAAAAAGTAAAAAATAATTGTTACCATATGAATAAAATGACTGACGAGAAAATGAATGTCACTGTTCCAAAAGCATGGGGTGCTTTGTATGACATTTTTACACTAACTCTGCATTTCGGAATGAATTAGTGAAAAATTATAACGATTGATATCGAGCATCCCACGCTTTTAGAACAGTGACATTCATTTTCTCGTCAGTCATTTTATTCTTATGGTAACAATTATTTTTTACTTTTTAGTTTGATTAACTCTAAAAGCGTGTTTTTTAGTTTTTTTAAACTATTAATTATTTTATTACTCATTGTAGCCTGCCATGGGAAATAAGAAAAATATATTGTTTTAAAACAGAAGAAAAAACAACGTACCATTTTAAAAAAGAAACCTTGTTAACTTCGCTTAATTTTAAAATAATATTGTTTATAATATGAATAGTGGTTCGGAATCCATTTTAAGCTGTAGGTCCCGGTCCTAATAGGATCGTAGAGCGCTGCGACGGCATTGTTACTCCGCGTCCGTGGCTTACCATCAAGTTACACGTGCCCCCTGGGTAATGCAAAGTGAGTAACATCGATGTAGCCCTTATGGCGAAAGATCACATTAGAAGAAAAGATCACATTAGATTTCTGCATTAGAAGAAAAAAAAATAATATGAATTTTTACTTTTAAAAATGTTTGTCACCTACATCACAAATTCATGAAAAAAATAAAGTTTGAATAGATAAATCCCTTTCTCGTAAAGTTATAAACACTTTTATTAAAATTAAAACAAAATGTTTATGTAGAAAGTTTAAATACAAAATTGGTGAATGACATGATGGAATTGTAATGGAAATAAAATGTTAACGAAAAAATTTAAAATTTGGTGAGATAAAGAAGGATAATTAAATTTATGCAAAATTTACAAATAAAATAAATTTATTTGAAGCTTAATAAATTAATTTAGAGAAAATTACTCATTCATTATAAAATTAATGTTGTAACTGGTTTAATTTATCAAATGATCGTGTAAGTATTGATCATTACTAAATTTAAATTATTTGGAAATGCTTTTGAACAAAATCACAGTTTTCCACAATAAGTAATTAGGGTTATGTTTTAATGTCGACTTAAAAAATGTTTGTAAATATGAATATAATAAATGGCAAAAAGATTAAATAAATTAACAGAAAAATTAGAAATATCATTTGAAAGTTTTTTTAAATTAAACCTACTTAATTTCAAGATGGTGAACTGAATGTTAGTTGAATAACATTTAAATTATAATGTCAAGTGATTTTGAATTTACATTTTTATTTTTTCCGTTTTATAGTATTTTGCTTGATTTAAACAAATTACATGTATGCTCAAGTAATAAAATGTAATTACCTTTTATTTGGTGTAATATACTATGTTATTAATTGGAAGAAATGAATATACTTATATTACATGGCAAATAAATAATTAGTTAAAGATATTAAATCTGTAATGGAAATTTAATTATACAAAGTAGTTTTAAAATTTCATCAAATTGTTTATAGTACAGTTTGCTTGAAGAAATCTACTTTATTTTCGAGTATTATTGCAGTTGATTAGTTACCACATTTTATCTGCGATATTTAATAATATATTTAAATCTTTAAAATATCCTTATATTCAAATATTTAAAATTTTAAATCTTCCTATTAATATTTATCCTTTTTAAACTCGAAATCTATCATTCTTTCGATTTTGTTTTATACATAGCTTTAGAATTAGAAATATTTGTTTGAATTTCGGTTTAATGTATATTTATATATATTTAGATACTTATAAATTTGTTAAATTCGAACTATAAGTTTCCAAACTTATGGAATATTATATTTTATTAATATTCCATATTAATGATATTCCTTATATTTCATATATATATATATCCATTTTGTTTGTATTTCGGTTTATTATACATTTATATCTATTTAGAGACTTATAAATTTGTTATACTTGGCCTATAAGTTTTTACACTGCTGAAATATTTTCATAAATTCACAAAAATTTGTAAGATATTTTTTTTTTATCTTTGTAAGCAATATGTTTCGAAAGTGATTTTTCTAATAAGGAACATACAATAATTTCATTATAAAAAAATTATACTTCTTCTGTACTAAAAAAAAAAATTTTTTTTTTTAAATTTCATTTCATAATCTTGAGAAATATGTAATAGAACAACTTAAAATTAACAAATAATAATGGTATATAACGACTTTGCAAAGATTTTTCAAATATTTTCCGGATTGTTTATTGATGTTTATTGCTTGCTTTAAATAAATTACATGTATGTTCAAGTAATAAAATGTAATTGCATTTTATAGGGTGTAAGGTACTACGTTTTCAATTGAAAGAAATGAACATACATATAGTTACATGGTAAATAAATAATTAGTTTAAGATATTAAATCTGTAATGGAAATTTAATTACACAAATTAGTTTTAAATTTCATCAAATTGTGTATAGTAAAGTTTTCTTGTACAAATCTCTTTTATTTTCTAGTATTCTTCAATTAATATTTATGTTGGAAGTTTGTAAAAAATATAGAAAAAAACCAAATATAATTTGAATGAAATAAAGTATTTATGAGGCAATAAATATAATTAGCAATTTAAAAATTATTATTATATGATAATGCGTGAATTGTTTATTTTAGAACAATAAAATTTTAGTTTGATATTCGTAAGAAGTTTTATATATGTAATACATGTGTGTACATATATATGATATGTGTTAACAATCATATTCTAACAACAATTCTTCTATATATATATTCTAACAATCAAAGCTATTTTAGACAAACGTTATATTGTCTAAAATAGCTGTGTTTTTGCAAGTAAGGAAATCAGGTGCAAAATTTATAAAATAAATTTGTTGTAACTTAATTATTCAGATTTTTGTAACATAATCTTGAATCTTTTTCAGAACTGTGCGTGAATTTCCTGTTTTCCTGTGAAACAATTTTTGTAAGTTAGTTTTAATGCATTTACTTATTCTTTTTTAATTAATTATATATTAGTGTTTTTTTTAGTTTAGTAAGTGGTTGTTTAGTTTAGTAAGTGGTTGTTAGTGTAGTAATTTTAGTTTAATATTCGTAAGTAGTTTTTATGTTAAAATATAGTGGTTTATATATGTTAAAAATAAAACGTTTGCTTAAAATAACTAAGTAAGGCAAGTAAGGAAATCAGGCTCAAATATTTTTAAAAAAGTTTCTTATAACTTACTTACAGGTTAATATTTTTGTAAGGGAATTTTTCATCTTGCTGTAATGAAAGTGAATTTTCTATTTTTATGTGAAACAATTTTTATAGTTTAGTTTTATATTATATTTACTTGTATTTTTTTTAATAGAATGTGTATCATTGGTTCTGAAAAAAATTAAAAAGCTATTTTTGTAAAGAAAAAAAAATTCCTACTTTCTTGTGTATATACACTGAATGCATGCTCTAATTTTGAAATATAGTTACTTGTTAATTCCATGGAAAACTATATAAATATTTCACCCCAAAATTTAGTTATTTATCTTGGGTGGGAAATTTTGTGTTTAAACTAATATCTTGTCTACCAAAAAAAAAAAAAAAAAAAAAAAAAAGAAGAAAAATGTGAAAAGTTTTAAAGAAAACACTTATTGTGAAGTAGTCATCTTCAAGGGAAAAGAACAAATACTTTTGTATAACTAAATTCCTAATGTGTTGGTGAAACAAAATAAATTGCAATACCAAAATAGGTTTTTTTTTTAAAATTAAATGTGTAAAAAATGTAAATAACTTTTAAATAATAATATATACAACGCTATCAAGTGATCTAAATAATTCTTTAATAAAGATTTGTAAAAAATTATTTGCTAAAGCATATTGAAAAATATTTTTTTAAATGTATAAAAATGAACTCCTGTTCCGTAATTCATGTTGTAAATTTTGAAAAAGAAATCAAATGTAATAAAAGATAAATTATATCTTCATTTAAATAAATTTCCTTAAAACTTTTTATATTTGTCAACCAAATCTCAATACAACAAATGACTCACTACAATGTTGGCGCCGGTAAAAAAAAAATTCTGTTTTAGCTTACGAACGAACTAAAACAATAAAATAATTCATATTATTCCAACCCCTCATCTACCAAGAACGAGCGACATGCAACTAGTGTCACCCGTCGGCTACTATTGATTGGTGTGCCGCATTTGGAGGGAAGCTTTTGCAACGTCGTGAAGAGTTGATTTGTGATTTGAGATCCTTCTTCGTGAATTATTTCTGGTAAGGAATGGTGAGATTTTCTGAAGCCAAACGGCTCTGGAATGACTGTGCACAAGATGTTGATGTTGAGGATAGCGCATTGAAAAATTTGCTGAAGCCACTGAGCTTACACTAACAACCACACCTATCAGTGACTTTGTGCATAGGAATTATGCGTGTTTTTTTTTTTTTTTTTCAGCAGCAAATGAGTTGGGCAAAATGAAAATGATAGAGATGAATTGAATCGAAAGTTATTAAAGTTTTATGCTACTTTCTTCCTTTTTAGAGCTTAGGGATGCATAAAATAAATGATTTATCTTGAATTAGTTTATGAAAGATTTAAGTAGTTAACATGTATTGGGTTTAAATAAATAAATAGTTCGCATTATACGATTTTTTTGGTGAAATCGTGATTGAAGATAGTATTTGATTCAAATTTTAGTTTCATGTACTCTGCATTTTTTTTTTTTAATGTATCTGATATCTTGGAGCAAGGGATTTTGAATGGACAATTGGAGTCTGATGTCCTAAGATGAGTTTTCATACTTTATTGCAGTTGTATGTGTCTAAAAGTGATGTCTAAAAGTGTGTCTAAAAGTGTGTCTAAAAGTGATTCCACATGTGAATCCTATAACTGTCTTTTGTAAGCTAAGATGATTGATTATTTAGTTTTCTTTTGAAGTTGGTTTAATTGGTTCTTAAGTGTGAGTTTATTGTTTTATTATTATGTCTTATTTTATGTTTAATGAAATTTTCATTATCGTATGGAAGTTTGAGTGGAGTTTGTATGGGTTTTGATTTCAAGAAGAGGTGAAAAGTGGCCTGAAGATATTTGGTGTAATTTAAGATAGCTGTATCAATGTCACTTTGCTATTTGTTTTAATGTGTGGGTGGGAGGTGTATATTGGTGATATTCAACTTGATGTTGATATTCAACTTGAATTTTTAGCAAATCAAGTTTCCCAAATAGTTCACTATAATCCGACGAATATTTGGTATTTGCAGCATTGCTCTCAATCAAGTCATTTAACAAATAGCATGAGACAAAGTTTTCCGAGTAGAAAGACAAGTCCACCTCTTTAATAAAAAAAATGAATTAGCCATGATTAGTTTCTACGTTAAAGTACTCTCCGAATTCATTCTTCCGTAATTCCTCTGAAATTCCTTTTAGATTTTTAATCTTGAAATCTTTCTGTTTAAAGTCTAACGTATACCATATCTGCCAAAAAGGTACATTAGTGAAAAAATATTTAGAACCTTGATTATAAAAAAGGAATATTTAATTTAAGAATATTAAATTTATGTTTAAAAGACACTCTGAAACAACTAAAATTTCAAACACACAAATTTCACTATACCTCTAATTTTGGTACGCATTTAACTGTACCTCTAATTTTGGTACTTTTATGTGGACAGTTTTCAAATTTTGAAATAATGCTACGCAAGAGACAATGCCAAATTCCTCGACTATTTCCATTATTACAGCCTTTCATGGCAAGTTATGTACAACACTCAAACATTTGGAATTTGTTTTTACTTAAATTTTTTGAATGTGTACGTTAAAAAATTGTATCTCTATTAAAATATTTTTCTGCTTAAAATAACCTTGATTCGGCATTATAATATAATTTTTTTTCTAAAGGAATATTTTTAGTAGCACTATGTAGAAATAAAATTTTATCTTAAGTATTTAACAATCAAATATTAAAAACTAAGAAATGGAATTTACTGATAACATTAACAGATATAAAGCCCTTCTCAAAATTTAAATAGCAGTAATAAATTCATCATCACATTATCAATTTGAAGAATATAATAATAGAACCAGTAAATAACTATAGTAATAAATTTTGAATAATAAGCAATTCGATAAATACAGTTTTTTAACAAAAAATTTCAATAGTTTCAATATTTATGGATGTATTATCTGGTTGGTAAAAACGTTAGTGATGGACTCATGTACATCATTGTATTAATGACGGACTGAGTGGTCTGGCAGATAGATTTCAGCAGCCTGTGCTTCGGTAGAGCTCTCCAGTTGCCCGCCTACATCTAATACGATTTCCCTGAATGTGATCTCAGGTGATTGTATGAGCATAGATAATCCACCCCCAACTCCACCTTCAAGACCGTTTCTAAGGACTTTGAAGCCCTTAATCATGAATTTCATCCTTTTGCTCAGTTTTGTTTCCCGTAGACATGCAATGTGTATGCTATTTTATCGTAGAAGGCACTGAAGCTCATCAGTTTTCTTCTGAGTCCCATTTATGTTCAGTTGAAGAATATTGAGCATTGTCCCTGTAGCATATTTATTCTTAGAAGCATTACTCCCGCTCACGATACTTTGATTTCTCATAAAGAGATGGGTTGCCATTGCCTCCCAAGGCAATGGCAATTTGACAATTCATTTGAACAATTCATGTTTTGATTTAATGATTTTATGAACTTGTTCAATTCCTACTATTAGTTCATACTCTCTCATATATATGTATATTTATATATGTTGTTCGAATTTTCAATAGTTAATAAAATACTTTTTATTCATCCACTCAAGCTCAAATACATTTTTTTGAACTTGTAGTGGATGATACTGGATGTTATTACAGTTTTTTCAAATATTAATTCATAGATTAAATTTAATTAATTAATTTTAGTTTTATATGAGAGAAAAAAAATTCTCTTATATAAGATATTTAGCAGGATATAAATTTATGAATAAATGTTGTCAGTGCCTATGCGTGTAGATCGCCGGAAAAAAAATTCTTTTTTCATTCTGGGTTCTAGTCTGAGTCAAGGAGGTAACAAAATAGAAAATTAAACATGGGAATAAATTAGTAAGATAGTTGGAAAGTGTGTTTTTGAGAGAGAGAGAGAATTTTTTTCTAACTTAAAAAAATTAATGAAAATTATTTATAAAGGACTTTCTGCAATGTAGTGAAAAAAAAAAAGGAGGAATTGACTTAAATTTTTTTTTATATTACTTGTTTTAATATAATAGGTAAAAATTAAAAAAATATTAATTATGGTGCAATAATTTTTTACAAATTTCATTTAAATATTACAGTTCAATTAATACATTACAAATATCTTTAGCGATGATGCTATAATGAAAATTAAGAATTATATTTGTAAAATTAAAGATTTTACTTTATTTATTTTACTTTATATATATAAAGTAAAGTCCGTGAGAAGTAATTTATTTCCCTAATACCGCCCAATGGAAAAACCGATGAAGTCATTTCCTAATCCTCCACACGGGCAGGCGCCCTGTTGGGGTTACAGGCTCCCCCTGAGGTAGTACATCATGTATGTACATCATACTTCTAACGATAAACAAGATACATACTGTTTTATACGCAAAGAAAATACACCAATCAAAATTATAATATTTTCAATCTGGAAATAAAATAATTTAGGCCTATAACGCACATACATAATTTAAATGTAAAATGAGCTTTCAAAAAAAAAATTAATCAGTTAACAATTACATGATATTTAAAGTTTATATTAATTAACTTAGTAATAATAAAATAATATCTAATGGATTGATTTTATTTATTATATTTTTTATAATTTTTTTTTGAATGAAAATTATTTAGTTACATCAAGAAATGAATTTTCTGTAACTATTTAAATTAAGAATCTTTCAAAATGTTACAATTGTATAGCATTTATTAAACTAAAATAATTGCCATAAATATCTATTTAATTACTAAATGGATAATGAGTGAAATTTCAAATCTTATTTGTTTAATAGTATGAAAATTATTTTGCTAAAATACTTGAAATCCAAAAGTATAGGATTGCAATCTGTTAAAGTCTTTAATCTCTATAACAGTCTTACTTTATCAATGAACTTTCTACTTTGCTCGTTTATAATAAAATGAAAACTTAGTTAAAAAACACTTTATCATGTCTGAATTGAAAAAAAATTAAATAGGGTTAATATTTTATAAAATAATTTTCATGTTTTGATTTAATGGTTTTTATGAACTTTTTTTAATGTAATAGGTAAAAATTAAAAAAAATATTAATTATGGTGCAATAATTTATCACAAATTTCTTTTAAATATTACAATCAATATATTACTAATTTCTTTGGAGATGAAGCTGCCATCTGCATTTCAAATTAAGAATTATTGTATCAGACTTGCAGAGTGTCGATAGATGGAATGAGCAAATACTCGTGGCATCCAAATCCACTTTATTGTAAATTGTTACAATGAATTGAAGAACAAGAACATAGATTTCTGCTTACTTCGCCTTATATACAAAACAGAAGAAGGCGCACATGCGCACTATGAACAAATGGAATTTACATAGTTCAATATAACGGTGAACTTGCTCCTGTCCAAATTAATTATAACTTAATTAATTTTAAAATATTGCGCTCAAACAGTCCTTTAGAAGTTCTGACGGTGACCACTCGGACACGCTTGTCCTCGCCGGGATGCACCTCCGAGATTCGGCCTAAAGGCCATGTGGCTGGTGGAAGATTGGATTCCTTTATGAGGATGAAGTCTCCAACTTGGAGATTCTCTTCAGGCTTCCTCTACTTGGTTCTTTGCTGCAGGGAATGCAAACACTCATTGAGCCATCTTTTCCAAAATCCCTTCCGGATCCTTTGAACAAGTTGCCATCGAGTGCCATGGAGTAGCTCCCCGTTTGGCGGTTCATCTGGAAGGAAACTCGATATCAATATCGTTATCTGGTGAAATTTTTTTTTCTTTCTAATGCAGCTGGCAAACACAGACAGCTTGGTCTTTGTATGCCTTAAGGCAAGTGCTGCACAGACGCACTCACTTTGCATTACCCAGGGGGCGCGTGTAACTTGAAACTAAGCCACGGACGGTGAGTAACACCGCCCACACAGCGCTCTACGATCCTATTAGACCGGGACCTACTTTTTAAAGTGGATTCCGAACCACTACAAACAACCATGGCACCGCCGGGACTCGAACCCGAAACCTGTGGTACCGAGCGCCAGAGCGCTAGCTACTCGGCTAGCGCTCTGGCCCCCCTGGTGAAACTAAAGGTCTTGAATTGAGGATCGCTTCGATTTGACACAGAAGTGTACTGAACTCCTCAAATGTCAATTTACAATCACTAATCGATCTTTTGAGATGAAATTTAACGGATTTGGTGCCATCTTCCCAGATTCCCCCGAAATGAGGTGAAGATGGAATAAAATGCCAATTAATTTCTGAGGTATTTAAAAAGTAAGTAATCTTTGGATTGTCATTAATTGTATTAATAAATTCCTGAACATCGTCAATTTTACGACGTGCCCCTATGAAATTTGTGGCATTGTCGCAATATATACGTGATGGGTAAACACGGCGCGATGTAAATCTTTTGAGTGCTGAAATAAAAGATCCAGAAGTTAGATCTCCCACTAATTCCAAGTGCAACGCCTTTGTTGCCAAACCTACAAATAATGCTACATAAGCTTTAGTAGACTTTTTACCACGTCTTTTAGCGAGTTTTATGTCGATTGATCCTGTGAAGTCACAACCGCAGTTTGTAAAAGCTCGGCTAAATTCGACACGGGCCTTAGACAGATCTCCCAACAGTTGTTTAACTGGCTTCGAATAATACCGGCAACAAACGACACATTTATTAACAATTTTTCGAGTCAATCTCTTAGCACCCACAATCCAATAAGATTGTTTCAGAATGTGAGCCAAGAGAGTTAGTTGTCCGGCATGCAAGTTTGCAATGTGAGCTTCTTGAATAATCATTGCACTAATCTTGTGGCTTCCTGGTAATAAGATGGGATGTTTTGATTTAAAAGGCAAATTGGATCTTCTAATCCGCCCTCCTGCCCGTAAAATACCATTGTCCAAGAAAGGATTCAAGGAGAGTATTTTGTTGCTGGGTGATAAAGTCTTCCCGGTTTGTAAACTGTTCAGTTCGTCAGGAAAATGTCTAAATAAAATAGACTTGATTTCTGAAAGATATAAATATGTAGCTTCACTAGCGATATTGGTTCCGAGTTTGCATCTTATTATGAAGCGCCGACAATAAGCCAATATGCGAATAATTTTTGCTAATGAAGAATGTTTCTCAAAAATTGGGAATTAATTATGCACGAGTTTGCAAAAATAGGGTCACTCCTTTATTCAAGTAATTCCTCAGGGATTCTTTCAGATGTAGGATTTTCAAGTGGCCAATAGTTAAAATCTTGATGAAGAAAGTTTGGCCCATGCCCCAAAAGTCTGCAACTTCCCAAGTTTCGTGAATTGATACCACGCGTTGTTATGCCAGCAGGATTTTCTTTAGACGGCACGTAATGACAAGAATTAGAGGGAAGGGATTCCAAGATTTTAGATGTTCTATTAGTAATAAAAGTTTTCCAACGTTCCAAGTTTTGGATGGAAAGAAAGCCATAACAGAACTATTTTTGAATCGACTGCATGTCCATGTATGTATTTCAGAATCTTGGATGCTCATCTCAAGACCGCCTGTAGTAATGAAACGAGTAGAGTTGTATCTCTCTCTAACTCTAGTAACTCTAGACGAGCGATTGAAATTTGCTTTATGGGTGCAACCTTTGTTTTAGAAACTAGTAGATTTACAGATGTTCCATTGGCGGAGTTTTGTTTACAATAGATCAGAGCGGCGTAAGCTTGTTCAGCTGCGTCGCAAAAGCAGTGCAATAAGATTTTTGCTTTTGTTTCTGATACACACCAGGGAATTTGAATTGTTTTAATCATATTAAAATTATTCTGAAACTCGTTCCATCCACTTTTAATTAACCATAACTTCTGATAAAACATTTTCATCCAAATTAAATATGGGCTAATTAAACAAAATGAGTCGAACATTTGGGACGCGTTTGATATTATCTTACATTTTGTTCGTGGTGGGTTTATTTAGAGGTGAGGGGTAAAGCAGAAAACATCACTGCTTGATTTTCACTGTAAGCCTAATACTTTCGTGCTACCATGTATTTCGAAGTTTTCTTCTTCTGTGGTAACATTCAATCTTCTCAAAACATCAGAGGAGTTTGATCTCCATTTTCTCAATTCGAATCCTCTTTTCCAAAGCGAAAAAGAAAGTTTCCTGCAAACTTGTGTTATTTCTTCGGGATTATTCATACTCAACAGAAGATCATTCACGTAGAAATTCTCTCGTATTACCTTCGAAGCAACTGGATAGTCGTTTCCGGCATCCATTGCTATTTGTTCAGAAACGGTATTTGTTCAGAAAATTAACTTGCAGGGTGTCGATAGATGGAATGAGTAAATACTCGTGGCATCCAAATCCACTTTATTGTAAATTGTTACAATCAATTGAAGAACAAGAACATAGATTTCGGCTTACTTCGCCTTATATACAAAACAGAAGAAGGCGCACATGCGCACTATGTACAAATGGAATTTACATAGTTCAATATAACGCTGAACAATTATAATTACTTGTAAAATTACAGATTTATATATATGGATGCAATATTATAGTGGTTAGAAACTCGTTGGAAAAAAAAAATTTACAAATGTTAAAAAAAAATTAGGTATGAAGATATTGACTGATTTAATTATTGGTAACTGATTTTAAATTTAACGAAAATTAAAAAAAGTAATTTTAAAAATGTTTTTATATCAAATTTGTAACACTTATTTAATATTAAATTCCGAAATTAATATTTTTCAGTTATTAGATAACACTTTTTAAATTACATTACATTTAATTAATTAAATTTTATTTACGAGATTTAAGATCCTAATATTCAAAATAGGCTTTTATTCAGATCTCACTTCTTTCTTTAAAATTCTCAATTCATTTTTTAATTCTCTTAAATTCTGTAAAAGACCCGCTTCATAAATATAATATTATTTATATTATTAAATTATAAAGTGAGCTATTATGAAGTTATTATTAATGTTATTAATATTATTTACAAATATTGTTTTAAGATAATATTTGTAAATGTGTTCAGTATTAATTAAATTACAATTTTTATTTATTTTTTATGTATTTTTTACAATTTTTATTTATTTTTTAATTTCCACCTTTATTTATTATCTAATTTAGTTTTTATTTCAACCTTTTTGGCAATATATTATTTTGCTTATAAGAATATTAAATAAGAATACTTTATTCAATATTCTTATTTGGCTTTATATATATATATATATTTATGAATCTGTACAAAATTACTATGAATATTTGATAAAAGATTTTCATTTAAATTAGATTTAATTTTGAACCCTCAATTTTTATATGCTCACCATCTTAATCTTATTTTAATATGTTTTATTACAAAATCATTTGATAAATATCAGCAAACACTTGAAAATAAATATTTCACTTGAAATTTTTTCTATTAACTTTGTACAGAATAATTATACTTAGAGTTAAAAATTCCAGTAATTTTTTTAGTAGTGTAGAAAACATGTGTAGAAATCTAATGATGAAATAATGTTTATGAAATTTCTCCGTCATAATAAATAAGAAAAACGTATTAAATATTTATGATGGTTGCACTATGAAATAATATGGTCCTATCTTCTGATGTTTGCTATCTTTTTCTTATTTTCGATATATTTTACTACCAAATTATTTGCGTTATGACACCATCCACCATAAAATGATATTTTTGCACTAACTTTGTACTGATTCAATTATGTTGGATGAGTTAAAAATTCAAGGAAATTTTCTAATTATCATACACTGATGTGTAGAAATCTAAGGAACCTTTAATATTTTCAAAATTTCTCGTTCTAATTTCTAAGTGATCAACATTTTACGATATTTCAAAATGTGGTAAGGCCTTTTTTCCAAGTTTACTTTCACTTAAAAAATTAACTTCATTTAGACAACAAATAGTTTCATTGTGCACCAGAATTTCAAGGAAAAAATAGCTATACAAATAAAATCCTATTTAAATTTCACATTTTTTACATCTGTTTATTTCATACTGATATAAAATTTATGCTACTTTTTTTTATAAAACAATTTTACATTTTATAATTTATGCAATTATGTGAATTTTGTCGGATGTTTTTATGAAAAATGTCAATTTTATCAAATTTTATTGTTAATTTTAGAACAGAAAATAATTACACTTTAAAATTATGATGATTGGTTATTATGTTGATTTAATGTTCATCCTAATAAACTTTTTCGGGAAGGGAATTTTAAACATTAACAATATTGCTTTAAACAAAAATTCAATTATAAAAATTTGTTCTACAGTCGTGTAGTGGTCGTGAATAAATCAAGCCTTGATAAGGCTTATTTTCTTCTAATATTTTTTAAATACTTGCCATTTACTTTCCATATGAAATTTATTTTTATATATGAATTTATATTTTGTATTTTGAATAATTAATATGATAAATGGTTTGCTAAAATAAAATCATTTAAATGTTTGTGGTAGATGCGAAAAAATTCACTGGCGAAAATTTTTTTCATAAAGCAGCATTTTTAATAAAGAGATAATAATTTCCATGAACAGAGAATGACGTCAACGGAAATGATTAACAATTATTTTAGTCTATATATTTTATTTTTATAAATATATAGACATATTTATTATTATTTAAATTCTTAATAAATATAAAATATACTATATAAATATATTTTATATTTATTAGGACTTTACAAAATAAATAAATTTCAGTTTAAAAGGAAAATAGTTTAAATTTTATAATTATTTATTTCATTTCTTCTAAAGAAGGACAAAAAATTACATGATATTTTTACTTCTATAATTTTATTTTTTATTAATACATTTTTTTGTGCATATTTAAAAAAAAAAAATAAATTTGAACAAATTGTTTTTCGTGTATACACATTCTGATATATTCTTATAAATTAACAAATAATATTTTAAAATATTTAGTTCATTAACATATACACTCAAGAGCCAAAACATCATGACCATCTGTCAATAACGAGTTGGCCCACCTTTGGCGCGCAACACAGATTCAACCCGCCTTGGCATGTCCTATATTCTCTACCATAAGTCCTTGGTAGATGGCCGGAGACAGATTGTACCAGATGTTTAAACAACGGTCACGCAAATCCGAGATATTGCGAATTGGTGGTCTTTGAACTCTGAGCTGCCGTCCCAGGACATCCCAAATGTGTTCTATCGGATTGAGATCCGGTGAGTTAGGCGGCCAGGACATTAACTGGAATTAAGCATCATGTTCCTGGAACCACTCCAACACAATTTTAGCCTTGTGACATAGGGCTTTGTCCTGTTGGAACATTCCATTTCCAGCTGAAAAAACAGAGGCCATGTAAGGGTGCAATTGGTCCGCAATGATGTTCAAATACCCTGTAGCACTCATGATCTGCTTTTCCACAACCACGGGTCCCAGAGACGCCCAAGAGAACTTCCCCCAAAGTATAATACCGCCTCCACCGGCCTGTGTATGACCTACTGTACATTGAGGGAGCAACTGTTCACCAGGAAGACGGCGTATCCTGACACGGTCATCGGCGTGATGAATGACAAATCGGGAGTCATCTGACCAGGCAACTCTCTCCCACTGATCCATGGACCAGTCACGATGTTCGCGGGCCTAGCGCAGGAGCAATTGGCGATGACGCCTGGTCAGCGAAGGCACACGAGTGGGACGTTTGCTGTGTGTGGATGTCCAACACCATGTCGTCTACTGCTGGTTTCACCGTCATTCATCCACTTTGCATATGTACTAATAACTGTAGATCGCGAACAACCCACGAGTCGCGCAGTTTCGGAAATACTTGTTCCGAGCGTTCGTGCCATTACAATCTGCCCTCTATCAAAGTCGCTTAGATCCGCAGCCTTTCTCATCACACACAGAAGTAAGTGAAAGAATGATTCTTCAGACTTTCCAGCAACAGTTAAATACCACTTCCACCTGATCACGTGCCTTCCACGTCATCCAGGAGAGTTCATTGCAAAATGTAGGGGTGGTCATAATGCTTTGGCTCTTGAGTGTACTTTTAAAATAATATTTGTAAATGTGTTGAGTATCATTAGATTTCAATTTTGATTGAATTTATGATGTGATGCATTTTTTGTCTTTCAAAATACATTCTTTTCTGGGTTTCTGTGTATTTTATGAGCAAACTATATTCCATTTTATAAATTATAGACAATACTATAAAGATATTTTAAAGATGATCAGATGCAGTGTTAAACTTTTTATAATTACAATTAAATTTCGGAATTAATATTTCTAAACTATTAGATAATACATTTTAATACTCTTATACTGAAATACCCCTATATTCAAATCTTTAAAATCTCAAATTTTCCTTCAAATCCTTATCCTTTTAAAACTCAAAATGTATCATTCTTCTTTTAAAATATATCATTTTTAAATAAATCTTAGAATTTTTAGTTTTTTAAGCAATTTAGTTATAATGACTTTATAATTGTTTTATTTAGTTTTTGGTTTTCATGTTGTTGTTTTTTTTATTTAGAATACGAAATTTTTTTGAATTTCGCCTTTTGTACACTTAAATATTTTGAAGCGTATAAAAAGTTTTATATTTACGAAGCAAAATATTTTCATATTAGAATCCAAATTTCTCTGTAATCTTTTTATCGTTATCTATTATGTTCTTCAGTTTTCATTCAACTTTTCTGAAAATATATTTTTTCAATTACTTAATAAATGAATTTTACTAATTTTGCTTTAAATATTTTAGATTGTGGTATTGTAAAATGAAATATTATGGATCCTCTGCAAATCATATATGTTCAATTTAGTTTTAATTTTGAACTCTTATTTCTATATGTGCTCTATCTTTATCTTATTTTCTATGTATTTCAATACAAAATTATTGGAGAAATGACTCTATTCATCGCAATTCACTCCCAATAGAAAGAGATTTATACAAACTTTGTACTGAATTAGTTTTATTTGATGAGTTGTAATTCCAATATTTTTTTCTAAATATCATATAGTGATGTGTAGTAATGTAATGATAAGTAATGTTTCCGAAATTTGTTGTTGTAATTTTTATGATGAAAATTTTGCAATAACAGAAAATATGGGCTTAATATTATTAATCTTAATCTTAATAATCTTTCTATTTTAAAAAATTACTTCATTTAGATATCAGATAAATTTATTATGCAAACAATTACAAAAAAAATATTTATATAAAGTAAAAGACTATTTTATTCCACCATTTTTAATACTGCTTTTTTATTCAGGTCTGATATACAATTTATCGAATTTATTAATAATACATTACTATTGTAGTGTGCAGGTTGGGCAACCAGAGTGTAACTGTGTGGGGTTGGGTTGAGATACTAGAGGCACAGATTGCAGAAATCACAG
This sequence comes from Caerostris darwini, assembly GCA_021605075.1. NCBI lineage: Eukaryota > Metazoa > Arthropoda > Arachnida > Araneae > Araneidae > Caerostris > Caerostris darwini. Next base: position 59,091 of record BPLQ01006679.1, on the reverse strand, counting down.
TTTTATTAAGACACACACAAACACTACACACATACGAATGCAGACATACAGCATTCAACACATTTGAGACAGCTTCGTGGAAATCCTCAACTTCGACCTGGAATTCTCGGTTAAGCGTAGGATGAACAAAATCTACTTTCTCTAGGGGTGAGGCTCTGTAAAACTACTAAACTATTCACAGCGGGAGCGCTTGGCTGTGTTGTGCTATACTTCCTGTTGGGTGAGAGTCTCGAGGCCTACTAAACATTTCTCCTGAATGCCACAGCGGGGCACTTTTGCCAATATGTGGGAAGAAGAATAGTTGCATTATAAATATGTATTTTTATTTTCTACTTAAAATATACGACCATAATAAGTTCATGAATTGCATAATTACAAAAAAATTTTCTTTAATACAAAACATATTTATAGATACGTATTGATACCCATATTGACACGTCAAATGTCCAACCGCCCAGGATAAAAAAATTTCATAGAAAGGTTATTTTTATTATTATTATTATTTTGTTTAAATTTTCCAGAGTGGCAATCATAAATACAAACAAATGCATTTTCTTCAGAATATATTTTCGGTAGACTTACAATATATTCAGATTCTATATTTCCACACGATAAGTTAGCACATCTTAACTGCGAGATTTAATGTTCTTAAATTCCAATCTTTAAAATCTCAAGTTTTCCTTCAAATCTTTATCCTTTTTAAACAGCAAGTTTTGAATGCGGAGATAAATTCCTAGATTTCTTTTTAAAATATTACATAATGAAGTGTAGAATTCTATTGATTATTTTCCGAAATTTGTCGTGATAATTTTCTAGTTATAAACATTTTACTATTTTGCAAAATATAGGATTCATGTTTTTTATGTCTTTTTCTATTTAAAAAATTAAACTTCATTTAAACCGCAGATATACACCAAAATTTCAGGGAAAAATAGTTGTGAAATGTGAAGGTGTATTTATTCCTCGCATTTTGTACATATGTTTTCAGGTGCAGATGTAAAATTTCGGGCTTTTTTTAAAATTATTATTTTATACTTTTTAATTTATTTAATTATATCAATTTTGTCAGATGTTTGTGTGAAAAATGCCACTTTTGTTAAAAATTTGTATGAATAATGTCAGTTTTATAACATTTTTGCTTTTTCTAGTAAGGAAAATAATTACAATTTTAAATTATGTTAATATGTTATATAGAAAATTAAATGTTTAATAGGAAATTAAATGTTCAGTATAATTTTAATTAACGAAAATAAGATAACTTTTAATATTATAGTTTTTCATTATAAGGACTTTATTTTAAATAGCTGTCGCGAATAAATTAGACTTATTTTATACAGATATGTTTTAGGTACGTTTTAAATTCTCTCCATTCTCAATTAATTATTTTACATGAATTATTTTTTCGTGCTTTTAATGTGATTAATATTAGAAGTGGCTTGATAAAACAAAGAAATTTAAATATTTTTCACATGTGATGAAAATCTTTGTTGGCAAAGAATTTCTTCATAATAAAGCATTATCAGACAGGTGACAGATTCAAAGAAAATAATTTAAATCATTGTCGTAAATATATATTTTCATTGTATCAATTTATTCATACATTAAAATCTTAATTTAAACAATTAATTTAAAATAAAAAAATTTAATTTTAAATTATTTATTTCATTTCTTTTAATATTCTTATTTTAAATCCTTAAAATATCATTATATTCAAATCCTTAAAATATCATTATATTCAAATCCTTAAAATCTCAAATCTTCCGGCAAATGTGTAAAATCTTAAATCTTCCTTCAAATCTTTAAAATCACAAATCTTCCTTCAAGTTTTTAAAATCTCAAATATTCCTTCAAATCCTTCAAATCTTTAAAAACTTAAATCTTCCTTCATATCTTTAAAATCTCAAATCTTCCTCCAAATCTTTAAAATCTCAAATCTTTCTTATAATCTTAAATATTCCTTCAAATCTTTCAAATCTTAAATCTTCCTTCAAATCTCCCTTAAAATCTTTCAAATCTCAAATCTTCCTTCAAATCTCAAATCTTTAAAATCTCAAATCGTCCTTCAAATTTTTAACCTTTTTTAAACTGGAAATTTATCATTTAATCAATTTTGTTTTTAACATAGCTTTTGAGTAAGAAATTTCTTTGAATTTTGTTTTTTGTATATTTAAAAATCTTAAAACGATATATTTTTCTTTTATACTTTACATAAAAATTCGGTTACATATGAAATATTTTCATGTTTGTATCCAAATTTTAAGATATATTTTATTTGTTTGTCAGCTGCAAGTTTCGAAATTTATATCTTCTAATAATGCAGTAGATACGGTAAATTGCGGAAAAAAATATTTATCCTGTATTAAATAAATAAATTTTTACTATATAATATGCAATTATGTGAATTTTTTCAGCTTTTTGTATGTAAAACATTAATTTTATTAAATATTTGTGTAAAAATGACAATTTTATTAACTTTTAGCGTTATTGTTCTAGTAGAGAAAATGATGACACTTTAAAATTATGGTGATGCATAAATACATTATTTCCAAAAGAAATTAAATGCTCAGTCATAATAAATTTTTTCAAAAAAAAAAAGATTTTAAAATTTAGCAGTAATGTATAAAAACATAGTTCAATTATAAGCTATTGATTTTATACAGTCGTAAATATGTCTAAGACTAATTTTCTTCAAATAGTTTTTTTTAGTTATTTTTTTTTTAAATTCCATTAATTGGTATTTTACTTTTCGCAGTTTATTCTTTTACATTTTATTTTGCATGTTATAAATAATTAATGTGAAAAACGGTTTGATAAATTATAATCATTGAAATGTTTGTGGTAGGTGAGGAAAAATTTTGTTGGTAAAGAACTTTTTCTCAATGAATCATTATTGGAGATGTTTCCAATTTTCCGTAGGATGAGATCGACGAAAATGATTAAAATTGTATTTGTAATAATATTGTGTTTGTAAAAATTTATTTATACGTTAGACTTAACAAAATAGAATTTCTTGAACATTTTTCTAGAAAAGTATTTTAAATTTTATAATTTAAAGAATTTTTAATTAATTTTTTTAAAAACATTATTCGGCATTGTGACTTATTTTTATTTTATTATTTTATTAATTCTCTTTTTTACAATTATTTCAAAAAACGTTTGTAACTGTACAAATAGTTTTGTATTGATGCGCATTTTGATACTTTCTTTTCCGATATACGTGTATAAATCATAGAATAATAGATTTACTTCACAAATACGTACTTTTAAAATAATATTTGCAAATGAGTTCAGTATTAATTAAATTAAAATTTTTTATTTACTTTTTTATGTACTGCAATTTATCTTTAAAATCTAAAACATTCCTTCAAATCTTAAAAATTTTTAAATTCGAAATTAATCATTCCTTCAACTTTTTAAACACAACTTTTGAGAAGGAAGTATTTTTGAATTTCAATTTTTGCACATTAAATATTTTTAAATCCTTTCAAAATTATTTTATATTTTACATATAAGTTTCATTACTTATGAAATATTTTCATTTTTGCCTCCAAAATTTTTATATATTTTTTAGGTATTCTTATGGAATTTAAGTTAATACGTTAATTTTAAGTTATAAGTTAATTTTTAAATTAATTAGTAAGTTAATTTTAAGTTAATTTTTAAATTATTTAGTAAGTTAATTTTAAGTTAATTTTTAAATTAATTAGTAAGTTAATTTTAAGTTTCAAGTTAATTCTTATGGATATTTTTTTTTAGATATTCTTGTGAAATATCTAAAAGAACATATTAATGTTAGCAAAAAAATTATATGTCATGAATTGTAATTGTATTTGAGCCATTTTCTTTAAAAGTGGTTAAGCCCATTTTATATTATATGAAGATATTTAAGAGTTCGCATTTGAATGGTTTAAAAATATTGGTATATATTAATACACCAATTCTATGCTAATAAAATTAAGTAAAAAGGCTCATGTCTTTCAATTATTAGCTAAATTCTTTTGGAATTAGGCAACAATTTTCAGCTAGTCACAATCTTGCTATTTACCAATATATATACACTGAAGTGACAAAAGTCATGGGATACCTCTTAATATCGTGTCGGCCCTCCTTTCGCCCGGCGAAGTGCAGCAACTCGACGTGGCATGGACTCAACAAGTCGTTGGAAGTCTTCTGCAGGAATATTGAGCCATGCTGTCTCGATAGACGTTCATAATTGTGAAAGCGTTGATGGTGCAGGATTTTGGGCACGAACAAACCTCTCGATGATGTCCCATAAATGCTCGATGGGATTCATGTCGGGCGATCTAAGTGGCCAGATCATTCGTTGGAATTGTCCAGAATGTTCTTCAAACCAATCGCGAACAGTTGTGGCCCGGTGACATGGCGCATTGTCATCCATAAAAATCCCATCGTTGTTTGGGTACATGAAGTCCATGAATGGCTGCAAGTGATCTCCAAGTAGCTGAACATAAGCATTTCCAGTCAATGTTCGGTCCAGTCGCACCAGAGGACCAAGTCCATGCCATGAAAAAAACAGCCCACACCATTACGGAGCCACCACCAGCTTGAACAGTGCCTTGCTGACAGTTTGGGTCCATGGCTTCGTGAGGTCTGCGCCACACTCGAACCCTACCATCAGCTCTTACCAACTGAAATCGTGACTCATCGGACCAGGCCACGGTTTTCCATTCATCTAGGGACCAACCGATATGCTCACGTGCCCACGAGAGTCGCTGCAAGCGATGTCGTTCTGTCAGTAAAGGCACTCGAGTCGGTCTTCTGCTGGAATAGCCCAAGAAAGCCAAATTTCTCCGCACAGTTCTAACAGACAAGTCCCTTGTACGTCCCACATTGATTTCTGCGGTTATTTGACGCAGTGTTGCTTGTCTGTTAGAATTTACGACTCTTTGCAGACGTCGCCGGTCTCGGTCGTTAAGTGCAGGCGGTCGACCACTGCGCTGTCCATGGTGGGATGTTATGCCTGAAATTTCATACTCTCGGCACACTCTTGACACAGTGGATCTGGGAATGTTGAATTCCCTAACGATTTACGAAATGGCATGACCCATGCGTCTAGCTCCAACTAACATTCCGCGTTCAAAGTCTGTTAATTCCCGTCGTGCGGTCATCATCACGTCAAAACCTCTTCACATGAATAACTTGAACAGAAATGAAAGCTCTGCGAATGAACTGCGCATTTATACCTGTTCTACGCGATGCTACTGCCATCTGAAAATTTGCATATTGCTATCCCATGACTTTTGTCACTTCAGTGTATGTGCAATAGCACGGATGCTGCTACAAGTTGTATTCGAAAGTGAAGTAGATTTTGCTGATATGAGAAAAGACAAGAATATATTTACTTCATTTTATTAAAGGATTCAAAATGTTTAGGCCCAACTCAGGGTAACATCGTCGGAGTTAAAAACCTCAACCATTAGTTGTGAATATTTCGAAGAATCTGCAGTTAGAGAGAATACTATAGTATACATAATACATACAATATAATACATCATTAAAAGGGGTCTGGTTAAGATCTAGTAGAACTGAGAACCGATAACCATAAGGTAACTATACATTATTAAATTAGAACAATTAAAATTGCCCTTTACTAGAAAATGAGTAACTAATTTTAATAGAGGTTAGTATACAATCGAATTTGTTAGTTATAGATCATGAATTTAGGAATACCCAAAGGGTTATTGTAGTACAATGGTTGAAGGCATAGCTGTAAATATGCCACACAGGAGGTAAAATAATGCCCAATTTTGAATTCGTTATTTTATTTTATTTTCAAATTAGGAAAAACAAAACTGAGAATTTATAAACTGGAGATTTGTGCGTACCAGAACTGATGTTTTCTATAACTTTTTTTAGGATTCAAAAACACTGAAAAAATTTCTGGAAAATAAAACTATTAAAATTTAGAGATGAAATAACACTATAGAATTTCTATAGAATTTTAAAAGCACCGATGATGCATTTAAAGCATTGATGAAAGAAGGAAAATATTGATAGAGGCGGAGGTGTTTCTATGGGTAATTACGCGTCAATGGGTTGAGGTATGCAAAGATGTATTTTTTAATAAACCAACTATTGCAACATAAACATATATACTCTGTAAAAAATCAAACTTTAAGAAAGTTGTTTTTCTACCCAATTTTTAAGGATGTTTTAACTTAGCTAAAATCAATGTTCTAGAAAGGGTTTTAAAATATTTTTCATGTTATAATTAAACAAGATATTATAATTGACACTTTAATTGCACCAAAAGTCATTTATAAAAGTCATGATTTTTAACAACCTTTTTTTCTGAAGTATTAGAATAAAGTTCAACCTACTTGTATGGGAACTTCGAAGAGAACTGAATAAGGAACCATCGATTTTATTCATTAAATGAAAGAATTTATTCACTAAACTATAGGTAATGTGAATACTATTCATTATACACGTAAACTATAAGTTATCCACTAAACTATAAGTAACGAGAATACTATTCATTATTCACTAAACCAAAAAACTAAAACTAAATGCATTTGGAAAAATTGAATATATAATTATGTATAACTAAATTTAAATGAGAGCCTGTTATTTTTTCTAATCAAAGTCAAGTTTTTAGCAAAAAATTGAACGGAATTGTATTAATTCAAATGCTTAAGTCAAAATTTTAAAATGTCGACCAAAAACTAAAAATCGTAATCTTTTAATTCATTTCATAATAATGGATAATTTCGAATGAACTTTGAAAATTTTCTAATTATTTAAAAATATAGTAGTTGTGTCTTTAAATTTTTGTCATTTCAAGGATTTGAATTATAATAATCTCACTCTCTTAAGCAATATAATTAAAAGAATTTTTCTTGGAACGAAGTCAAATAATCAATATTCTAGGTAAATTTATAATGGTTATTATAGTTAATGAATTAAATTTTAAAGGCATAAACACCAGAAAGTAATAAATTTTAAAAATTATTTCTTTAATTTATTTAGAAAGATTCTTACAACTTCTAAGGATTATTAAAAAATCATTTTGAAATATATTGCTTTAATTTTCTGTTTAATTATTTTTGTCACCAATAATAGTTTTGCTGATTTAAAAACAAAACACTAATTAATATTATAAAAACTATTCAACTTTTGCTTTTTGAAAACAAAATATTAAAAGCATGCTTATTTTCTCTCTAGATATAAATCGCCATGAATTCACTTACAATAGCATTACTAGCTGTATTTTGAAAGTATTTTAAAAACTTTATTTATCCAAAAATGATCTAGGTAGTGAAATATAATATCAAAGCTGTAATATTTGTTAAAGATATAATTTGATATTAATATAAAACTAGAATTTTGGAAACTAGATAGATTTTTTAATTTGTAAGTTTCGTAGATTTCGTAATTTAAAATTTTAACTCTTGTCAGTCTTCTAAAATGTAATTTCGAAATATAATTTCTTACTTTTTGAATAAGTTATGATTTCTTTCTTGTATGATATTAATTTCTGAAAATTTTATTGTTTTTATAGAAAACAAACCTCCTTTTTTGAATAACAATTTCAAATCATTTATTTTTTGGACAATTAATTTTAAATTCCATTTAACCACATATTTTTTTTATTATTTTGAGATGACATTAAAAAAATATTCAAACATTCACACTTTTCGTGGCGATTCCCATTTCCTAAGATTTTAATTTTCCTTGTCATCCTTAAGTATAAGCAAGAAAGAAATGACAACTCCATTATTTATTTAGTAAAAACACAAGCTTACCTCCCAAAAGTTTATTTCTTGCAGAAAACAAAATTAAGGCAGCAATATATCCAAAAGAATTTGATATTGAACGAGAAACCACTAACACACTCCACATCTCCTCATACATTTCGCTTGCATTACTGCCAGAGGGACTGAGTTGTTGTTCGGATGGATCGAAATTTTCCGGATACAGTACGATGTATGATTATAGAATGCGAATCATTTTTTAAACAATTTGTACAGTATCCAATCTAGTATGTCTTCCACGGCTTAATTGAAGAGTGAAAAAAAATTGGGAATATAGTAATCCATGATATTAAACAAAGTAGTTTCATGCAGATGGAACACTACATAACTTACATTTAAGAAATTTTTAAACTGCTTATGGGATAAGAAATTTGGAATGTTAATATTCTCAAATTTGTAACATTTATTATTATTTTTTGTTTTTTTGTTTTTTTTACTACAATATCAGGAAACAAATTAATATTACTTAAAATTCAAGTTAAGCTATACTTTGTTTTTAAAGATTAGCTAACTAAAAAAATGCAAACAAATAAATAAGAGGACAGAAAAATTGGAAATTACGAAAGTTTTTTTAACTATCTTCTTGGTTAGTAGCTTCTGCAATAATCATATATTACATATAAAGAACACTAAAAAACAAGAGAACTGACAAGGACTGAATTAGAAACACGATGATTTTGCACGAAACATGCTACAACTACCATTCACTACACGCAAATTGAAACATAATAAGTTATTATTTTTATGTTTAATATTATTCTTACACGTAAACATAGATAATGTAATAATGATACAAAACGCCTATTGTAAGGAAATACACTCATGTCCATAAATTAAGGATAATGAAGTTCAGGCAAAGAAAGAGACAGAAGCAAAACAAATTTGACTTATTTGTAACGTCTATTTATTAAACAAAAGGTAAAGATGCTATATGTTTGACATAATTAATAAGATTGCGATTTTTACTCCCTAGAGCAAATTTCAAAAAAGAACCTATTGACAAAAAACAGTATAACATGGTTAGTATGGTGGTTAATATGGAGTATGTCTCACGGACGATGCAATACAGGCCTTACAACGCCTAGGCATGCTGAGTATCAAATTATCAATCTGATCTTGGGGAATATTACACCACTCATCAAGCAATGCCCTCCGAAGTTCCGGTTGACAGGTGGGAGGGGGTTGATGGGCTGCAATTCGTCGGCCAAGAATATCCAACATATGCTCTATTCGATTCAAGACCGGTGAGTATGCTGGCCAATCCATATTTGTGATATCCTCCAGTTGAAGGCATTCGTCTACAATGTTTGCGCGGTGAGGACGGGCGTTGTCATCCATAAACAGAAATTCAGCACCCATGGCACCCCGAAACAAACGTACATGTTGTTCCAGAATGACAACCCGATAGATGTGGCCTGTCATCGTTACAATATGAACATGCAGGTCAGTTCTGGAACCAAGAATAATTCCTCCCCAAACGAGCCATCCTGCACCACCGTAACGGTGTCGTTCACTGGTGTTCTCTTGGTGGTAACGGGTACCTGGCGCTGTCCATATGAAAGTCCGGTGAGAATCAGACTGCAAACTAAACCTGGACTCGTCGGAAAACATCACACCAGACCACTGTTGTGGTGTCCACAATGCATGCTCTCTACTCCAGGTTAATCGCAGGCGACAGTGAGTTGCGGTAAGTGGAACACATCTGACAGGCCTACGAGCATATAGACTAATGTGCTCTAAGCGTCTGTACACAGTCTGCCTTGAAACTGTCGTACCGGTAGCCGAAGAGAGCTGACCAGACAGGTCTGATTCTGTGCTCCGTCTGTTTCTTTTGGCAGTAAAATCTAAATACCGGTCCTCATTTGGCGTTGTAACTCGGGGGCGACCTGTGCTGTAACATCTACTTACATTACCATCATCTTGGAATCGTTGCCAAAGCCTGGAGATGACACTCTGGGCGATTCCAAGTTCCTCGGATACTTCCAGCTGGGTACGTCCACATTCCATTCTACCACGTAAAAAATCATCCAAATGCTTCCTTTGTGCCATAACTATGCGGTTATTGCACTGAAAGGCTTTTAAAGCGCTTGTGAACAATTTTACTTCTTTGTCACCATTCCTTATATACCCCTCTCTTACACTCTCGTCATTGTGACGTACTATCCGCGCCATCTGGTGGTTTCCTGTAATTTGCATATTCTTCTTCGAAATGTGTGTGATAATTCTACAGGTGAAATTTTTATTTTAGAGTTCAATTTCTGTGTGATTCTGAATTATCCTTAATTTATGGACATGAGTGTATATAACAAAACCCTCATGGCATTCATAAGGTAAAAATATTTGAAGTACCTCAAATTTAGACTTCTAAAAAAAAAAGAGAAACTGTTCAAAATCTGAAGTGTGCTTAAGATTCATGAGCGAAATAGAAAATCATTTAAAAATTAAGAATTGAACGGCTGACTGGCAGAAGTTGCTGTGGCAGATCAAAAAGTACATAAAATTTAATTAAATATACGTGACAGGAAGTGGACTGGACAGGATTGGATCAAATGCTATGTTAAAAATGTTGTTCATGTAATTTTTAAATCCCAAAAGAGATTAGTAAATACAATAGAAAATAATTATGATATCCAAGGAATAGCTTTATCATTAATGCGTACCTTTAGGATATTATGAACCGCGTTATTTCTGCAACCTAGATGATTGGATCAAATGCAAAGACCCATCTAGCGATGTATTCTGATAACGTGGTTTATACATAGTAACCTTCCGTATAGAACCTTCAAGGTATAGGATTTTAAACAAATAACTTGTTTCAGGAGTGCTAACTATTTACAAAATATCTCACATTTTGAACAATTTCTTCCTTTTTTTAACATCGGAATGTAAGGACTTCGAAGGATTTTTGCGTTCCGAAAGGCATGATTTTTTTTTGTACAATTTGCGTAAAGTAAATATCAGTAGTAGTTTTTTTTTCATACGAAAGGGTTGTGTTTCTATTTCATTCCCTGTCAGTTCTTCTTTGCATTTTGCGTTCATGTATTGTATTCTTTTATATATATATATATATATATATATATATATCATATATACCTACTCAGTTTGCAATATAATTATATATATATATACATACATAAAAATAACGAAAACGAAAAAATAATTAGCTGCTCTTTTTTTATGTTTTAATTTTTAAATTGACGTTAAGAAATTACATAAATCAATGAATATTCATAACAAAAAAATCAATTAAATAATTTAACTAAAAATAAATGTAAACATTTTTCATTTTTTTCAAATAGAATTTGGATTAACGAATTGGGTATGCTGGAAGAATTATTACATAATATTGTAAGAGGGATTATTTTTTTCTTTCCATGTAAATGTTATGTGGATACAGTGAACAATAAAAGCTGTCGATCAATTCATATACATTTAGAATTTTGTAAATTGGGATAAACTAAATTATATAAAAACAAAACAAATTTTGAAATTGCAACTTACATTTAAACGTTGATACTTGAGACAAGAAAAAAAAAAATAAAAAAAACGAAGAAAAAAGAAAATTAAAAAAAGGAAATTATTTCTTGAATTTCAATTTATCGTGTGCGAATATACTTTAAAAAATACACATGGAAATATATCAATTTTCAATAAACTAAATTTATTGAGCAATTGGTCATTGTAGGATTTCAGTTAGGTTCAATAATAGATTTATTATAGATTTATAATAAATATATTTTATGATAGGTTTTTTCCCTTATTCATTTTCGCCAAGTCCCTTCCTAAACAAACAAAATAGCCTCTGCGGTTACAAAATACTGCTGTTTCGGCGATTCCATTTCGCACGAAAAACGATTTGGTGAAATCGGAACTGCAGAATTCTTAAACTGCAGAATCCCCATTAGAACTATTGAACTCAATAGCGACAGGAATATAACAAAATATAATAACTCTGGAACTTTATAAAGGCGCAATTATTCAAATACGCAGTCCAGTCACATTAATGTGACCACCTGTCAAAAGCCAGAATAACCACCTTTGGCAGAGCAGACCGCTGCGAGACGTGCAGGAAGAGAGTCAAATAGGTATCGGAAGGTGTTCACTTGGATATTGAGCCATGCCGACTCCAGTGCCGTGGCCAGCTGCGCTAGATTACGAGGTCCATGGCGCGAACAACCCGATCGATTTGGTCCCACAGATTCTCGATTGTGTTTAAATGCAGCGAGTTTGCTGGCCAGGGAAGTACGGTAAACTCATCCTGGTGCTCTTCCAACCGCACTGTCCTGCTGGTAGATGCCATCATTCTGAGGAAAAATAATTCGCATGTAGGGGTGGACATGGTCCACAAGGACAGATGCGTACTTATCTGATCCATCGGTCCCTTCCACAATGATGAGTGCACCCAGTGAATGCTAGGAAAACATTCCCCAAACCATAATGTTCCCTCCTCCAGCTTGGATCTTTCCGGCAATTGTTGCAGGGTGTTTGCTTTCAGACGTTTCACGCCGTATACGCCAACGTCCATCTATCCGATGGAGCATAAAACGTGATTCATCGGAAAAAGCCACCTGTCGCCACTCTGTGGACGTCCAGTTTCGGTACTGGAGTGCAAATTCCAGCCTTCGTCGCCGATGAGCAGCAGTCAACATCGATGCATTAACCAGGCATCTGCTGCGGAGGCCCATGTGCAGCAACGCTCGCTGAACCGTTGTTGAGGATACACTCTTGGTAGCCCCTTGGTTCATCTGGGCGGTCAGTTGCTCAACAATTGCACGTCTATTCGCCCGAATGTATCTCCGTATCCTTCGTTTGCCTCTGTCATCTATAGCCTGTGGTGCACCATATGTGCCACGCCACTGATTTTGGATAGTGCCATTTTGCTATGCATGGTATACTTTTACCACGGAGGCACGCTAACAGTTCACAAAATTAGCCTTTTCCGAAATGCTTCCACCCTTGGCCCGAAAGTCAATAATCATGCCCTTTTGGACGTCGGATAAATCGCTACGTTTCTGCATTACGACAATGATTGAAATGCTTTCCGATGCCCTAGGACAGCCTATATATACACTTCCCTGCAATGTGCTGCCACCTGCCTTTTGAGATTGGTTATTTCACGTTGACGTCGAAAGTAGGTGGTAGTCACATTAATGTGACTGGACTGTGTATTACAAGAAGCACAGATGCACAAACCCAAGAAGCACAGATAATTCCGTTAAGTGATGGTTAAATTAACTTTTATAAACATAAACTAATCCTTAGACACTATTTTGAGGATATTGAAATATATCTATTTATATTTTATACCTATTATATTTTTATTTTATACCTACTTTATACCGACACTATATATCTATTTATGTTTTGAAAACCAGACAATTAAAAATGAACTACAGAGCACATGACTTGATATAGGTCAATCATTTATATTTAGTAACATATTATATATTTCATGCCAGTTTTAAGACACACATAAATAAAATCACGTGAAAATCAGCATTTAATTTAAATAAAAGCGTATATTTAATAGTTGAAATGAAAGTTTCTCCCGTTGAGCGAGAAGATTAATCTGTTTTAAATAATAACTTATAATCTTACTTATTTTTTATTTTATAGCTTCACTTTTTTAGAGACGACACGGATCTCTAATAAGGACGATATCATGTTCACACATGATAAAAAGGAATATTTATTACAAAAAAAATTTGTTTAAATATCATAACTATTAACCAAGTTTTTCGTTCCCTGTAGTATTTCGATAAAGATTATTTTTTTAACTTCAATGTAAAGGAATTAAGTGAAATAATTATAGAAGGAATTACTATAATAAATAAATTTAAAAATAGATTAAAATGAAAAGCACTTAATTATTTATTATTATTATTATATTTAACTATAGTATTTAACCTCTTCCTATTTCCACAAACTGTTTATTAACCAACTAAATCTGAGTTGCAAACGTTAAAAATCAAAACGAAAATAAAAGAGATATACAGTGAGACACAAAATATTCGGACATTGTGATTTTTCACAATTTATAAATTTATAATTTTTTTTATTAAATTTTTAAAACCTCCTTGATAGTAATTTGATTTGTGTGTTGAAAATTTGGGCTGAAATAAAGCACTTGATTCGAAATGCTGGATATTTAATCTGAGGTCATTTATGTCTTGAGCGTCAGATTTATTGAAGATTTGTCATTCTATAGGATATATCACGAGAGTACACCCTCTTTATGCCCTAACAATTTGGAATGAACATCCCAGGGAGGAATTCTATAAATTGCTGTTCCGAAAGCTATCACTCGCTATCATGGAACAACTTTTTATGGTGCTAACGATTGGCAGCTTTTTCGTGTTGTTTTTACAGTTTTCCGTACTTGTAACACGAAGAATACATCGCAAATATGCCTTAATGCCTTCCTTGCCGAATGTCGGCTTTATGGAACAAATAGGCAACAAATTATTGGCAATTGGAGAACAATGTAATATATCTACCATCTCGTGGTGCACTCAGGGCAACATCTGATAGGGCGAAATGATCTACAAACACTGCCTTCAATCTGGCTCTCAGTGTGAGTTGCTTAGAGTTCTGCAATGGAACGCAAGTGGGTTGTCCTAAAACAAGAGAGAGAGGATAATTAAAAAGATCCCTAAGTGCTCCTTCTCTGAGGGCGTTGATGCTAGAAACAGTCACAAGCCCTGGTACTACCATATTCATGATATCCCTCAATGGCCTACAGAAAAATCAGTGGCATGGCTACTGGCTTTTTGTGGTCACGATTGTCTTCGCAAGCATCTTCACGGAATTAAACGGGTTCCAGACTCTCTCTCTCTCTCTCTGTCTCTTGTGTGATAATCAGGAAGAAATGGATATATCTCACCCTCCTTCCTGTTCTGCACTGCCTCCTGTTTCCTTATGGAAGCGTTATTAGATTGCCAGACTTAAGTTGATGCATTAACTGATGTCATTTGTTTCTATCTTATTCTTGTATTTGTTTTTTATATCTGTTGTCCTGTAAACTTGCCATTGGAAGTAAAATAAATGTTGGCAACTATTTCAAAAATAAGATTGATTTTTATCTTTTGAGGTTTTCCATACTTTTAAGCCAACTTCACATTAAGATGTAGAGCGGCGAAGCATGAAGAGTCAGCTAAACTTAGGTTTCAGAGTGCAAGATCCTGAGATTTATAAAAATATTTCAACTTTATTCTTTTTCTAAATTCATTTTCTTTTCAGTTCTTGCATGTAAATTTTCATGTTTTTTTGTTTTTTTTATTTTGATAGAAAAATTTCTATTTTTAAAATATTCAGCTGTAATAATCCATGCTTCGTTGTTATAAACCCTAAAAAAATAATAAAATATTGATTAAGAATTTGATTAGATTAGATTTAATGTCCATTTTTATTAATTTTTATTATTATTAATAATTTTGTTTATTTTTGTTTTGTATAATAATAATTTAATTTAATCATGTTTTGTATATTATTTTTAATTTTATGCAAGAATGTTAATTTTAGAAATATATGTTTCTTTTTTATTAGTGGTTTGGTTTTATTCCTATTTAGGATTCAATTTGTTTTATTTAATGTTTGATTTTTGTTAGTTATTCAGCTTAACATTAATTTCATAACTTTTAATTTTTAGTATTTAATGTCTAATTTCATTTAATTTTGTATTTTTATGTAATAAAACTTTAAATGGGTATTTTTTGTAATTTTTATTTATTCCATACAAGATTTTTTCTATTTGTTTAGTATTAAGAAATTGAAAATTGTTCCCGGTTGAAAATATTAATGGAAATTAGTTGTAAAATAAAAGAAATTATTTTTAATTCTTTAAAACACAATAAACTGAAAAATAATAATCATCTAAATTTTTTCCAATACATAATAAAGTTTTAAACGCAAATTATAAAACAAAAAGTATACTAGAAAATTAAGGAATCAATTTTATTTTTTAATATGTTATTTATTCAGTTTATACAATTAGATAATACATGGCTAAAATTTTACACATCTAATTTTAAAAAACATTGCTATTAAAGAAATTTATTAAGAAAACCACATGTACATGTAGTAAATATAATCAATATAACAAGCCCAAATTTCATTTTTATTTTTTTTACTAAACCCTAATAAATATTATTTATATTTACGAACTTTAAAGATTTTTTCAAATTTAAAGTAATAGCAATACACACACACACACACACACACACGCACACACGCACACACACACATATATATATATATATACATTAAAAATTTTCTATATCAACCAGTTTTCAAAATAGTGCAATGCGGCACAAATTTAATTATATAAAACCATATATACTTAGGTAGTAAATATTATCAATATAACAAGCTCAAATATTTTTTAATTTTTGCTAAACTAAAATAAATATTATTTCTACTTATGAACGTCAATATTTACAAACACACACATATATATTTATATACATTGAAAAATTTACTATATCAACCAAAATAAATATTATTTCTACTTATGAACGTCAATATTTACAAACACACACATATATATTTATATACATTGAAAAATTTGCTATATCAACCAGTTTTTAAATTAGTGTGATACGGCACAAATTTAATTGCACAAAAACATATATACTTATGTAGTAAATATAATAACTATAACAAGTCCAAACTTCATTATTTAAACCAAAATAAATATTATTTCCATTTATAAATTTCTTGAAAATTCTCGAATTTAAAGTAACGGCAATATTTACAAGCACACACATATATATTTATATACATTGAACAATTTGCTGTATCTACCAGTTTTCAATTTAATGTCAGGCAACGCAAATTTAATTAATTTAACCATATATTCTTATGTAGTAGATATAATCAATATAAGTCTCAAACCAATTTTATTTTTTACTAAACCAAAATAAATATTATTTCTATTTATGAACTTCTTCAAAATTCTCGAATATAAAGTGATGGCATAAATGATTTCTATTTTCTGTTTAAATGTCACAGTTTGGTACTCTATAATTCTAGCAGTTTCAGAGTGGGAGCATTACAGTTGAAACAGTGCATTAACACATTGTAGTAAACTTAAAAATTTTATGTTATTTTTTTAATCATGTTATTTTAAAACTATGGTGTGTTGCCTGACTTTAACTATTTTTAACTATTTAACTAATCTTTTTCTCCGTAGTTTATAATATTTTCTAATACATTGCGGCGAATAATTTCAAATCAATTTCTTCCTACATGCCATTACATTTTTCTGTTCATTTCAGAGAGAGCTAAATTTGTTAACATACAAGGAACGTTAAATTTAACCAAATAACACATTAGGGAAGAAATAACCATATAAAATAGTTAAAACTTAGTTTATAAAATTGACTAGAAGAATTAAAATCAAGAAATAATATAAAATTATGAATTGCAAAAGTAGAATGTATTACACAAAAACCAAGAAAAGATCTCACAAATAGTTTAACTTAAACAAATAGCAATTTCTGAAGTTGTAAACTCATTTTTTTTCTGCTTCTTGTGTATTTTGGTATAAAAGAAGTACTACATATATAAATTAAACTTACAAATTTCTTCATATCTTTACATATATTGCCATTAAGAGTAACACAAATTTTAACATGCCTTGTTTATTAAACAATATGTGCTTTAAAATATAATAATTCAAGACCACATACGTTTCTTAAATAACGCTATGTACTAATTATTCATTATATCAAGCAATGGTACGCTTATAATTCAACAAAGAAATAAAATATTTGTGACCAATGTTACATATTTTCCACAACTATATATTATACATGTGGAAAAAAAAAGGAATGAATGCTGTTAGAGGGCGCTGCGACGCCAAGTTAATTGGGCGAAAGAAGTGCGAGTTTGAGAGCGTGCTTGGAAAGCAAGAGAGAGAGAGAGGTAATCTTAGAAGTGTGAGAGGTATATTGAGAGAAATTAAGTTTTATGGCATTAGAGATTAGAATGTGTGGTATTACTATTAATTTGTAAATATTGTACAAAGTTTTAATTATTCCTAGTATGTGTAATAAAATAGTCAAGAATTAATTCAAGAGAGTTGATTTATTTTGAACCACCAACAACTTAACAACATTTATGAACAACTAAAAGAACCCAGTGTTTGACGAATTCATTTCTATCTTATTTTCGTCAATATATGACATACATTATATATTACATTATAATGTGTATAGTACTTGGGATTACATTTAAAAGTATTCGAGTTTGCATGTAACTAAAAGGCCAATAAATATCAATTATTTATTCTCAAAATTTTCTTTATGAATTTGTAGTACTTCTTCAATTATTCATATATGTAGCACTTTCACTATTATAGTAGTACTTCCTCAATTATTCACATATTTAACACTTTCACTATTATAGTAGTATTTCCTGAATTATTCATATATGGAGCACTTCCACAACTTTCACATCATGAAATTTAAGTCACAACATCAATAAATTAAAGGACATGGAAATAGTCGGATATAGAAGCAAACATAAACTTCCCATGTTATTGGCATTGGCAGATATCCCGTACTTTTTCGTCATCCTCAGTTTCAGGTGCACTTTTTCGTGCCTCCTCTTCTCATCGCTCCTTTTGAATCCTTTTCCGCACGTGTCGCACACGCATACTCTGCACTTGAAGGGCTTCTGTCCACTGTGCCTCTTCAAATGCCGACTGAGATCTCAGTTGCGGAAGAACCTACTGACACAGTTATCAATGGGTCATGAGCAAAGTCTCTCGCTGGGCCTTTTTCTCGGCTGGTTGGAACGATTTAGAGACTTGATTGGCACAGATCTGGATTTTGCAAGGTTGCTGGTGATTTCCATCTCGTGAGACGTTTTGCTGGGCTGGTTGGAACACTTCCGAGGGTCGACTGATACAAA
>BPLQ01006679.1:3287-40302 GCA_021605075.1 Caerostris darwini | reverse complement strand
AACGGGCCTTTGAAAGGTTCTTGGTGATTTTCACCTCGCGAGACGTTTTGCTGAGCTGGTTGGAGCACTTCTGAGGCTCGACTCGCACAGAACTGTCCTCTGCAAGGTTGCTGGTGATTTCCACCGCGTGAAATATTTTCCTGGGTTGGTTGGGACACTTCTGAGGGTCGACTCGCACAGAGCTGGACTCCGAAAGTCTGGTGGTGGTTTCCACGAGACTCCCAAGACAATTTTCTAATTTGGATGCCATAACAGAAGTGCTGCTTATGGTGTCCATTTTATTGGGGGATTCTATTACAGGTGAGTCACTAATTTTCGTGAGGCGCCTCTGGAAATTGGTCCATGATGTAAACTGGTCCAAATCAAACTATGTGGAAACACATGATCCTGGTAAGGCGAAGTGATCTTCTCCGGCAACTCTGAGCGTATTCAACTTAATCTCCCTTGCTCCGAAGGGAACTTCATTTTTTGGAAACATCTCTATTTCGTTATGCAAGTCGTCCCCTTAAAACACAAAGACACGAATAGTTTCAAATATATGAAACAATTGATCTAAAGCACTACTTAGCTAACTGATTTGTTCTATCCGACACCCCCCCCCCCTCCTTCTTTTCATAAAAATAAATGACTCAGCACACCCTGGAAATCTACCAACTAACAGAAAACAGAAAATTGTAACAAAAAAAAAATTGTATTCTTTTACGTATCTATATATTTACTTACTTCTTAAAAAATAGTAAATGCTGATGCAAATAAGACGCATTGAAGATTGAAATTATACAAGTATTTAATAAAATCAACACTAGAACCATTCACATTACTCACAGAAAATGAAGATAAAGGAGGATAATACGAAAATAAAAATGAGGAATGGTCTTAATATGTTCCTCATGAGAAAGATGTATAAAATAGGCTACATTTTGGAATGATTAATTGCTCTATGTTTTTTAGTAGCACTCTTAAATCATAGCTATTCGCCATTTGCACTCGAATTTCCTTTGATTCGTTACGAATTGATACGTTTGATATACGAATGCCAATATAATTATTTTTACCTTTTCTTCCATCTTTAAGCTTTCACAACCCTCTTATTTTTATTAAACCCTTCCAAATATACTGATATACAGAGTATATCAGTATATTTGGAAGTACTACAGATATATATACCGATCACGTTGGATCGTTGTATTGTCACCTAGAGGGCAGTGTCACTCACATTTGGAACCATTCATCTATACTATTCAGAGCTTATGGAGAACTTTAAGGTGAGATAGAATAAGTATACTATATTTTTAATATTTTTTAGATTTTTTAAATGTCTGAATTAATTGAGCAAAGAACTTGCATTAAATATTGTTTGCGGAAATGTTAGAATTTTGCAGAAGGCATTCGGTGAGCATTCCTATATCGGAAAGAGATGTTTAGAAGCGTTATTAACAGTTAAGAAGACAGAGAACGTGTTGAAGACGAAGAGCCCTCTGGTCGACCATCCACCTCAACCGACGAAGTTCACGTTCAAAAAATGGCGGTGCTTGCAAATCGCCGATTTACAATTAGAGACCTTGCTGCTGATGTTGAAATTTCAAAAGGATCGGTCCATTACATTTTGGGCCTCAAACGCGTCAAATCTCGATTCATACTGAAAACATTGAATGTGCCACCTCACACTATATTGATTCTGCATGACTTTTTCGCCAAATATGAAACCCATGTCATTCCACAACCATCGTATTCACACAGTGCGACTTCCGGCTATTGCCTAACTCAAAAAAAAAAGAAAAAAAAAGTGCACTGTGTTCGGAGGGGATTACTTTGAAGGCGACGAAATAAATTTGGAAGAATAAATAAAGAGTTTTTGAAAAAAAAAAAAAAAAAAATTTTTATTACTTTTTGGGCATAGTAGTATAACAAATGTCATTTCATTTGATGTTCATTCGGGACTTTTAAAAAACACTCGAGTTTTTTTAATGAAAGGAGGGCACCAAATTCAGAAAAATCAGGTTTGATTACTGGTAGTATTACTGTATTTGTATAAATTTTCAGATATAATTAATATTACGAAATAATTATAGGAAATAATAATAAACTAAAATATAATAAATTAATTTTTATAAATAATTAAATATTTTTGTGTTTTATTAAATTTTAAAAAATATACAAAAATGATTAGTAAGAAACAGTATTTATTCCTGAGGAAAATTTATGATCAAAAATTTTATAAAACTTTGAGAATAAGATTTCGTGTAAATATTCGAAAGAAAAATTATTATTTGAGAATATTTTTCAAGGTTTTCGAAACAAAAAAATTATTCGAAAATTTTTTCAAAGTAAAATTAATATTGTAGTATAATTTGCAATGTTTCCGAAGGCGAAAATATTATTCAAAAAATTTTCGCACACATTTTTTTTAATTAAAATTGTTGTTCATGAATATTTTGCAGTAATTTCCTGAAATTTTTCATATTTCGAACAATATTTTTCGCATATTTTGTACATTTTTGGAAGTTAAAATTATTGTTTAAAAATATTTTGAAGCAAAATTATTATTTGAAAATACATTAGACTGTTTTTGAAATAAATTTTTATTATTCATAAATTTTTTATTGTATAATTTTTGAACTAAAATTATTATTCGAGAATTTTTTATACTGTTTTTTTAAAGAAAAAATATTACTCTAAAAGTTTTTGCTGTATTTGTATAAATTATTAAAATTTTTTTAAATTTAAGTTATTTAAATTTTTCATTAAAATTATTTTTAAAACAAAATATTAATTTATTTTAACAAAGAATTATTTTTATTGAAATTTGCAATTTGTTATTTTGCTTAGAACGTTTTTTTTAAAAATATATTGTGAAATGCTCTATTTTATTATTATTATTATTATATTTTACTATGGAAATATTTTTTTAAAATATAATATTCATTTTTTGTAATATTTGTTTTATAAAATAGCGTCTAAATATGGTTTATCGAAAAATATTTAAAGCTAAGTTATTTTAAATAACGAAATTGTAAAAAGCTGTGGATATTTAATGATTTAAAACAGTTACGTTGAATCATTTACACTGAAAATCATGATGCTTCGCTGTATCTACGATCCCGGTATTTACAGTCACAGTTATGTTACGATCATTCAACTCTTGCACATCTCAATTCATGAATGAATGTTTCAGAGTAATGGTCTCCATATTTGGAAGATCGTCTAATTGTGGCAGCCAATGGGAATCTCGAACGTCACAGATCTCTGACGTCATTGCAAACACGTGTTCACTCAGTTCATTTCTTACACGTCGAACTTTTCCGATCAATTCTCTTAGCACCGTCGTTTGGGTGTTTGTTTACATTTACCGAAATCCGCTCGTCCAATGAGAGCACAGCTCAAGCATAAACATTATTATGTCCGCCTCACTGTATTGATTCCAATGTTTTCATCGAATTCTGCTCCCTCTCCTTTCTCTATTTTTTTTTTTAAATTTAATTGAACAAATGCACAAAGAAACTATTATTTTTAATATTCTCTCATTAATTCTTTTAATTTAAGAGCAAGCTAATTAATCATTTTTATTTTATTTTCTGTAAACTTTAGAATTGTGATTAAATTTAATTTTAGAAATTGGAAGTACGGGACTTTATTCTGACAACCTTTGTTCGTTCAATCTCAAAAATCAACGGCTTAAGATGGAGACGAGGTTCATCATTCCTTACCGGAACTTCTAATATTTAGATCGGAGGTGGCCAACCCAAATGCCACTTTTGATCCTAACTCCGCAGGCCGCATGTCCCCGTATTAGATTTAGACCCACTAGACCAGGGGTCGGCAACCTGCGGCTCGCGAGGATGTGAAACTGCGGCTCTTTAGTGCCATACACAAATGTTATTTATTTTATCAAAAAAAAAAACATTTTAAAATCGTTCTGAATCGATTAACGAGGAATCTGAACTGTTCGTGATTTCAAAAACAAACCAGAAATCTTGAAAAAAATCAAAGATTTGCCACTATCCGTTAAATCAGTACAAGATAGAATAGCTAAAATATCTTCAAATGTAACATATTTGCAGGTGGAAGATATTCAACTTTTTTCTGACTTATCACTTGCTATAGATGAGTCTTGCGACATAAAAGACATGGCACAAGTCGCCCTTTTTGTCAGGTATATGTCTTTCCAAGGTCCAAAAGAAAAACTTCTAGGATTGCTACCACTCTCGGGACAAACTAGACGGGAAGATATAGCGAATGCCGTGCAAAAATGCCTTGAAGACAATAAGATCGATTTAAATAAAATCGTTTCAATAGCAACTGATTGAGCCAGAAGTATGACAGGGAAAAAATAAAGGGGCAACAACGATTCTTCAGAGCAAAATAAACCACGAAATTCTTACGTTTCACTGCATAATACACCAAGAAGCGCTTTGTGCCCAAACATTTCCGGCCGAAATAGTTGAGGTCATGTATTTGGTAATCAAGATTGTTAACAGCATCTTGTCAAAAGCACTCTACCATCGTCAGTTTAAAGAATTCTTAAACGAAATGGAGACTCAGTATTCCGACCTCCTTCTTCACAATAAAGTGCGATGGCTTTCCAAAGGTAAGGTGTTGAAACGTTTTGCTTTGTGCTTGAATGCAATAAATACATTCCTAAATAAAAAAGGCATTAATCACCCTGAGTTAGAGAACGGCAAATGGTTGCAAAAATTTTACTTTATGGTGGATATCACAGCGAAATTAAATGAGCTGAATCTAAAACTGCTAGGAAAGGGAAACCCAGACTATGTTTTGGTAGAAGAATTGGTTTGTTTTGAAGAAAAATTAATTCTTTTGGCAGAAGATATTCCGAGCGGTATATTACTTAATTTTCAATTTCTAAAGCCATATCGTGATAAAACTAGTGCAGCTGTTGACACGAGGTACTTCAGCACAGTTATAAAAAAAAATTAAAGATGAATTTGCTGATAGATTTGAGCAATTCGAAACCAACAAAACCACTCTAGCATTCATAGTAAATCCTGTCAACACAAATAGTAACGAAATCCACATTGAGCCATTTGGAATTGATACTGGATCTCTAGAAATGCAATTGATCGATTTAAAAAATAAAGCTTTGTGGAGTGGAAAATTTACAGAGTTGAAAAGCAAGTTGGAAGAGTTGGAGATCCAGAAATCTATGTACGTAACCCAACAAAAGTCGACAACTTTAAAAGAAATGCCGCGAGTTGAGGCACTTATATTCGACGCATGGAATAGTCTTCCAGATTGTTACAGTGAGGTGAAGAAGTTGGCATTTGGAGTGCTGACTATCTTCGGATCGACATATTTGTGCGAGCAAGCGTTCTCTTGCATGAATATAATTAAAAGTAAAGTAAGAAGCCAACTAACAAATGAAAATTTAGAGTCGTGTTTGAAACTTATAGCAACAAGTTATGAGCCAAATTTATCCAAATTTCTAAAACCATGCAAGGCCAATGCTCCCATTAAATTTGTTTGCTCAAATGTATGTTATTGTTTTTTTTATTTTAAGTACAAATTACATTGTTTAGTAAAGTTTAAATTTTCTACTTGAATAACCATGCAAAGCCATCGTTCCCATTGAATTTGTTATTGAAGTACAAGTTAGTGTTGTAAGTAAATGTTTAATAGTTTTAATTTTTTACTTAAATAATAAGTAATTATCTAATAATGAATAAATAGAATGATAGAATGAATAAATAGATATGTTTTTTTTTTATGAATAAATAGATAATTTTTTTTTTTATAAAAAAACTTTATTTATGCGAGTACTAACAAGTGGGCTAGTATTATTAAATCGGAGTTACTAGTATTAAATCCATATGAGTTTTAGTTAGCCCTAACCTTCAAAAGACACGTGTATAAATTTGACAGCTGTTGCACTATTAGTATGTAAGTTATAGCATTTTTCGTGAAGCAACTTTAGTTAGTTTGAAAAAATGGATACAAAAGAATTTCATGCGTTAATAAAGCATTGCTTTTTCACGAAAAAAAGTACTATTGAAGCCAAGGCTTGGCTTAATAAACATTATTCGGACTTTGCACCAGAAAAATCAACCGTAGAGAAGTGGTTTGCTAAATTTAAACGAGGCGAAATGAGCACCGAGGACGATGCACGCAGTGGACGCCCCAAAGAGGCTGTTACCGACGAAAACATCAAAAAAGTCCACAAAACAATTTCTGATAACCGTAAAGTGAAGTTGACTAAGATAGCTGAGACTCTAAAGTTATCAAAGGAACGTGTTGGACATATCGTGAAGGAATATTTGGATATGAAAAAGCTCCGTTCAAAGTGGGTGCCGCGCGAGCTCACAATCGACCCAAAACAACAACCAATTGATGATTCTAAGCAGTGTTTGGAGCTGTTCAATCGTAATAAACCCGAATTTTTGCGTCGATATGTGACAATGGATGAAACATCTCTCCATCATTTCACACCGGAGTCCAATCGACAGTCAGCCGAGTAGACTGCACGTGATGAACACTAAAAATGCTATAACTTCATTAAAAATGCTATAAATCACATACTAATAGCGCAACAGCTATCAAATTTATACACGTGTCTTTTGAAGGTGAGGGCTAACTAAAAATCATATGGATTTAATACTAGTAACGCCATCTATGTATCAGCCTACGAACTTTTCAGCCCACCTCTTATTTATTGTTGGAAGAAAAAATTTTGTGGCCCTTTAAAATCTTTGAAATTTGTAAATTGCCCTTTTTGGCTCTTCCGGCTCAAAAGGTTGCCGACCCCTGCACTAGACGCATTTTTTTATGTGAAAAATTGAAACATTATTATTATTGTGTTTACTATTATTCTCACTTGTAAGCATAGATAATATAATAATAGATGATATAATAATAATGATAGTAAACGCACATTGTAAAGAAATATATAACACTAAAAATGAGATAATAAAAAATATATAAATTTAAATGTAATTAAAAAAAAAATTAAATCATTAAAAAATATTTATTTTACTAGTGCGATAATTGTTTCTCCACTCTTTCACTCAGCTTTTGCAAATAGAATCACAATTTGGGTATTTGCACATCGTAATGGGTGTCGCAGGTTAATGTCCGTTATGTTTGAGCGTGTTTTGTGTTTGGTCAATTTCGTTTTCGGGGAAAAAAAAAAAGAAAAGAAAAAAAAAAACCACGATTCGCAGTTTTAAGTTGAATTCAAAGATCTAACAACTTTTTGTGCCATATTTACCAAATTACAAAATTTCTCTTTTGTGACGTAAGTGTTATAAAAATCTGTTTTTGAGTTTGATATGTCAAAAATGTGTTTTTATTCAATATTGCATTGGAAGTCAACCAGTTCCATTTGGAGATATTCTGTTGCCGACCCGATTTCAACATGAAAGGGAGATGAATATATTTTAAAAATTTTGTTGTATTTGTCTAACTCTAAATTATTGTATCGGCTTTCAAAAGCAGCTGTTTTCTTATTTCTTTTGCATAATTTATGTTATATATTATTTTAAAATTAAAGTTATTTTTTTTCTCATCATTTCGACAGTTAATTTTTGAATATATGAGTGTTCAAATAATATATTTTTTAATACATTGTTTTTTACTACTTTGGCCTTTATAAAATAAATATATTTTGTAAAAGTGAGATAAATGTGAGTAAAAAAATGTTAATGTTGGCCACCCGTGATTTAGATCTTGCACCTTGTCCTCTGGAAATCGGTATAAAAATGATTAAAAAATTTGGAGCTTTAAAGAAATTTGGTTAAAAACCATCCGTATCCTATCGCTCTTCATATGGTGAACGAGGAATTCCGAAAAAAGCCGAGTGCAAAACGTCATCAGTGACGTCATGAATTATGCGAAGGTTGATGATTAGTTTAGTATTGATTCGACATGTAGCTCGATTTCCAAAGGCGCACGACGTAGCAGATAAAGTAAATAAATAAATAAAAAATAGTAATAAAATAAATTTAAAAAAATAAATATTTCATTAAAAAACAAATAAAAAAATTAAAAAATTTTCTAACAATCTAGATTTTAATAAGGATTTCTCCAACAATATTCATTAATTCCGATTCGTGGCCTATTTGGCGAGAAAGAATTATAGTAGTTACATTTACGTAGAGCCATCAGATCTTTGAGTGTTATTCCACCTTAAATAGCTGGATGAAAAAAAAAGTAATTTTTCCTGTTTACTTCTAAAAACTAAGAGGAATTGGGAAGTTATCTCATTGGGTCGATCTTCTTTTGACTACTGTTTGTTTGTTATTTGACGAATTTGATCTTGGATGTAGTTTTCTTTTTCTTTCCATTTCTTTCTCGTTGCGTGGAAGGATTTCATTTTGAGGATGGCAAATAATCTTATTGACTTCAAAATAAAAATTCGTGAATTCTGTATTCAGTTTTTTTTTTTTCCTTTCTTTTTTTTGTATTATCATTACTTGTCGGAAATTCAGTGGATTTTTTTATTTTTATTTTTTATTGAAAGACAGTTCAATTAATTTTACCTGTATACTTAAGTACACGGGAAATTCAAAATGATGTTTGTTGTCATTTGATCTTTTCGCAACTTCAAAGTAAATATGCATAAGTTTTTATATTTCAGGTTTTAAAATTGATAATTTTTAGGTTAATTATTTATTGAAAATAAATCAATTAAATTTTTTCCATAGACTATTGTTTCCTTTATAAGGTTTTTTTTTATACTATTTGTTTATTTGTATCACCATACTTATATTTGAAGTTTAAATTATGAAATTATGCGTTAGGAATTTAAAGTGCAATTTTATTATATTTAAACTTTTTTCTTCATTTGTTAAAGTTAGTATTCCTTGATTTTTATTTTAATAAATTTAAATAAAATAACGGAGATAACATGTGTAACTTGCTTTCAGAAATGCACAGGTTTGAATTCGTTGGCGACGCCCATTGCAGTCACTTCTTTCAGAAACGCGAAGACTCAATGGCGATTTTAAGAGCGTGTGTGAAACTCCTCGTATTGATGGTCAAAGCTGCCTGATGTGCGCCAAACAGAGTTTTCTGCCATATCACACGCAAAGGTTGATCTTTACTGGAAGACAGTCTAAACCTCTATGTCAGGAGAAGTCATCCTTTTTATACCCATCTCCCACTTTTGTGGAGGTAGGTATAAAAAGAGTGATCTGGGTTAGTAGTAAAATTTTTTAACCACCCACTACAGTAATGGTAATATATAAAATTAGGAAGTAATTTTACTTTATAAAATTTATAAAGCAAAATTACAGCAAATTAAAGCATGGAATAATAATTATTTACCAAATAATTTGTGTTGGACTTTTGATAAGTTTGGCAGAATATAAAACAACTTACTGTAACAAATCTTTTTTAGAGCTTCATATATTTGTGCTTCTAAAACAATCCCACTGCATTTTACATGTAAATCCTCGTTTTATCATTATATGTCAAAATTGCTGCCCATCATGCCTCTATCATATTTGCATACATAGAAATATGAAGTCTGATGAAATTACGTATAATTAATTAAATTACTAATGAGATTCCCAAAGCTGATGCTTGCAAACAAAATACTGGATATGTAACTTAATTTTTTGAAAGGGCCAAACAAAAGGCTCCGCTTTGGAAATATTCAGGTGGTTTGTTTCTTTGATCATAATGTGATTAACTGTATTAAAGCCTGACTGCATAAGATGCAAGGTAAAGAAAGGTATCAATAAACTGAATATCATTTTCCATAAATTTGGATATAAGTAAAAACATTTTTTATTTTTATTTTCCCGTAGGTTTAGCCATAAATGTATGTTATTTTCTTCATCATATCTAAGTTCTTGGTAAGTTGCATTAATATTTGCGATAAAAGGATTTTGTATCCTGCCATACACCTTCAATTAAAAAATATATTCAAATTATTTCTCCTATGTCCAATTTAAGTTCATTGAGGTGGTTACTGAATCTGTCAATATTCTACGTCATCTAGTTACATTATCTTTTATAGATAAAAAAAACTGATGAAATTCTGTCTTCAATATATTATAACAAAATAGTTCAAGTTTGTCAATAAATAATAACACAATACTTTGGAAACATACGCAGCTTTATTAGTTCCTTGATGCTGCAAATTGATATCATTAAATCTCATGAAAATATCTGCCAAGTAAAAGGCATCATTCTTTATTGTTTATAACTGTTAACTCATTTTGATCTCATTATCACTTTCAAAAAATGATATGAACATTTTTTAAACAAGTTGAAATACAAATTTTAAAAACATCAAATGTATTTAAAAAAAATAAAAGTGCTTCAATATGTGACAAAATCCCCACTTCCCATCATAAAAGATGGAACGCTCATTAGTGGGCGATAGGGACCAGTTTGGGTACCACTGAATAAGAAGGTAAAATATTCACATGCTTGAACCCTTCGACGCATGGACGTTCAAGTCATGATGAAATATTATTTTTGAAGAATAAATAGTGAGGATTTATGAAATCAGATATTTCGGCCTCATAATAGACAAAAAAAAAAATCCCTTCAGAAATCATATAAAATATATTAAGAACGTATGTTGGAACAAACTACATCTACTACATCTGCCCTGCTCATCGATATCTATTCTAAATTATCATTCCAAAATAAATCTTTCCACTTCAGAGAATCCTAACCTATGCAGCACCTACCTGGGCTGCCAAGACATATAGGAATAAAATACAAATCCTACAAAAATTCAGTCATCATAGAGGCTCCTTTTTTTATTTGTAATTCAGTTATCCCTAATGACCTAAGAATTGATCCAATAGACGGACATATTAAAAAACTTTGAAGAAAATTATTCACTAGTGTTACTAGTGTACTACATTATCACAATTCAATAATCAAATCTCAAGCTTTCTATACGATGTCATGTCAATATGGGGATATATCGTGTCAATATGAGCAATATCTATTTGTAAAAATTTTTTGATTAAGGTAAAATTTTCTATAATTATTGCATAATTCATATGTTATATTTAAGCTATTATTCTATGTGCATCCCTTGATCAGGAGCGGAGTTTCTCAGGCATCCTTGGTCGGCCCAAGATTATTTATCTCTGTGAACGATATTCCGAAACCAGTTGAGTGTCAATTGGTCATGTTCGCAGAAGACACAGCAATAATTGCAAAACACAGAACACCAAATTACGTCGTTGCTCACCTTAATAGTTATATTCCATCACTAGAAAGTTGGTTAACTATCTGGAAGATCAAAGTAAATCTTATCAAAAATGGATCCCGGATACAGAACTTCGCTTCCCTTTTTAATGTTCTTTTTACCTCACCTAAACAATCCGCCAAAAAACTAGAGAGTTTCATATAAAATTTCTCTTACCTTTCCAGTTCCCAGGAATATTAAGAATGAGATATCCAAAGGGGCGGGAAGTAGTCAGTCAATTCAAATATATATTTGCAATACTTTTATTAAGCATATTATAATGACGAGAGGACACAAAAAAAATTACTGGACATACAGAGACAAAAACCGCATCTAACACTGCTAACTACTAACAAGAAAGTTTTTAAGTTCAGAGCGCGGAAACGCTTCTTAAACCGAAGTACGGTTGGTTATAGTTAAGAGAGGCAAAGGGTTCATGTGACAAACAAATCAAAAGTTCTAGATCGACATCATTTCCGACATTCTCCCACCTTTGTGTTTCAAGAGAATAATGAAACTCAAAATCATAAGTCCAATCGTTTAGGTGATCTCAGGATTCTTCCACAGAGGGATGTCTGATAAGTATCACTATTATCACACCTGTCATATGGTTGACAGTCAATAGATTGAGGACAATCACTGGATTCGATGACAGTCACTGGATCTGATATGGAATCATTAGTGTCGGGGCTCTTGTTGCTGAAGGAGTCAGATAGTGGAGTCCTACTCTGCAAGGCACACATTTCATCTTGTCTAATTTCTAATGAATATATGTGCTGTATAGGCCTTATGATACAAACATTATTGGTTTTCAATTCGACAACTCGAATTTTATTGTCTTTACCAGGAAAAAGTTTCACTACTTTTGCTAAAGGCTAATTTAGTCTTTTCATGTTGCTATCACTAATCAAGACGATATCATCTTCCTTAATTTTTGCTTCTTCCTGGAGTTTGGAAAATTCTTTTAGTTGACCAAGGTATTCATTTCGAAACCGCCTTCTGAGATCTTCACGAAGTCTTTGTCTATACATAAATCGTTTATTCTTTCTTTTAGAATCCATCTGGTCTAAATCCGGCATTCCAACTTCTTTTATTGCTTGAATGAACATTGCTGGTGTAAGTGCAATAAGATCTTCTATGTATTCAGACAGATATGTTAATGGTCTTGAATTAATTATGCTTTCTGCTTCGCATATAACAGTATGCATTTCTTCATAATGTAGACTAGCTTTACCCAAGATTTTCCTCATTATTCCTTTTAACATGCCAATAAGTCTTTCCCAAAATCCACCCCACCATGGGGCTGATGGCGGATTTAAGTAAATCTTCTTCTTAATGGCAACAAATTCTTCTATTTTTTCCCAATTAACAGATTTCAGTTCATTAGTCGTACCAACTAAATTTTTACCATTATCAGAATATATTGTACAAGGTCTTCCTCTGCGAGAGATAAATCTTCTTAAAGCTAATATGAAGCAATCTGTAGAAAGAAAACTTACAAGTTCTAAATGTACAGCACGAAAAATAGTACAAGTAAATAAGACAATCCAACATTTTTTGTTGTCTTTCAAAAACAATGGTCCACACAGATCCACACCAATGACTTCGAATACTTGAGCTTTTCTTATTCTACCTTCAGAGAGTGGAGCACTAATAGATTGCAGAGGATGTATGGAAAATCTTTTGCATCGGAGACAGTTTCTAATGACTTGACGAATAGTCTTTCTGCTTTTTATAATCCAATATTCTTCTCGTAACGTAGACATCAAGACTTGTATACCTGCATGACAAAGTTCAACATGTTTGTCAAATATCAATTTGTCTACTATATGATGCTTTGATGGTAGCAAAATTGGATATCGAAAACTTTCTTGATCTTTTCTTTGTATAATTATTGTTTTTACTCTAAGGAGACCATCTGGATCTAAATAGGTCTGCATTGAAAGATTTCTATTTTTCTCAAAACATTCTCTTTGAGATTTTCTTAAAATTATTTTCTCGGCTTTATCACATTCTTCAACACTTAAGTTACAAAAAGTTCTTGCATTTACCCTTTTCTTAATATTACTGACGAAAGAAAGTATCCATCCCATAATTCTTACGATCTTTTTGTAAGACGAAATTCTTAAAATATACTCAAAAGTTTCAGTTTCGATGTTAGATGCAGATATAACAACTTTTCTTTTTTCCGAAGTAACAACTTCTAAATCAGGAAACACTTCAAAAGCACACCATTTTTCAAAAGATTGATAGAGCCAACTAGGTCCCTCCCACCATTGAGATTTCACTAATTCTTCGGCATTGCAACCTTGTGAGGGAAGGTCAGCTGGATTTTGATGACCAGGTACAAATTTTCATGAAGTTACTTCAGATAATTTTCTAATTTCTCTGACTCTATTTTCAACAAATGTCCTTCTTTCTTGATCTAATGTAAGGCGTCCATTGAGCCTAACCAATAAAATACATCAACATCTTCAAGTTTCAAATCTTTCTTAACGCAGCAAGTATTGCTCCAATACAGCAGGCTAGTAATTCTAATCTCACGATAGTTATGTTTTTTAGAGGGGCTACTCTTGATCTAGCTTGAAGAAGTTGGCAAGTCACTTGATTTTGAAACTCATTTCTTAAAAATATACAAGTAGCATAAGATGTTTTGCAAGCATCACAAAATACATGCATAGATATTTTACCCTGCTCGAATGACAGTCGGGGCAATTTAGTGTCCCAAGAAACTTTGACTTTCCAACATTCTTGTAGTATTATCTTCGGAACTAATGTCACAGGACAAGTGAATCCTAATGGATCAAAAATCTTATGAGCTAAGGACAATATTTTCCTTTTTGTAATAGGTTCATCTTCTAATTTAAACTTCCTAAAATCACATGATAAAGTATCATCAACTGTATTCCAAGATAAACTTTTTACTTCAGCTTCATGCTCTTCTGGATTCAATACATTTTCTTTAAATTTAGTATGTTTCCAACCACGCAGATCAAATTTAGCTGATTGCAATAATTTCTGTGATTCATATCAAAAATACTTTAATACTTCTTCTGAATCAACCCTTGCTACGCAGTTGTCCACATATAAAGATTCTTGTAGCTTTTCAGCTATCTCTTTAAGTTCTCTGATTGTTTCATTCAAATGATAATTGAGATTTGCAGCTAACAAAAAGGGACTGCAATTAATGCCAAAAACAACTCTACAATGTCTATAAATAATTTCATTTTCAGAATCACCTTCTTTCCACCATAAGAAGCGTAAATAGTCTCTGTCCTTTTCATGTAAAAATGCTCGATGAATATCAGCAGTGACACCCATGTTACCTAACCTAAATCGATTCAAAACAACTGGAACCAGTTCGATGTGATTGGGTCATTTTTCAATACAATCATTCAAGGAAACATAATTATTTACATGAGCTGAACCATCAAAAACTGGTCTTATTTTGGTAGTAGAATTTTCTTTTATGACAGCTCGATGAGGCAAATAGTGTACACTTGAGATTTTATAACAATTTGGATCAGCTGCTATTTCTTCGATAACACCTTCTTCTTCCCATTTTTTAAGCACTTGTTCATACTCTACTGAACAGTTGTCTACCTTTAAATTTTTAACATTTTTTAAACGTTTCTGAGCCAAATATTTATTATCAGGAATTGAAGGATATCTATCTATCCAAGGAAGAGATACTATATATTTTCCGTCATTTTCTCTGCTAACTATTGATTCGAAATGTTCCCAAACTAGTTTCTGCATTTCTTCTTTCGATTGCTTTTCGCTAGGATCTAATATACCCAACGAATCTAAGTTCCATAAGTCTGTAATTTTAGCATAATTTATGTGTAATGACAGAACGAGAAAAGAACTATCTAACTTAGCATCAGAAATTTTTCCCATTACTGTCCATCCCAGAATTGTCTGAACAGCTACTAATCCACAAGGAAAATGTTCTACCTTTCCTGTAAATAATTTCCCTGCAACATCTGCTCCCAATAGAACATGAATCTCATTAGTATTTTGTTCATGTAAACAAATTTTGCTTTTAGGCGAAATGTCACTCAAAAATATTCTTTTATCTTTCAAATCATTTATACAGTCTGAACTTCTAATTTTAGGAATTGATGCACAAATTTTGTTTTGATCCATTACTTCTACTTTAATATTATTCATTTTATCCAAACTATTTAATTGTATCAAATAACGGTTATGGCTTTCAGTGATTTCTGTTCCACCAAATAGCCTATGAGTAATCAATTCTTCTCCTTTTATATCAAAACCCATATTTTCAGCAGCAAATTTTGATATATAACTTCTTTGTGATCTGGTATGAATAATTACACGAATATAATATTCTAAGTTTTTATTCTGGATTCGAACTACTAATGTTTGCAAATAAACTTCCTTCAAAGATGACTGATTGGTAAGAACAGTACTTTCTGAAGATTCATTTTTATTATTTTGTTTCTGTTTTTATTTTGAAAAGCACATTATCGAAGAATGTTTTCCTGAACAGTGGTAACAAATTACATTACTCTTACAAAATCGAGAAATATATTTTTTTAATTTCGAGTCATTTAAAACAAGCTCCCTTTTTCATCAAAATATTTTTTCTTTCGTCAATAGACAAATTTATTGCGTAATCACAAGTAGAACTAGGATGATCCGATGACTCACAAAAAACTCAATTAGTTGTATTTTTATTTTTTTCTTTAACATTAGTCGAAACCAATTCTGCTGCCGAAGGAATTTTTTCCCCGCCTAATTTATTACTTCTTGAGCCGCGGTTGCTTACTTTATCGAGAGGCGAAAAAGGCGAGGTCGAATATCAGAAGTGTTGGCGAAGTTATTGCTCATCATGGCTGCGCGTTCTCTTGATCTGAAGGACAAAGCTAAAAACTTCAGTAATTCTTCGATATTATTATAAGCAGTTTCATTCTCAGTTTTATTATATTCGATAAGAATATCTTGAGGAAGGGCTTTTAAAATTGTTAGGAAGAGAACAGCGGAATAATTTTCTGTTTTCAAATCTAAACTTTCTAAACTTCTTAATTCTGTTGAAATTTTGTCATAAAATTTTCTGAAAGAACAAATATCCTTGTAATTTCTCAATGATTTTATGTTTAAAATATTATTCATATGAGTATGTATCAATAGATCTTTACTTACAAATCTTTCTTTTAATAAATTAATTGCAGAATTATAGGTAGAGGCAGAAATAGAAAAACCTTCTATAGTAGGGATGGGCAAACTAAGGCCCGCCGGAAAGTTCTATCCGGCCCTCGGATAGAATTTTAATTTGCTGGTCAGAGGCAAATTAAAAGAAATATATATTTATATATTATATGCCCCTCTCCTTTTCTACTTTGATTAAATACTATTTTTTTCTTCCTTTCTTTCAAAGGACTAATGATATTTTTACTTTCTCTATTTTTGATTTACAAGCCATAAATCGACGGAAATAGCAAGCACCAGGCAGCTTTCAATTGCAGCCTTTTATAGCTATTGCTTGTTCGGGTTATTCGTAGAATATTTCAACCTCAAAATGGTTACTAAAAAACGTAAAGTTGATTCAGAGTGTCGTGCTTTTAATGATGAATGGACCTGGAAATATTTTGTTACAGTTGTAAAAGATAAACCAGTATGTCTCATCTGGAATGAAGCTGCAGCAGTCTTCAAAGAATATAACATTTCTCGTCATTTCACATCTGAGCATAAGAATTCCAATTACGAAGCAATGTCCGAATATGAAAGAAAACAAAATGCAGAAAGTTTTTGTAAAAAATTATCAGGCCGACAAAATTTTTTCAAGAAGGCAAACGGTATCCAAGAAGCAGCTACACATGTAAGTTACTTTGTAGCATACAATATTGCTACAAATAATAACGTTCTCAGTGGTGTTGAGTTTGTTAAACAATGCATGCTCCAAGTTTGTTATGTTTTATTTCCAGGCAAGAAAAATAATTTTGAAACTGTAAGCTTATCTCGAAAAATAGTGACTTCTAGAATCGAAGCCATCGATAAAAATTTAACATCACAGTTAGAGGCTATGAATGAAAGCACTGATATAAATGATACTGCTCAATTTGTATTATTTATAAGAGGTGCTGATGAGAACTGCCTTGCATGCGTTCTTTAAAGGGTACTACAACAGGATGGGATACTTTTCGTGAATTTCAGGAAGGACTTTTAACTTTGAAAGTGCCTATAACAAATATATGTATTACTACGACCGATGGAGCACCAAATATGACAGGAAAAAAATCTGAATTTCTTGGACTCTTTAGTGAAAACTATCCTGGGAACGATGTTGTTTTTCTGCATCTTGTTATACATCAAGATGCTCTGTGTAAATCTGTATTGAATATGAAACCCGAGCTTGATGCAGTCGTGAAGCTTGCAAATACTATTCGATCTCGTGGGCTTACTCACAAGCAATTTCGAGATTTTTTTCAGTCTGTGCAATCTGAAATATGTAGTACACGAAAGTAAGGTGGCTTAGTGCAGGATGTATTTTCGAGCGAGTTTGGCACCTGAAGAACGGCATTGTGTCGTTCTTCCATGAGAAAAAGTGTTCTGCGGAATGCGAAATGTTAGAAGATACAAAATGGTTTTCGGACTTTACATTTTTCACAGATCTTCTTTGTCATATGAGTAACTTGAATGTCAAGATGCAAGGGAAAAATCAATTTATCGACGATATATACCATCTCAAAGCTTTTAAACTAAAACCTTAGAATCAGTACATCTCACTTCGAACTTTTAAAAATGAAATCGCAATTTCATTCCTCTAATTATACAAGCATTACAATTTAAATATGTTATTGGTTTTAAAATTTCAGAAAAATTTATCTTGGCCCGCCAAACTTTTTTTTTTTTCAATTTTTGGCGCGTGACAGAAAAAGTTTGCCAATCCCTGTTCTATAGTATTCAAAGCAGTTCCACCTAAATGTGCTTTAAAGTAATTAAATTTATCTACTTTATTTAATAAATCATTGGTATGAATGGCAGATTCAAAACTATTTCAAAACGTTAGCCATTGATTGATATCACCATAAAATTAACGCCATACAATAATAATTGACATCACCATAAAATACTTAATTTAGGCAATTTTATTCGTACACTATCCACTTGTTTCTACTCATTTAATACTTTATTTTGTTCTGAATGTGTTTCGCATTTATTTTCACTCAATTCTTTTTTTAACTATCTGGAAGATCAAAGCAAATCTTATCAAAAAATGGATCCCGGATACAGAACTTCGCTTACCTTTCTAATGTTCTTTTTACCTCACCAAAACAATCCGCCAAAACACTAGAGAGTTTCATATAAAATTTATTTAAAGGAAGTTCTAAAGTTCAGAGCGCGGAAAAAGTTCTTAAACCGAAGTACGGTTGGTTACAGTTAAGGGAGGCAAAGAGTTCATGTGACAAACAAATCAAAAGTTCTAGATCGACATCATTTCCGACAGTTCTCCTTTTTGGCCAGACAGTCATCTGGGTTACCGACTATAAATACCTGCGGTTGGTTCTCGACGCAAAATTGAATTTCAACTCCCACATCCATATCCCATCTAATTTTGAAAGCAATTGCTGCTAGCGTTAAGCTCAAAAGCATACTTGCTCGAAAGAGCCGGCTAGCGATCAGACTCAAACTTTTGCTTTACAAGTCGATCCTTCGACCGATTCTTTCATGCGGACATCCCATTTGAGCTTCCGATCGATCAAATTTAAAGAAATTGCAAGTTTTTCAAAATAAAAGCCAAAATTATAAATGCGCCCTGGTTTGTTCGTAGAAAGCAAATCCACAGAGGTTTTGATATCAATCTTATTATGGATTAAATCTTTAAAATTTCGAAATCTTTTCATTCTAAATTCTCTCAGATCCCCCAAAAAACGATTAGAAAAATACCTGTCTACCATCCAGATGTAGCGAGTTCAAGAAAAAAGCCTCGTGCCATTTATAATACTGCATGAGAATCGTTTCCAGCACTCAAAAAGGTGCGAGGAATTTATCACCATCCAACGGATAATTTTATCCCTGCAGCCGGACGATCTTCGGATCGATCCCCGAACTCCTTCAAATCAATTCACGCGGATCTGAGCTACTTTCTTTGGCTTTAACTTCTAAATCGAAGGCTACGATGTGTACTTATATCTGACTATCGCCCCGCCCCACACTGAAGATGATCGATTAAATGGATGTGAGTGACATCGAAAAGGGAAGATCGAAAGAGGAATCTGGAGAGAGAGAACGAAAGACTGAAGACGGCGGGTGAGGAAAGAGAGCGAGCTATCCCATCCCTCGTAATGAAGTAGTGGAGGACCTAGAAGAAGATAGCCTGACGCGACTCCGAGTAAAAAAGAATAAGTTAAGAGACTTCTTGGCCTACACAAGAGCCCAAGAGAGCTGTTGGTCCAAGGTGTCATCACTTTGGGCAGCGTACTAGACTTCATTCGTCATGATGCCTATGTTTATCATACTGTCCGTTGATCTCAGCTTCAATACACGAGAGCTCAGCTTCAATACAATCAATGACTGGCGTTATCAGGGAATGGGTTTGGGTTGATGGACCATGCCCTGCAATATTTCTGAGATGTTGAACTCATATTATTTTATTAATTGTGATTACCGTATATTATATATATATATGTGTGTATTATATTGGTTAATGCTTATTTGAAATCATTTGTACTAAATTTGTGTGACATGTTTTTTAACTATTTAATTGTAAATATTAATAAACACAATTAATTTATATTTTAAATTGCTTTTAGATTTAATTCATTTCAAGGCATTCGAACATATAGGTTCATATGTGGTATGAGTTATTGAAGATTTCAGATACGTTATTAAATTTTTATTGATTAATGCGAATGTTGGAAAAACAGTTCAATGCGATCTTTCTAGGATTGGGTTATTTTTTTTTAAAGTTGTGTAACTACACCACAGCGCACAAGACCGATAAAAGATTTACATACACCACAATGAACCTTCTAAAGCCGCTTTAGCAACAGCCAAGACAAACTTCAGTATTTCAATTACTTTTAGAAAGACAATTTCCAATTATCTTTTCAGCAAGCAAGCACCCAAACAGAAACGTAATAAAAGACAATGACTCTAATAAACTCTTCCTTTCAAATGAAGACCAAAGCTTCTCCACTCTAAATATCCACAGATCTCAAGATTGGGTTTCACGCCTAGGATAGCTCCCTTGATGGATCTATGTTTCAACCTCTCTCATCATTACTTCCTGACTCTCTCTTTTCCGCTGCCATACTAATGCACATAATTTCACTAATTTGAACTCTAACCAGTTGTAATGAACACTAACTATTAGATATTTTTATATTTACTATGCAGTTACTATTTTTCATTCTTTGTTTTTATTTTACTTTTTTTCACTATTATTTATTTTTTGATATTGCCGCTGAATTTTATTATTATTACTCACTCCCGACCACTGTATCGCACTAATTTCTTTCAAACTGAGTAGAAGTGTATTTTTTACTAACACTCAAATCAGTTATTCAATCTACTGGTTCACAATTCAATTCATGAATGGATGCTTAGAGAACTTACTTTCCATACTTGGAAGATCAGCCAAAAGTGCCAGCCAATGGGAATCGAGAAAGGTAGTGTGATTTGTCGCTAAAATCTCTGACGTCAAACTGACGTTG
Organism: Caerostris darwini; assembly: GCA_021605075.1. NCBI lineage: Eukaryota > Metazoa > Arthropoda > Arachnida > Araneae > Araneidae > Caerostris > Caerostris darwini. The sequence goes on along the minus strand of BPLQ01006679.1, from coordinate 19,449 downwards.
CAAAAATGTGTTCCCGTGTTCCTTCTTTTTACTGTTACAAAAATCCGAAGACGAGCCTCATTAAACCTTATCGAAGAATCGAATATTTAAATAGGCCCGTTTGTCATAAAAAAATCGCTTTGAAAAATTTTTAAAATTTGAATTTTTTAGAAATTGTGTTAAAAAGCGTTCAAATCCTATCCCTCTATATATGGTGAACGAGAGTTCTGTAGGAAGCCAATTGGAGAGCTTTGGCGATGACGACATGGATTATGCGAGGACTGGCGATCAATTTAGGGTTGGCACGACTCGTGGCTCGATTTGTACCGGCACTCGACGTAGCCAACAAAAAAATTCGTTATACAATATTGATTAATTAATATATATATTTTTTATTTCCAATGGCAGACTACAATAAGTAATAAAATAAAAAAGAAAAAGAACATGAAAAAAAACAACGAGAATCACATAGTGTCATGTTTAGCCCATAAGGGCCCTAGCCTCCCAGTAACGACTATACACAGTAGAGGAAACAAGTGCAGGGCAGATAGGAAGGTAATTAATTAATATCGATTGCAATATTATTGATTAATATTGATTAATTCCACCTAGTGATGTGCTTGGCCAGAAAGAGTTATAGTGGTTAAATTTACATAAAACCATCAGTTTTAACAATTTCCTTTAAATATTATATATTATACCTTTAAATAGTTGGTTGAAAGAATATAAGTCTACCTTTTTACTTCAGAAAATTCACTGCTTTTGGGAAGACCGGAATTTTTTTTTCTGTAACTTCTTTGAATCTATCACTTTTGAATTTGTTTTTTCTCCTTCTATCCCCCTCCCCATCCATCTCTCTCTCTTTTATTACTGTTACTTATTACAACGCAACAGTTCGTTGCATCAATAGGTTTTATTTTGAGAATGACAGAAGATTTTATTGACTTCAAAGTATTATTATAACTTACTAGTATCTAAAATATATTGGACTTTTTTTTTATTAAGTATAACTTTAAGACTGTTCGATTAATTGTACCTCTAATAAATAATATGAAAATAAAAATTTTAATTAATAAGTTATTTAAACTATTTAAGTAGTTATGAAATTTAAAAATGCTCTATTTTAAAATTTGATCTTATCGTGATTTAATGTGAAAGTCCAAGAGCATTTTAATTTTTTTTTAATTCATTGTTATTAATTGATTATTATATAATTATAACTTAATGAAAATAAAATAAATTTTTTAAATTAAAATATTTTTTATAAAGATTTAACACTGTTTGTTTATTTGTATCACCATACTTATATTCATGCATGTGAAATTTAAAATACAATTTTATTATATCTAATCTTGTTTTCTGTATTTTGTAAAATGATATGACTTATTTTTAACAAAGAACTGAATTTGACAAAGATAGTAAGTACTCTTTAATTTTGATTTTAATAAATTTAAATAAAAAAACTGAAATCTTCTCGGCAAATTTCAATTTATAATGTGTGAATATTGGAGAGCGGATGAATAAAGTCAGGAATATGCCAATGTTTAATAATGCACGAGATATATGATGAAATTGATTGAAATACTACAAGAATGGTCAAATTCAAATAGCCATACGAATATAGCAATGTTGAATAGATCAAGAACTTCATGAAGAATGAATTGTTCAAGAATCTCTAAAAGAATATACAAAAGTAAAATAAATGTCGTCGCAAATTAAGAATGAATTATTACAAATTCTACAAGAAACGTTATTATATTCAATAGCCAAAAGAATGTATCAATGTTTGAAAATTCTAGGCATAAATGACGAATGAAGTATTCACAATTCTACAAGAAATGTCGTCACGTACAATACCCAAAAGAATATATCAAAGTTTGAATATTCTAGGCATAAATGAAGAATGAAGTATTCCAAATTTTGCAAGAATCATTATCACATTCAATAGCCAAGAGAACTTATCAAAGTTTGAAAATTCTACTCATAAATAAAGAATGAAGTGTGACAAATGCAATAAGAAGCACTATACAGCTCAACAGGTATGTGAAAATGCCAAAAGTAATAAATATGAAACTTCAAGAAGAAGGAATTGATCAACGCACTACGAGTACTTATAGCCATTGGTACGAGTACTTATAGCCAGTACTATAGCCATACAAATGTTTAAAATCCTAAGCCAAAACGCGAAAAGTTCGAAAAGAAAAAAACGTTTTCATGAATCATTTCAAGAGTTAACGGGCCCAAACTACCATTTTCCCGCCAAAATTTGCAATTTTTGCATATCACTTTATTTGCTTTCTGCACTTTTTGGATTGCGCCATGAACCCCTAACCAGGACAACACATGATAATAAAATAACTGTGATAACATGTGTAATTAGCTTTCAAGAATGCACAGATTTAAATTAGATGGTGAAGTCCATTGCAGCCACTGCTTTCAGAAATGAGACGACTCAATAGAGATTGTAACAATGTGTGTAAAGCATCTCATATCAATGGGCAAAGCTGCTTGGCGGCTGCCATTTCAAGCTTTCTACCATATCACATGTAAAGGTTAACTCTTACTGGAAGGTAATTTAATTCTCTCCGTAGTGGAACCAACCAATGAAAACCCGAATTGCATTAAAAATATTTTGTAAATTTATATTTATAAAGCAAAGAACTTCCGGAAAAAATTATCCTACAATCTAAGTATGATTATTATTGCATTTTCTCCCATTTTTTTTCAAGAAGTTTTCCACGAATATTTTAAATTTTAAATTAAAAAAAAAATGACATAATATAGTATTTTGTTTAATAGTAATTCATATGTAAATAGCACTAAATATGATCATAAATACCGGGAAAAAATGATTCTTTTTCCTAATCAGATTTTTTAAGAGATTTACAATTTTTGAACTATTTATATATCTTACACAACTTATTATGCACTGTTTAATAATGGGGAAAAGCTTCAAAAATAGGTCAAGGTTTAAAAAGAAGAAAAAAAAATCTAGTAAACTTATTTAAAACAACTTAAACTTAATTCGGAATTAAAGATTTTCCTTTTATAGTTGCTTTAGTTATTTGATACACCATTGGTACAATTAGCACGATTAATATATGTTTTTTTGTTACATGATTAATATACGCAAGATTTTCAAAATTTTAAAGAAGATACAAGCTAATTTTAGCAGCTACGAATTAAACTGCCTGAAAAAATATTAAACTCTTTCACACCATAATTTTCAATAATTTTTTTTTTAACATTTGATCGGACACTCAAATTCTGCCAACGGCTTATAAAATAGCCAAGTCCGTTATAGAACAAAAATACTAAAAATTGTCAGTAGCATACATTATTTTTAAATTTTATACATGGTTTGATAATTTGTAAATAATAATTTTATTTCTATTTTATTATAATTTTTCAGCCGCGTTCTCATTTTATTATATTTTGTGGATAGCCACATGATATTTCTGCATAATTAGTTTTTTAGACGTAGTCATTTTCATGTCATTCCAAAGCTATCAATCTCTTTCAGGTCAATCTATGGATAATACAATGCGTATCTCACAGTAGGGAAAAAACTTTGTATTGTATTGTAAGAAATGTTTGAGACTATATTATATTCTGCAAATAGGACATTTCATTACATTCATTTTAAATGTTTTTCTACTTTTGAAGAAATGGTAGTTTTAATTACCATTTAAATCATTTCAAAATTTTATTCAAAACTTGTTTTACTTTTAATAGCGGGGAATGAGGACAGTAGAAAGCATGTTGGATTTCCAAACAAAAGAAGCTCAGATTGAAATCCGACAATCAAAACCGAAAATAGTTATAATATTTTTTTTCTTTGTGTTTATACTATTGTGTCCAAAAAGTAAGACCAATTTTCAATTTAAAATTCCCGGGGCTTATGGAATTTGAATTTTTTTTTCTTTTTTTTGTTACTGGCACTGGCCTTGACATCTGTGTGAAATTTCACGTTAAAATGTTCATTAGTGTTTGGATTACGCTTGGCTTTGTGAGACGCTAAAACTGATTCCGGCAATTTTTGTAATGTCTGAATTAATTGAGAAAATAACTTGCATTAAATTTTGTTTTGCAGAAACGTATAGAATAGTTGCAGAAGGCATTTGCTGAACATTCCTGTATCGGAAAGAAATGCTTAGAAATGATATAAATAGCTTAAAGGAGGTAGATAACGCTTTGAAAACGAAGAGTCTTTTGGTCGACCATCAACCTCAACTGACGTAGCTCACGTCCAAAAAATTAAAGATTTGGCGCTTGCAAACCGTCGATTTACAATTAGAGACCCTGCTGATGATGTTGGAATTTCAAAAGGATCTGTCAAGTCCATTTTGGGTCTCAAACACGTCATATCTCGATTGTTACCGAAAACACTGAATTCGCCAACTCACACTGCATTGATTCTTCGCGACTTTTTCGCCAAAAATGAAACCCATATCGTTCCACAACCACCTTATTCTCACCGTGCGACTTCTGGCTATTCCCTAAACCCAAAAGACCACTCCGGAAACTCCGCTTTGAGTCGATTGAAGAGATTGAATCGCCGCAAGCTTTGAAGGCCATCCCTGCCGATGACTTTTTAGTAGGCATTGATGATTGGAAAAAAAAAGTTGGCCTAAGTGCATTGTGTCCGGATTAGATTACTTTGAATTAAGAATAAATAAAGAGTTTTTGAAAAAAAAAATTGGTCTTACTTTATGCGCACAGTAGTATACATTTCGAACATGGGAAACCTTGTTTCCCTCTTATGTATACCACAAACAATTCACTTACAGGCTATAAGGGGAGAATAATATTTTTCTTATTTAATTTAATATTGAATGCCCTCATTTACGTGTCATATGCAAGAAAACCCAGAAAACTTGCAGCTTGATTATCAATCGATAAGCGTCAAGCATGCTGTCCCAATTGTCATTGAGTCCCTTTGTTTTAAAAGCAATAATTGTAATGAAGGCAACAACGGAATCGAACTTGACTCCATCTGTTCGCTAGCTGCTATTACTGGACCTTTAACTGATGCCATTTGAATATCCTTTTTCTAGAAGCAGACAATTAATCATATTTCCATAAAAATCTACCTGGAAAGAATTTTTAAAGAGTGGTTACGTAATTTTGTTGTAGGTTTCCTGGTTAGCGACGAATCTGCTACATTTGTTGAAGTGGCAACAAACGACTTCGTAAAAAACTTTATTTGTAGTATTATGGCTTTATATTAAGTAACCACCTTTATTATGTTTGATATTTTTAATAATGAATTTTTGCTAAGATGTTACTTACTGATTCTGTTTGTTATTTTATTATATTAATGGTAGTAAGAAGAAGAAAACATAATAATAATAATAATAACATTTCTCTCAAAATGGAAATTTATCAAGACATTGAGCATAAACACACTGCATTTAGTACGTTTTCTCGAAAATTGAAAGTTGTTTTTTTAGCTTTGATTTGAAACAGGACAACCCAGGTTTGTATGATGGTTTTTCATTTAACACAGTGCTTTTCAAACTAATTTCTCTTGCCACTCTTTTTCAAAATAATAATAATAATCTCCTGGACCGATGCAAGAAATATATCACGAATGCCAATGGCCTATAGAATCGCCAATACCATTATAGAACAAAAAATATGAAATTTGTGATAAATATGCAATTTTTTTTAAATTTAGAAATAGTATGATAATTTTGAAGGTTACTAGTAGAATTACTTAATAATTACTCAATAATTTTCTTAAAGTGTAATTTTAATTAGATGCTGTGCGTAATTTAAGAACGTCTTATAACAACTGTCAATTTAAATTTAATAAATTATTGATCTGTTTAAAAACCTTCAATTTCCTTTTTGTGCAAGATTGTTTCTTAACTACTTTTTCAAAGAATTAAAAAATATATATGAATATTATGTATAAAAAGAGCATGATAAAAATTAAATAAAATTATAAAAATTCCAAACGATATTAAAATTCTAAAATTATTATTTATTGGTATCAACCCTTAAAACATTCGTATGATTCACTTTCGATGTGATCTTATAATTGAAAATATATGTTGTAGGTTACCACTAGATGGCGCAACAATTCCTTGTTTTGAATGGTAAAGGTCTGAAAATTTTCTTGTTAAAATTGATATCAGAATTTAAAAAAAAAAACAACGATTTATATCGAAAATTGCAGATTATTGTAAAATACCATGTGCACGACAATATATTATATAGTAATAGTATTTGGAGTTAGTAGAATAATTAAAAAAAATTTTTTAATATAAATTTTAACTAAATTTAAATCCAATGGTATATATATACATAGTAAATATAGTACATATATATCTAAAATATAGCACATATTTTCATTTTTTTTCCCTTAGAAACTTCGCTAAATTTTTTCATTTCTAATAATTTTTTATTAAAATATTCAGGCAGAGAAAATCAACAATTATTCTTTTCTTAATCTGATAAAATAACTACAAATTTGCCACCTTAATTTGTACATATTTTAACGACTTTATGATTTATTCAAGTTCCAGTAACTTTTTGAATAGTGTAATTAGAACAGAACCGAGAGGGATAATCTTTCTCATGTCATCCATAATTTATTATAAAATATTTTTTATAAACGCTTTTCTGAAAAATAATTTGAAAAAATATAGTTTTATATTATCATATTTTTCAATAAAATTTTTATAATATATACATTTACTTTCCTAGCAAACATTCCCTAATATTTGTGCACATTAAAATAACTTATAAATTAACAGAATAGATATTTTCAGGAATTTTTGTTTTGTTTTGAATTATTCATACAATTATTTAATATGATTTTTAACATGATTATTACTTAACAATAAACTTTCTATAATTGCATATTTTTTTAAATATCAAGCCCTAAATTTCCTTAGTACATTTAAAACTAAAATTCTTTCAAAATAGTAATTCATATGTAAATTATTTTTCACAAATCTTTTTTATATTTTATCTATTTTAAAACAATAGTTATTCGTAGATGTTATTCTTAAAATATTATTTCGCTAAATTTATAAAATATATTATTTTAATAAATATGTTATGTAGTAAAAAAATGTTATTTTTCTTAAAATATTAATTTTATATTATTTCCTTGGTTAAAAAAATATTAGTTGTATGCAAGTAATAATTCATAAATTATTATTTTTATATTACTTCTGTACTTTAAAAACATGTAAATGTAATAATGTAATAACATTAATGTAATAATTTAAAAATATTTAAAAATATAATTTATAATGAATATACTTTAAAAAAAATATTGCTTTAAGTGTGTTATTTATAAAATACTAATTCTTAAGGATAACGAACTAGTATTTTATAAATAACACACTTAAAGCAATATTTTTTTAAACGTATATTCCTTATAAATTATATTTTAAAATATTTTTAAATTATTACATTAGTTAAATTTTAATTCACAAATAAGCTGTTCTAAAATATTTATTTTATATTATTGCTTTAACTCAAAGCAAAATAATAGTTCAATAATATATGTATATTAAACTATTAATTACTAATTAATAATATATATTCTTATTATTTATCTACAAATATTTTGAACTAATATTTCAATTATTTAATACAAAATTATATTGTATACTACTGTGTGGAAAAGGTAAGACCAATTTTCAATTTAAAATGCACGGAGATTATCGAATTTCAATTTTTTTTTCTTTTTTAGGTTGCTGGCATTGTGCTTGACGTATATGTGCAATTTGATGTCGAAATATTCAGTCGTGTGTCACACTTGGCTTTGCGAGACGCTTCCGGCGATTTTTGAAATATCTGAATTAATTGAGCAAAGAATTTCCATTAAATTTTGTTTGCGGAAACGTATAGAATAGTGAAGAAGGCATTCGGTAAGCATTCCTATATCGGAAAGAAATGCTTAGAAGTGGTAAAACAGTTCAAAGAAGTCAGAGAAGAAGACGAAGACGGTCAACCATCAACCTCAACCGACGAAGCTCACGTCCAAAAAAAGGTGGTATTTGCAAACCATCGATTTACAATTAGAGACCTTGCTGATGATTATGGAATTTCAAAAGGATCAGTGAATTCCATTTTGGACCTCAAACGCGTCAAATCTTTTTCGTCAAAAGGGAACCCATATCGTTCCACAACCACCGTATTCTCACCGTGCGACTTCTGGCTATTCCCTAAACTCAAAAGAAAACTCCGCAAACTTCGTTTTGAGTCTATTAAAGAGATTGAACGTGCATCGCCGCCCGATTTGAAAGCCATCCCTGCCGATGACATTTTAGCATGCATTGAGGATTGGAAAAAGAGTTGGCATAAGTGCATTGTGCCCAGACTTCTTTGAAGAAGATGAAATAAATTTAGAATAAATAAAGAGTTTTTGAAAAAAAAAAATTGGTCTTACTTTTTGGGCACAGTAGTAAATTAAAAATTTCTAAAAAGGGCTAATGGCATATTTAAAAATTTTAAAACTCATAAACGTCAAATTTTTGTAATTTTTTTTTACATCCTGAATAATTTATATAGTATTGCGTGTAATAATGAATTAAATAAAAGATATGAAACAATTTAGAAATATTAAAAAAAATATTTCGATTAAAAATAATATCTAAAAATGAAGCTTAACTAATGTGTCGTTTCGTTTCATTTCACATAAAAATATTTTAAGAAAAATAACTCGTATAAAAATATTTCTTTTTAAATTAAACACAGTTACTTAAAGAAATAAATTTGACGACCAATTAATATGAATAATATTTATTTTATTTTCAAGAAACAAAATATTTTGCGAAAAACATTTATAAATATATATATATTTTTTTAAATTAAATATAAGATTATTGCTTTATTATACTAATGAAAATATAACTGATATAAAAATAATATTTTAAGAAGGATAACAAATATAAGTATAACATTTTAAGAAAAAAAAAATATATATATATATATATAAATGACTTTGAAAAATTTAAAAAAACAAAAAAATACTATTTAAATCTGTATTAAAATAATATTCTAAAAAGTACAACATCTTTATGAATAATATTTGAAAAAGAATAAATTATTTTTATAATATTTATTAAAATAAGGAAATGATTTATTATTAAATTAAATATTTTAAAAATATTTTTTAAAATGATAATTAATTTTTATTATTTCAATAAGAATTAATTATTTTTATTTTAATAATAATTCCTTATTTTATTTTAATAATAATTATTATAATTTTAATATTGATTAATTTTTTAAACTAACAAACACTTATAAATGAATAATATTTTTTTTAAATTATATGTTTCAATAATTGTCTTTTTAAATTAACAAAATAACATTAAAATAATATTTTAAAACTTATGTACGAATAATACTTTTAAATTTAAGAAATACTATAAAGACAATATTTTATAAACAATAAGTTATATATGCTTTAGTTTTTTTTTTTTAAATAATGTAAAAAATACTGTAAGATGAATATCTTGTATACGAATAAAAATTTTTGAATTACAGACATAATATTAAAATATTCGTATTACTTAAAATAAAAAATAAAAATTATATATTTTTTTTAAATTAAAAAATGTGGAACTTAGAAATAATACAAGAAGTATCAATTATGTATGCATATTGTATCTTATTTATTAAAATAATCATAAAATAATCTTGTAAGAAAAAAAATTACTTATGAATAATCCATATATTTTTAAATAATGTATAACATTTTCTTAACGAGAATAACTTATTTATCAATATTTTTTAAAATTACATAAAAAAAAATTAGGAAAGAATTAATTACGACATAAAAATAAGACAGACAACTTAAATATGAATACATTTTTGTTTCAATTCAAATAAATAATATTAAAAATTATTTGAAATACTAGACAAATAATATTTTGTTTCAATTAGAGAAGTAATTAAAAATATTTCAAATTATATAATTTATTCCTTTTTTCAATTAAAGAAATAAAATAATACTTTAAGAATTATTTTTATGTGAATAATTTTTTTAACTTAAGAAATAACGCCAAAATAACATAAACATATTTTAAGAAAAATAACTTATATATGAATAATTTTTAATTAACGAAATATTGCTTTAAAATTATTGTTAATAATATGTCAAATATTAATAATATATTAAATAATAATAATTTTTAAATTTAAGAAATATTATGAATATAATATTTTAAGGAGAATTACTTAATTAAATTTAAAAGAATAATATTTTTTTAGATCAAGAAATAATATAAAATATTTTAAGAAGCATATATAGCTTATAAGTGCCTTAAAATGTCAAAAATATATTTTTATACGTATTAAAGAAGTTCACGACTTAAGATTTAAAATAAATGACTCAAAAAGTGTTATGGAAAAGAATTAAGAATTAAGAAATTAAAAATTAGAGTAAACAATTACTGTAGAATTTCTTATTAATCAAACCTAATAGAAAAAATAGCATTTATAATTTATATGATATAAAAATATGTAAAATTTTAGAATATGGTTGTTAATATATATTAAAGTAGATGCTACAAAAGCTAATTTTTAAAAGTCATAACATAAAAAAAGACTTTTTGAAAATATTTTTTTTAAAATGAATTTATACACAACTTTTTAAAATAAATTACGGGTTATTTAAGAAATATCAACTTTCTGGATTCTTTTTAAACTACACGATTCATAAAGTTACTATATTGAATACAATCATAAATAAAATCAAACAAATATCCTCAAATTTATAATTAATTATCAAATTCTGAATGGAATAGAATACATTATAAGAACTTTTAAAATATAATATAAATGAATAAAATATTAAATTTTGTTGGCGGAAATGTATAGAATGCTGAAGAAGGCATTCGGTGAGCATTCCTTAATCGGAAAGAAATGCTTAAAAGTTTTAAAAGCAGTTCAAAGATGACAGAGAAGAAGACGAAGACAACCACCGTATTCTCACCGTGTGAATTCTGGCTATTCCCTAAACTCAAAAGACAACTCCGGAAACTTCGTTTTGAGTCGATTGAAGAGATTGAACATGAATCGCCACACGCTTTGAAGGCCATCCCTGCTGAAGACTTTTTAGTATGCATTGAGGATTGGAAAAAGAGTTGGCATAAGTGCATTGTGTCCGGAGAGGATTACTTTGAAGAAGATGAAATAAATTTGGAATAAATCAAGAGTTTTTGAAAAAAAAATTGATCTTGCTTTTTGGGCACAGTAGTAAATTAAAAATTTCTAAAAAGGGCTAATGGCATATTTAAAAATTTTAAAACTCATAAACGTCAAATTTTTAAAAAATTTTTTTACATCCTCAATAATTTATATAGTATTGCGTATAATATTTAATTAAATAAAAGATATGAAACAATTTAGATCTATTAAAAAAATATTTCGATTAAAAATAATATCTAAAAATGAAGCTTAACTAATGTGTCGTTTCGTTTCATTTCACATAAAAATATTTTAAGAAAAATAACTCGTATAAAAATATTTCTTTTTAAATTAAACACAGTTACTTAAAGAAATAAATTTGACGACCAATCAATATGAATAATATTTATTTTATTTTAAAGAAACAAAATATTTTGCGAAAAACATTTATAAATATATATATTTTTTTAAATTAAATATAAGATTATTACTTTATTATAATAATGAAAATATAACTGATATAAAAATAACATTTTGAGAAGGATAACAAATATAAGTATAACATTTTAAGAAAATATATATATATATATATATATATATAAATGACTTTGAAAAATTAAAAAAAACAAAAAAATACTATTTAAATCTGTATTAAAATAATATTCTGAAAAGTACAACATATTTTTGAATAATATTTGAAAAAGAATAAATTATTTTTATATTATTTATTAAAATAAGGATATGATTTATTATTAAATTAAATATTTTAAAAATATTTTTTAAAATGATAATTAATTTTTATTATTTCAATAAGAATTAATTATTTTTATTTTAATAATAATTCATTATTTTATTTTAATATTGATTAATTTTTTTAAATAGGAAACACTTATAAATCAATAATACGTTTTTAAATTATATGTTTCAATAATTGTCTTTTTAAATTAACAAAATAACATTAAAATAATATTTCAAAACTTATGTACGAATTATATTTTTAAATTTAACAAACATTATAAAGACAATATTTTATAAACAATAAGTTATATATGCTTTAGTTTTTTTTTTTTAAATAATATAAAAGATATTGTAAGATGAATAACTGGTATACGAATAAAAATTTTTGAATTAAAGAGATAATATAAAAATATTCGTATTACTTAAAATTAAATATATATATATATATATATATATATATATATATATATTTAATATTAAAAAATGTGAAACTTAGAAATAATACACGAAGTCTCAATTATAAGCTTATTATACACTACGTAAAAAAAGTAGAAGGACACTTGATTTTGTAACAATAACCGAAAAATATTTTATTTTTACTAAAATTTTTTATTAGAAACATTTTACAAATATTTTAAAAATACAATTTTAGCATCAGAATTATGATATTCAAACATAAAATATTAATGGCAACAAATATAGTTTCTCTTTTTTGAAACTTTGTAAAAAAAGTAGAAGGACAGCATTATAATGAATGAAAAAATAGTGATTTTAATAAGGAATGTTCTTCCCATTGGCCTTTATAACTTCAAATATTCTGTTTGGAAGTGAATTGTATAGAGATTGAACTTCTGTTTGACAAAAATTGTCCCACGAGTCATTCAATGCTTCTCGAAGCTGAGTTAGCGAATCAAATTGCCTTCCATCAGCATAAATTCGACGAACTAGCATTGCCTAGATGTTTTCCACTATATTAAGGTCAGGACTTTTGACTGGCCATAGTAAAACCTCCACATTATTTGTTAGGAACCAATTTTTGACTCCAGTCGCGGTGTGAATGGAAGCTCCGTCTTGCTGAAACTTCCACTCTTCACCCCCCAATCAGAGCCATAAGGAAGAAGCTCGGAATTCAGCACTTGAATGTAGTCTGTATGTTTTTGCCTACCATTTAAGAAAACCAGACTTGTCCTTCCTCCGTATCCAACAGCCAACCAAACTATTAAACTCCCTCCTCCCATTTGTCGTGTTGAATAGTATTCGTCTTCATTCCCCAGACAATGCCAGTAGTGCTGATATCCGTCTGGACCGTCTAACTTAAATTTCCTTTCATCGGAAAATATCACAGAAGTCCACTCTGTAGTCCAGGACATGTGCTCCTTAGCCCACGCTAAACGGTTATCAATGTGAGTTTGTGTCCACTTAGGATGATGTTTCCTTTTTTTGAAAATGAATTTTTTAGATCTTTTAATATAGTAGTAAACTGTTTGTTTCGTCACATGATTAAGTCCTGCTTGATTTCTTGCCTTTGAAACACTTCCTTTGTTCTTCTTAAGCACAAGAACAAGTTTTCTTTCATCATGTGGTGTTAACTTTTTCGGTCTACCAGTCTTCTCTTTCTTTCCATTTTTATAAGGATTTCTGATAAACTTTGAAACTGTATTGGGGCTCACCTGCAACAATCAAGCAATCTTTCTGACACCTTTACCATCATTTTGATATGCGGAAATTTGGCCTTTTTGAAAATCGTTCAAAGGTATTCCTTTAGGCATTTCTGAGAACGGAGAAACAGCGTAACTTTTAAACAAATTAGATTTTTTTGACATAAAAGGATAAAACAAAGTACAAAATCACTATTTAACTAAAGAACAACTCACTAAATTAAATACATTAGCAAGTGTCCTTCTACTTTTTTTACTCATCGGAAATTATATATACTAATTTTATTATTTATATCAGTGGTGGATGTTTAATTTTTGCCTAAAATGAAGAAAAGGGTCATTAAACTAAACCTGCATGAATATCTGGTAGTTAGGAGAAAATAAGAGATACTAATTGGCAAAAAAACTCTGTCCTTCTATTTTTTTTACGCTTTGTATGTATGCATATTGTATCTTTTTTTTGAAATAATCTTAAAATAATCTTGTAAGAAGAAAAATTACTTATGAATAATCCATATATTTATGAATAATCCATATATTTTTAAATAATGTATAAAATTTTCTTAACGAGAATAACTTATTTATCAATATTTTTTAAAATTATATAAAAAAAATTAGGAAAGAATCAATTACGACATAAAAATAAGACAGACAACTTAAGTACGAATAAATTTTTGTTTCAATTCAAATAAATAATATTAAAAATTATTTGAAATCCTATACAAATAATATTTTGTTTCAATTAGAGAAGTAATTAAAAATATTTCAAATTATATAATTTATTCCTTTTTCTAATTAAAGAAATAAAATATTACTTTAATAATAATTTTTTTAACTTAAGAAATAACGCCAAAATAACATAAATATATTTTAAGAAAAATAACTTATATATGAATAATTTTTTAATTAACGAAACATTTTTTTTAAAATTATTGTTAATAATATATTAAATATTAATAACATATTAAATAATAATAATTTTTAAATTTAAGTAATATTATGAATATAATATTTTAAGGAGAATTACTTAATTAAATTTAAAAGAATAATATTTTTTTAGATCAAGAAATAATATAAAATATTTTAAGAAGCATATATAGCTTATAAGTGCCTTAAAATGTCAAAAATATATTTTTATATGTATTAAAGAAGTTCACGACTGAAGATTAAAATAAATGACTCAAAAAGTGTTATGGAAAAGAATTAAAAATTAAGAAAATTAAAATTAGAGCAAACAATTACAGTGGATTTTCTTATTAATCAAATCTAATAGAAAAAATATCATTTATTAATTTATATGATATAAAAATATGTAAAATTTTAGGATATGGTTGTTAATATATTTTAATGTATATGCTACAAAAGCTAATTTTTAAAAGTCATAATATAGAAGAAGACTTTTTGAAGCTATTTTTCTAAAATGAATTTATACAAAACTTTTAAAAATAAATTATGTGTTATTTAAGAAATATCAACTTTCTGGATTCTTTTTAAACTACACGATTCATAAAATTACTATATTGATTACAATCATAAATAAAATCAAACAAATATCCTCAAATTTATAATTAATTATCAAATTCTGAATGAAATAGAATACATTTTAAGAAGAATATCTTATAAATAAATAATATTTTTCTTAAATTATATTTTTTTAATAATTGTTTTTTTAAATTAGCGAAATTTTATTCAAATAATACTTTAAAACTTATGTATGAATAATAATTTAAATTAACCTTTAATTATTTTAGCCTTCTGGATTCTTTTTTAAACTGCACGATCAGGAAATTACTGTATTGAATACAATCATAAGTAAAATCAAGCAAATATTCGCAAATTTTTATATTATTTTTATATTTTTATTATTTTTATATTATTTTTATAATATTATTTGTCTAAGATTTTATAATATTATTTGTCTAAGATTTCAATTAGGTTATCAAATTCGAAAAATAATAATTTATTTCAATAGAAATGGAAAAATTTTCCTCATCTTAATCATGAACGTAAAAATCATAAAACAATCGAACTGTTTACCTCAAAAATTCAATCGGTTCTTTACAATGGGATCTTTACAAGCCGTTCTGGAATAATACGAGTGAGAAATGATGGAATTGATTGGATACAAGTGTTTCATCGTGGGACATTTTTGAATAACGCATGCGCGGCTTTCTAGTGGCGGAAATATGAATAATCGTCGATGAGAAAACGATTGTAATGATCACTTGTGGTGAAGGGTTTGGACTTAACAAGTGATAGGTTAATTAATTCCAGCTCTTTATTATGATTAAATAAAGAGCTGGTGAGTAAAAAATTATATTACGAGATTTGTTATAGATTTATTATTATTTAAATTGACAATGGCATTTAAAAATTTTAACGAATTGCTCAAGTTTAGTTTAGTTAAATATTGAGTCTTTAATTTTTATAAGGAAACAAATATTTTATACTTTTATGCTCCATTTTAAAATTTCTTACCTGACTGACTTTTCGTGATTCTTATAGAATTTTAAGCTTCCTTTTAAAATTTAGAATTAAAATTGCTGAAATTTGAAAGTTCATCTGATAATTTATCGTATAGGATGTATATTATCATGATGGCAATATATTGGATGTATATTATCATG
>BPLQ01006677.1:0-30801 GCA_021605075.1 Caerostris darwini | reverse complement strand
TTAAGAAAATATAATTATTTGTTTTTATTTAATTTATAAACATCATCCTAACTGGCTCGACAGCCCGTTGTGGGCCTAGGCCTTCTTTAAAAGATCCAGCCAGGCTGTTCTCCTCCTGGCCGTGAACCTCCAGTTTTTGATCTTAATAATATTAAAATCAGAGTCTAAACAGTCGAACCCATCTCTTTTTCGGTCTCCCCCTTGGTCGTTGTCCAAAAGGGATTGCATGGAAAATCTTCAAAACAGTTCTATCTTTCCTAATTTATAAACCCAATCTTAAAAAATTCTTTAACACAATATGTTGTTGCCAATTATTAACAACGGCTTTTTCATCAAATGTGAAATTAGAAATTTCTTTCTATACAGAAATTAGAATATTCTCAATATATTAAAACTGCAGATAAAGAACTGTTTTTATATGATACATAGATGTTCATATACTATGCACCAAATAAGGAGTAAATCAATTTCATTCTCTATATTTGCCGGTACAGATTCCAGCATATCATCAAAATGAACAAAGACACGTCATTTCTCGGATAAAATTAAGAAATATGTTACATTATATTATATTAGGTTGGGGAAAAATAAATCCATTATTTTTATATGAACTTCAGGACTTTATTTAACATGCTTCGGATTGTCCGATTTGGGTCAAATATGCACCGTTTTGTTGTATGATTTGTTGCCATTTTAAAGGTAACATCATAATGCCTCTCTCATAGAAGTCCTGGTCTCTATTTGCAAAAAACTCTAGTAGTCGATTTTCACAATCCTCCCTAGATGCCAATTTTTTATCATTAAAGAAATTTTGCAATGCAAGAAAAGATGATAATCGCTTGGTGCCAAGTCCGGACAGTATGGCGGATGCATTAAAACTTCCCAACCAAGCTCCCGAAGTTTCTGGCGAATCACTGTAGATGTGTGGGGCCTAGCGTTGTCCTGGTGGAACACGACACCTCTCCTGTTGGCAAATTCTGGCCGTTTCTGGTCAATCGCTATCTTCAAACGGTCCAGTTGTTGACAGTAGAGATCAGAATTTAGCGTTTGGCCATATGGAAGCAACTCATAATAAATAATCCCTTCCAGTCCCACCAAATGCATAACAGAACCTTCCTGGCCGTTAGTCCTGGTAGATCGTATGTGATCCATTTCTCATCTCCAGTCACCATCCGTTTAAGAAATGGGTCTATCTCATTCCGTTTGGCCAAGGCTTCGCAGATGGAAATTCGATCCATCATGTTTTTTTCTGTTAATTGGTGTGGCACCCAAACATCGAGCTTCTTTTTGAATCCAGCTTTGTGTAAATGGTTTAAAACTGTTTTATGGTCGATTTTTAGCTCCTGGGCGATGTTACGACTGCTAACATGCCGGTCAACTTCGATCATTTCTCCGATTTTATCGACATTTTCGATGACCGGCCTACCTGTGCGAGGTGCATCTTTAACATCAAAAATTCCTGAACGGAATCTACGAAACCAAAATTGCACATAATTGGCTGTTACAGTATCGGAACCATAAACACCATTCACAATTTTAGCCGCCTGGCTTGCATTTTCGCCTTTGTCAAAGAAAAACTGTAAAATGTACCGAATTTTCTCTTTGTTCACTTCCATTTTTAACACCCTGTAACTCCCAACTGAATGGACCAAACAAAAAACAGTAAACGAATTATTTTAGTACGAAGTGCCACCTTTCTAACGAGCATAAATCTGAAATTGTTTAATTGATACTTTACGTGATATCGATCACTACAGCCATCTACCGAAAAAATAATGGATTTCTTTTTCCCCTACCTAATATATAAAATAGAAATCCATTATATATATTTTTTCTTTCTAATGCAGCTGGCAAACACTTAGACAGCTTGGTCTTGGATGCCTTAAGGCAAGCGCTGCACAGACATTACTCATTTTGCATTATCCGGGGGGGCGGGGGGCGTGTAGCTTGAAGATAAGCCACGGACGCAGAGTAACAATGCCCCCGCAACGCTTTACGATCCTAGTAGACCGGGAACTACGGTTTAACGTGGATTCCGAACCACTACAAACATCCATGGCACCGCCGGGACTCGAACCCGAAATATGTGGCACCGAGCGCCAGAGCGCTAGCCACTCCGCCATTCAGGCCCTATGTATTATATATTGAATGAAGAATATATTTTCTCCTAACGGAAAGTAATGTTGAACACTTATGAGACATGGAGTCAGAAAAGTTATCAAGTATTTAAAGTTATCATCTTTGTATTTTCACTCACAATGTAAAATATAGTTATTCAACGCTTAAATTGTTTCTGGATGGTGATAATGAGTCACCATTTCCTATAATAGCATAGTTTTTATTCCTATAATAGCACAAGCATATTTATTAAATTAGATTCATTTTGAGGTAATGTGCTGGCCAATCAGTTCAAAGGATTGGTCACCAGCCTTGCATTGTCATTTATAAGAAAGTATCCTTCCCCGATTTCCGCTGCGGAAGTGACCCCAATACGTTTAAGGATCTTATGCTTGTATTGTATCGCTGAGCAATACGTGATTCATTCTTAATGATGTATTGGTTGAGATTGGCATTGATAAGAGATTATACATCCTGATGATGTATTGATAGCGACTGCCATCAACAGAGATGACTCTGTATGATGATGCATTGATAGAAGTTGCCATTAATAGAGATTGCTCTGCATGATGATATATTAATGTAAAAAACTGTCATTAGTAGAAATGATTCATCCTGATAATATATTGATAGATTAGAGATGATGATTCTTCCTGATAATGCATTGAAAGAGATTATTAATACAGATGATTCTCCTAGATGATGCATCACTATCAAGAGATTGTCATTAATAGAGATGATACCTCGTGATTATATACAGATAGAGATTATCATTGATAAAAATTATTCATCCTGATGATGTGTTGAAAAAATTGCCATTAATAGAGATGTTCCTCCTGATAGAGATTGCCATTAATATAGATTATTTATTTTGATGGTATATTGATCGAGATTATCATTAATAAAAATGAGTAATCCTGAAGATGAGTTGACAAAGATTGCTATTAATAGAAATGATTCATTCTGATGATGTGTTGACAGGGATTGCTATTGATAAATGATTCATCTTAATAATGAATTGATAGAGATTGCTACAAATAGAGGTGATTCCTCCTGACAGAGATTGCCATTAATATAGACTATTTATTCTGATGATATATTGCTAGAGATTACCATTAATAGAGACTGTTTATTCTGATGATATATTGATAGAGATTACCATTAATAGAGATAATTCTTCCTGATAATGCATTGATAGAGATTATGTGGATGTTTGTAGTGGTTCCAAATCGTAAACTAAAACCGTAAGTTCCGGTCTAATATGACTACAGAGTGGTGGGTGTATGGCTGACAATCCTACCCCGTAAAAATGAAAAAATATCATGTTTCGGAATCTATTAGTTGGAGACGGACTCGGCTTATCATGGGGATGTTGCGCCATTGAAGAATAAAAAGAATATAATAATCATAACATAAAATAATAATCATAGCATATAATAATCATGATATAAAATGCATTAATTCTTAGTATATAAACAATTCTAATTTATCTGTAAGCGATAATTAAAACATAATTCATTCATGGAATTCATCTAATTTATATGTATTGAGATTAAATTATTGCATTTTTTTCGTTTAATTTCTGGCTTAAAAATCATGATGATGATATTATCAACATTTTTACATGCCTGTAATAAACCAATGATATTCTAATTAATGCATCGATTATAAAACCATAATTATTACATGATGATTGGTGCTTTATAGGAAAATATTTTGCATTCACAAGTCGTTTTGATGGCAGAAAGTGAACTAGAAAGGTGTCTTCTTTTCTCCTTTGAAGATCATTTCATGTACGTCAAACGAGGGTCAAAGAAAGTCGCAATGCCCTAAGAGGAGGAAAAGTGCACAACTTACTTGTTGAGTTGAATTGAGTTGCTAACTTGAAAGGTTGCTAGGCAACTGTGTCTGTGTCGGGACACTGACCCACATTATCGAGAAACAAAAACTTCTGGACATCTTATTTTGTTGATTGTTTACCGCTTGTTGTTTACCTGTTGTTCGCTACAATTAGTTGGGATTGATTTTAAAAGAAAGGAAAACTAATCAGGGTATGACTAGGTAGATATTTCTCTGACATATATAGATCACAGGTTTTATGCTTAATTACGCTCATAAATCACGAATACGATAATCTCAACTTACAGTGATTTAACTGTAAATGTAAATTAGTCATTAATCATTAAAATTTTACTTTAATAGTGGTAAACGTTTGGCGATAAAGCTATATAGTTTGGCGTAAAAGCAATTTGATCTTAAATTTTTGGGCATAATATATATAAAATTTAGTGTTAAAAGAGATAACATTTGGCTTAAAATCACTTTAATCATAAATTTTTGGCCATAATATATCTATAATTTGGTGTTAAAGCGATAACATTTGGCTTAAAATCAATTTAAAAATCAAATTTCGTTTAGTGAAAAAATGTAGCGATAAAAAGATAAATTTTGGCTTAAAAGCATTTGAGGAATAAAAATTTGGCAGGATAGTGATAATATTTGGCGTTAA
Organism: Caerostris darwini; assembly: GCA_021605075.1. Taxonomy (NCBI): domain Eukaryota; kingdom Metazoa; phylum Arthropoda; class Arachnida; order Araneae; family Araneidae; genus Caerostris; species Caerostris darwini. Next base: position 26,174 of record BPLQ01006677.1, on the reverse strand, counting down.
AGCGATTAAATTTGGAGTAAAAGCAATTTCCTGATTTTTATTTGCTTAATACAGTTCAACAAAGAAATTTAAAAAAAACAAAAACATTTAACGTAATTAGAAAAAATAACGTAAATAAACTTGCATTTGTTAAAATAAGGTACTCAATAATTAAAAAAAAGAGAAGCACATTAACTAACCGCATCAGATTACTAGAGAATTTTATTTTAAACCTAATTTGGGTGAAAAGAATAAGGATTAATTGGTCTGGATGTATTTGATACACATGCAAAAGATGCACTTCAATTAAGAGGATTACATTACTGGAGGGTATTCATTTAATATTAAACATAATTTTGGAGAGGAAAAAAAGGTTAATTGGTTTGAATATTTATGACTGGGTTGGATGTAGATATGATCTATGGTTCATTAATTCAAAAATAAAAAGAGAGAAAGACACTTCAATTAATGGGATCAGATTGTTAAAGGACGTTAATATACTGTTAAACTTGTTCTTAGTGGAAGAGATGATTAATTGGTCTGAACGTACAAACTGAACGGAGAAATAAATTTTAAAAACGTGATAAATCTGTAGGACGGAATGGATTTCACAAGGAAAACAAAGAGATGGGAACTCAGCAGATACCGCCTTTAGGGATGTCCTTACTAAAGTGTTATGGCCAATTATAAAAAAATGTATATATATAATTAAATGTATATATATATATATGTAGATTTACACCGGTTCTAATTGATTCATCCCGGCCGAGCCCCCAATTTTTGTAGATTTACGCCGGTTCCAATAGATTCATCCCGGTCAAACCTACAGTTTTTGTAGACTTCTCTACCAGTCTAACAATGACTGGACTTTTGCAGTGGATGTCTAGGAGATTTGACATACAAAACGCAGTAACGGGACGTTACTTTAAATAAAGCCTTTTAATGATACTATATTTTACAATGATATTTACATTAATTATTAATTAAGTGCTAAACATATTCTCTCGCTGCTTGACGCAGCCTGCCCTCTCGCTCCCGCCAGTCGTTCTCTTTTCTTTCTTCTACGGGGTCCTGTCCCCTTCTCGTGGGATCAGAGTTCAAAGTTGAATACTACCCCCACGTTGTAAACAGGCTCTGTCAAAGACAAGCAACCGTACCGTGATGTGTCGCCGCCTGCTGATTACCACACAAACAAATCCTACATATATCTACTACAGGGTGGTTAAACGGTCATGCACAAACTTTGAAGGGTGAGGTGATACTTCTTTGTAGGAATGTAGTGTCAGAAGTGACGCGTTGAGGCACGAACATACTTTGAAAAGAATTTCTCGCAACAGCCAGTTACAATGCGCTAATTGATACCCGTCACGAGACGAATTTCAAGTCTTCTGGTTGGCAACCCCGATTCGCACTCTATTTTATCCTTGCCCTCTATTTGCAACTACATATTCATTTACGAGACTCAAATCGACTCAGTGGAGGACTCTCTATTGTGACTGCGAAATGCCTGGCTTCTTCGAAATTCTTAGCCAATCACTCCTTCGACGCTGTTAAAGATTTACTGTGAATGATGCAAATTTTGAGCATTTAGTGTAACCATTGAATCAGAAAAGCACTTTGAAATGATGTCAATAAACAATGCTCTTCTTTACATGCCTCAATTTTTGTGTTCGTGCCTCAGCGAGTCACTTTTGACCCTAATATCCTATTAAAAAAAATGTCTCTTTTGTAAATTGTACTGCCTCTCAAAGTTTATCCCACGAACGTTAAATCATTCTATTTATATATTCTTCAATCCCATATCCCTACGGTTCTAAAAGGAAAGTTATTTTATCTACTCCATGTCATCGGAATACATCGCTGGATGTGACTTTGACTTGGATCCTGTCATATAAGGAGCAGATAATAGGGCGAGGAATAGAGAGTGAGACAAAGGAACCCTTGTGATATAAAAATTTTCATGAAGGTTTCTTTTCCTTGATCAAGTTATATTCTGAACGTTATCGATATCTTTTCACAGTCAATATATATTTTGTACAAAATTTTGCATTTTTTTACCTGTCATTGCAGTTTGCCATTCAATTATGTTATGTATTTATGTTTATTAAATGGTTTTTAGTTTCCCTACCGCAGCTTCGGACTTCATATATAATATATATATATATATATATGTATATATATATATATATATACGAGGTACCCCAGCATACATATAATATCTGCAATTTAAGTTTATGAAAAGTCATTTTTAAACTACAAGATTTAATACTTATGTTTTTACACGTTTAATGAAGGGTACGTAATGAAGACCACATATGCATAACGTGTGATCAGCTAACTTGCAGAATATCTGAGGTTTGATTTCGCAAGTGGTGTTCAAAGCAGTCACTGCTTTCAGAAATGAAGCGACTAGATAGCAAATGTAAGGATTATGTAAAACATCTTGCATCGGTATTCATGCTTCCAGTTGGGAGTTTACCCCGAAAAAAAAACTCCTTCATTCCTCATCGTGGCATATATAAGTGAAACTGATAGAAGCCTACCGATGTTAAAAACAATACTAATTAATGTTTCCTGTGTTTTATTCTAAGCCTTATTAAATTAACATTCTTTCTATAATTCCAACGAAAATAGACAAAAAACAAGTAATATATATAAAAAAATTTGTTTAAGTGTTCGTGCCAATTCCTACTTTTTTTCACTGTACTACAGAAAAGTCCTTTACAAATAAAGTTGAAATTTTCCTTTTACATCTGGCGCCATCTATTATTAGATACATGAAACTTAAAGCTAAAAAGAAACTAAAATTAGTTAATTAAATTTAATTAATGAATTAATATTTGGAAAAACTGTATTAATATCAGTGTCATCCACCACAAGTTCAAAAAAAAATATATATTTGAATTGGAGTGGATGAATAAAAGTATTTTATGAACGATTGAAAATTTGAAGAAGATATATAGATAGGGAGAGTGTGAGCTAATAGTAGGAATTGAATAAAATCACTTCTATACTTTTAATCGAATTCAAAACTCGTCTACACAACCTAAGTGTTTTGCATGAATGTTTTTTATCATCAGGTTCAAAATGTTCAGCTGAACAAAAGTATGCGGACATGCCATGTAAAAGTTTAGAATAACAAAATGAATTGTTTTCTAATGAGCTTGAGATATCAGGTCAAAAAATCTTAATGGAAAGAATCACGTATACTAACTATAATAATCCAAGGAAAACAAAAAATTATCTCATTTTATTTAATTATCTCCATTTAGATTTGTATCCTGCATTTGTGTTATTATAACATCAATTTTTTTTTTTTTTTAATTTTCAAATTCACAAGGCTAGAACAATTCTTACAAAAATTTATTTCTCATTAGATATTTATTATTATTTTTTATCTGGGAATGCTAAATAATTAAAAATTGTTTTTTTTCCCCAACCATGGCCCTTTGTGCTAATTTTACTTGGTGTAAAAACTAAAATCGAAATAATTATAATTAAACATTTTTATTATGTGTTCATCAAGGTTACGAAAAAAATTAATTGCAAATTAAACCTTTTGATTTAAGATTTCTTATATGTGTTCGATTCTTTCACGATTTCAAAAAAAAAAAAAAAAAAAAAAAAAAAAAAAAAAAAAAAAAACAAAAAAAATTTATGTTTCAGTAAGCTGTACCTTCTCCCCGCCTTAAAATTTATCCCGTGAACGTTGAATCACGCTGTTTAAATGTCCTTCACTCCTATACCTTGTCGGCTCAAAACGGAAGGTTATTTTATCGATTCCATGTCATCGGAATACATTGCTGAATGTGACTTTGACTCGGATCCTGTCATCTAGCGAGCAGAAATAACACGGTTTAGTATATCATGAGAGTTTATATTCCTTGATAAGATTTAATTTGTCGCTCTACGGTCATTTTGTGCACACTTTATGCTAATTAGGCAGGGACCTATAGTTTAACGTGGATTCCGGACCACAAACAAACATCCATGTCACCGCCAGGATTCGAACCTGAAGCCTGTGTTAACGATGGCCAGAGAACTAACCAATTGACTATCAGGTCGCCTATTCCTTGATAAAGCTATCCTCAGAATGTTGTCGATATCTTTTCACACCCTATCGATATTTTTCAATAAATTCGTTCATAAACAGAACGAATTTATTGAAAAATTCGTATTTCGATTAAAAACATGAACAATGTTCCAATTAGAAATTAACATTAAAAATAATTCATTTTTATTATTTATATTTATATTATAAAACGTAATTAATAACAGTTTATTTATTTGTAATTTATTACTAACAATTATATGAAAAATATTTCCAATTGTATTACACAAACATCATATATCATTTTAATAGAAAAATTAATTACTAAATAAATTCGAACTTAATTAATTTTGAATAAAAACATGTAATAAATTAAAGCGAAAAATTTCAAATGCCACATGTTACTTTTCCCAATATAATTTTGAAAATGACATTAGGGTTTTAAGCCTTTTATTTTCAGACAAAGGAAATGATTTGAAAAATAAATCCAATTTTATTTCAAAATGTACTATTTGTTTCTTTTCTACTTTCTTTGAACGTTCCATTTATTTTAAAAGTATACTATTTTAAAATAAATAAAAAGCATTGCAAAAGTAGAAATAGAAACAATAATAAAGGATTAAACTTTTGATAATAAGTAGCTTATTTCGAATTTGAAATAAACTATAAAGACACAATTCAGATTTATATACTTTTATAAATAAATTGATATAAAACAGAAAAAAATACATCCAAATAAATAAACATTAAATAAATAAATGGATGAAACATAATCAAATTGATATAATTTTATGTGGTAAATTTAGAATTGTATTATCAATATTTTAATAAAAGCGAAGTCCAGCTTACAATCCAGTTAAATGCATATGAAATTTCTGTTACTTTTTTTCACCTAATGCAGATAACGTTTTTTGCTTCATAAAATAATATTTTGAATTTTTAATCCTTATAAACTTTTGTTCATTAAAATGAGGGAAAGTTTTAAAATAAACTGACTTTTTTTAAGAGTTCATTATTATGGTATTAAATTCTTTATCCATTCTGAAAATTTATTGAGCCATACAGAAAAATACTAAAAGTATATATATATAGTAAACATTATACTAATCAGAACAGATTAAATAATTTAAAAAATAAGCAATATAAGTTTCAAAATAATGTTAAAATAAGCATTATAAGTTTTACATTTTTTTAAACTTATAATATTTCATTTTTTTCAGATAATTGAATTTAAGAAGATGCATTTACTTCATTTTAACAAATGAAAATCAGCTTAATTTATTTAATATATATTTTTTTTTTAATAAATAGTGTTTAGTAACAATTTTGCTAACGTTTTATAAATACTTAAAAAAGAATAATAATATTTACTTTTTTCTTTCTTCTTCTACATTTTTTACCAATGATCAACATGAAAAAGAATTTTTCTGCTCAAAAATCATGTTTATTATTTTTTTTTATTTCCTATGATTTAATAAATATCTAATTAAAACAATTTTTAACAAAATATACTTAATTTTTAATGTTATTTTCTAGATTCTTATATATTTACTATTTATTTTATATTTCTTCTATTCTGTTATACGCATTACTAAAATTCTAGATTCTTTTATTACCTAATTTATATTAAAAGATATAAAAATAATCTAGAAACAAATCTTAACGCAACTTTTGAATTCTTTTTACTTTTGTAATTCATATTATTTTTTTAGATTTAATAGAAGAATTGCTTTCATAAATATTTTAAGAACAAAAACGAATAATTTATATCAATAGGATAAAAGATTGATATTCTAAAATTTATTACTTTTTATTTATTTAAAGCTACTTAAATAACTTAGTAATTTCTTACACAAAAAATACGTTTGCAATATTTCACATTAAGCATGAAAGATAATAAAAATTACACATACATAACGCTGAAGTGCAATATTAGTCCTAATTAAATTAAACATCTCTAGGATGTGAATTCCATTACAAAATATCTTTCAAACAAAATCTTATTTACAAATAATATTGAATAATAAATAGGTTTCCTCTATCTCCTAGAATTAAATTACATTAAGAATAAAAAAATCGAATTAAATTCCATTGCCATCTGAATCAAACGAAACTGCAGTTAGAATGAAAGGCATCGAACTAGAGCCATGAAAGAAGTCGAACTAGAGCCATTAAATATTCATCAATTTGAAAGCAAAAGATAATAATAAAAGAGCAGACGAGAATTCCAGTAACAGATTTGAAGAAGTGCCAAGAGAGTCAGAGTGCTAAATTGTTTTCTCAGATGCACTCTTTTTTGATGTGTTGTTCATTGTAAATACATGGACTTTGTGGATGTGCCAAAATGTCGTCGTTCTTTTATTGTTCGAATTCTCTGGGATGTTAAGAATGTGAGACGGAACCTAAATTATTTTTTAAGTAGGTCATCAAAGTTTCTGTTTTAACTTTCTGTTTCAAACATTTAGATAAAAGTATATTTTTATTGCTATTTTTTCAATTTGCATTTGTAAGTAAGCAAATGGCAAAAGGGAGCTTAAGAATTTCAAAACATATATACTTAACTTTTATTTTCTGATGCGACTCTTGTTTAAACTAATTTTCGAAACAATGTTTTGTATTTTAATTCTAAAAGGAACAATGTACGAAGCGTCGTAGAAAAAAAAATTTTTATTTTCTGAGAGTTTAGAAAATAAAAATGGGTTTTAGAAAATAGAAAGCCTATTTCAGCTTGCAACTGTGGAGCATTAAGATATTTTGTGCATTAATAGCAGAAATATTTGGATTAAGTCTACGTTTTATTTCTGCAAAAACAATACAAAAGTAACATGAAAATATACTATTGTTTTGATTAATTTAAAATACTTTTTGAATGTAAAACAAAATTTAAATTACAAGGGGGTTTTGTAATTCTTTTTTATTTTCATTTGTAATATGAATATGTAACAGAGACTTAGTAAAACACAAAAATAATCTATGCAAATTTATAAATTAAGGTAAAATAAGTAGACAAAAATGGATATAAAACTTAAACAGCAGTGAAATGAAGTAATGCTATTTATAAATGAAAAATTTTCATTTGAAGTTAAATAGAAAAATAATTGATAGTACGAAATATACAGATTTAGGTGATATTACGAAACACGATCTATAAAAATTATATACTAATTTTGGAGACTAAATTCACCTTATTTGCAAATCAAATTCATCTTTTTGCACATTAAGCTGATTCTCCTAAAAAATTATATATACTGTTAGTTGTTGTACATATGTATGTTTATGAAGACTATGCATATGTACTTCTAAATATGTATTTTCAAAGTTAGTAATATCAGGGGCTGAACTTATAGTCAAAGAGTGTTTTTCACAGAAGAGAATGAGGGCAGGAGTTTTCAAGTAATAATAAATTAATTATCGTCCTCTCAGTTCGGAGCATTTTGTGCTGCATCCCTTTGATGGTCAAGATTTATTTAATGGTGGAGAACAGCCTTGCAAAAATAAAATTACCTCTCAGAGAGTATACTTGCGACAGTAGGGGGCTTTATTATATTGTCGATATTTATGGGACATGAAAAAATTGCCTATATGTGACATTGAGCTTGGGAAGTCAATCTTTGGCCCTCATCTCGAGCTTGTCCAGAATGAGGGGTGAAGACAAAAGACTGACTTCCAAAACCAATGACAGCAGAGACGTATTCTCTAAACAAAGTGTTGACCAATCATGCAGAATCAACGATAATTTTAAAAAAGGAAAAATAAAATTCAAGAGGATGATCCGAATTCGAAAGACAGAATGGAGTGACAAGCATGAAGGAAAAGTTTGTAGAAAATAAGACATGATGTCACGCTTGGAGGAAGTCCATCGAATTAATTCCGTATGCCCAAGAGTCAGTAAAGTCGGGTTCCAAAGTTGTGAAAAAGAAGGAAAAAAAAAAGGATTCAAGGTGACCTATTAAATCTTTACAGTGTTGATTGTTTACACTTCTGCCAGCACAACGCTTTATAATGGAAGCGATTTACCATTATAACGCACAATAAAATTAAACATATTTACTTGAAGAATATAAACAGTGGCATATGACATTCAAAATAGCAAAATGAAAATCAATTAACATGCATCCAATACAAATTTTATATTGTTGAAGTAAATATGCTTTTGTTTATTGTGTGTTGATGACAAGTATAATAATTGTATGTACAAATAACTAATAAAATAAATCAACCTTTAATCAAAAATATAACATCAATCAACATTTTTATTTTCAATATGTATTTTGAATATTTTATTTCGCGAGTTTGCTTTCCTCCTCTACTTTGTCAACCTGCTTTGATAAAGCTGTGGTGTTAGCGGAGATTAATTTACGCTTTAACGCAGAAGATTCTTTTTGTATTGTTTTGGTGTGTCGTTTTTAATGAGATATTATTATTAATGGTTATTGTGGATTTTCAGTATTTTTGTAATTTGGGAGTTGAGAAATCTGCTTTAGATATTATTTTATTTCATATCAACATCACAAATTTTGACTGCCAAAACTCTATATTCATTGGCTATAATGTTAAAGTGTGTTGATTCTTTTTTAAACAGAATATTCGCCTCGTATCTGTCCGGGTTAGAATAGCCCTACTATAGACCATGCATGTCATAAAAGGCCACTAAAATGGATACCCAATGACCTGGAGTGTAATCGGGCGGGGTAAAGTTAGACTTCTCCCTTTGGGTGCCCCATGTCTTTGTGCTGCAAGGTCAAGGACAAAAAGAAGCTGCATTTTTACCCTTTATCATAACTCTACGGCTTAAGACACACGGATTCACTTGATCCAGATGTTGCTGTCGGCCAAGTGGGATAAAAAACAACATGGATTATTCGAAATATACTCAAAAATCGTATTTGTATCTTTTTTGGAAAGAGTTAGCTCGTAAGAAAATTAATTTTTTGAATTCTGGACGAAAACGAACATGTGATAGTGTGAAGACGATTTTAGTGATAATAACAGCTATGCATGCTGTGGTGATCTCGAAAGCTCTAATGATGTATCAAAGGATTAAAGTTCTCATTCTAATAATAATAAAATAAATAAATAAAACTATATAAAGCTTAATTGTTCATATTTCTGACAGTAATTTTAGTAAAAAAAAAAATGTTCTGGAGCAAAACTTTTGAAAAAAAAAAGCAAACTGATTCATAAGGAGTAAATTCTTTTTCCGCTAACATTATTACATTACAAATTTTCTTTCTTACCACTGTTTTATAAATATTGTTTTTTGGTGTAATGAAAAATGCATTGTTTTATACAAATTGATATATTTTTACTTAGAAAATAACTAGTTTAAAAATTTTATAATTTGAATGATTCTAATGTATTTTGGTAAGAAAATATTTTCCTTGATTTGTCTGAATCATTAAGATTACAAAATGAAGCGAGTCGTATTCATTATATAATTATTACGAATAGAACGAATGAACGAATCAAGTAATGATTCAACCAATCATGACGAATAAATAAATCAATTGATAATTTAACGAATCATGATTAGTACAAATAAAGGAATCAGTTAATGATTCAACGAATTATAATAAATACGAAGGAATGAATCAATTGATTCAGCAAGTCATAATTAGTACGAAATTGGTACGAATAGGAATATTTGTTTAACGAATTAGTTGATTTAACTAGTCATAGTTAGTACGAATTAACGAATCAATCAATTGATTCAATAAATAATTAGTACGAATTAACGAATCAATTAACGATTCATCGAATTAAATGAACGAAATTAATGTTGAAAAAGATGTCGAAATTAATTAAATGTTTCGAAATTAATGAACGAAATTAATTAATGTTGAACGAATTAAATAATGAATTAAAAATGCTGCAATCTGATTATCAGTCAAATATTTCTAAAAGCTTTAAACGTTCTACCTTTAATATAATCAAAGCAAAGGTAAAGGAAACAAATTTTTGCACATTCCAAAGAAGGAAAATTACATCCTTTGATGAGATATCACTGAAATAAATGAAATGATTTCAGTTTTTCACCAAAAGTCAATGCCCTTCTCATTTGACATTTCGCAAACAGAATACATTATCTGATGAAGGAACTAATTTGTTTTTTGAAGATGGCACAGCTGTTGCGTGGTGAAAGCCTTTTTTCGTTACACAACGACTTCCTCTAGTATGATGAGTAAAGGAATGACATGTTTTGGACTTGCCAGATCTCCCCATGACAGAATAAGTTCATTTGCACTTTTAGTGAACAAATAATAAATTATTATTGAATGATGATTTGTTTTATGTAAAGATTAAAGCTTATTTTTTTAAAAAAAATCAGCAATTGAAAAGTAACCGAAAAATGATCAAAGTCGATAAATACTTAACACACACTTTAAAAAAATCAGAAAGTTTTGCAACATTTGTATTAATTAATACTTCATTGGATATTCTTTAACATTCATAGCATTTTTAAACAATTTGGCTCTAAGTTCATTTGACCTTTTGCGATTCTATTTCTTTTTCCGTTTCTATGCCGTGTGATGCTATCTTTCTATTCCATACATTTTTATCAAAGTTGTAAACTTTTTTTTTACAGTTCCTGTTTTGTTATGGCATTCCATTCTTTTATTATAATCTCTAATTCTCCCAAAAATATTCAATAGAATTTAAATCTTGTAACTGGAGTAATATTTACATGATTGTAGAATAGCTATATCCCGGAGCCAAGTCAGACTTCTATCTACGGGTGATCCATCACAACAGGCGGCTTGTTGGCTAGAGTTCTGGTCACTGTTTGCTATTGTTACTTCACGTTCGAATCTTGACATTAGCAAGAATGTTTTTTCGTCATCATCATTGGAGCAACATAGTGGGTCAAGATTGTCTGCCTACTAGCAAATTTCGACACGAGATATTTACTTTTTATGGGGTAGTATTGTCAACCCTACGCCCAACGTTCTACTGTTTATAGTAGACCGGGACATACAGTTTAAAGTGGATGCCGAACCAGTACAAACATCCATGACACCGCCGGGACAATATATATTTATTATATTGTCCGGGACAATATATATATATTTGATAATATTTGACACGATACCTGTGGCACCGACGACCAGAATGCTAGTCACTCGACCATCAGGCCCCATGTATGTTTTTTAGTGGGTTGGAATCCACGTTAAATTGTAGGTTCTTGTCTAATTAGCCTAAAGCACAGAAAAAATGACCGAAGAGTGACAAACCAAACCATCACAGCAGAAGCTGCCTTGGTCTAGATATTGCTGTCTACTAGTGGGATGAGAAACAACAAAATAGCTATAAAGACATCAAAGGCAAATATTGAGAACAATATATCTTAATATAAACTCATTTCTAATACCACGTTAAACTGTAAGTATTACCATACCACGTTAAACTGTATCGATTGCTCCAAGTCGTATTTTAAAATATTTAAATCGAGTAGAGGATTCATTATACTTTTAATAAATAATAAATTTCTTAATCCTTATGCTAACATGCACAAGGACACTTCCTATATGTTACTGTTCTAACGAATTTCTTTGAATTAAATTTGTTTTTGTCTTTCTTATCATTATAACGACCATCAGAATCAACAATGTTGAATTTGCTTCTAGCTACAAATGGATCGTAAAATATTAGCTAATGTTTCCTGAAATTCGTAAACACAAGTCTGATTGTCTTGTTCTCTGCATTTTTTAAACCTCTGTATCATTATTTGCTAGATAGTTTTTGAAACAATTGAGTAATAAAATTTTTCATTTAGTTCTGCAGAAAGTTTTATTATGTTTAATCTCTGATTTTTCATAACTTTTCTTGGACAAACCGCTGTTCAAACCTAGAGTAAGTTTAAACGGACGATTACTTCTTTAATTGTTTTTATTCAGAATTTTTTCTTTGAAGCACTTAACAGCTAAAATGCTATTTTCGGCAATTTAGCAAAATATTTGATAAATTTATCTGATTTATAATGAAACATTTTTCTTTTTAATATTAGCCATTGTTTCTTTACGAGAGCCAGCAGCCAAATTTTGAAAAATAAAATATTTAATAATAGAATAAAATATAATATTTAATAATTTTTTTTAAATAGAATATTTAATAATAAATAAAATATAATAAATTATTATTAAATTTTTTAATAAAAAATTAATTAAAAATACAAAAAAATTGAATATGCACAAAAATTAAACCAAACGATATTTAAAACTAATTCCAAGAATTAAAATAATAAATAAACGCCAGATTATAAATTATTAATAATGAATTTATCCAAAACAAGTAATATAAAAAAAAAAATTTGAAAGTCAATTCCTACTTTTTTTTGTTCACTTTATTGCAGAAAGTCCTTTATAAATAATTTTCATTCATTTTTTTAAGTTTATCTGCCGCCACCTATTGGTAGATATATGCAACTGAAATCTAAAAAAAAACTAAATTTAATGAATAAATTAATATTTGAAAAAAACTGTATTAACATCCAGAGTCATCCACTACAAGTTAAAAAAAATGTATTTTAACTTGAGTGGATGAATAAAAAGTATTTTATGAACGATTGAAAATTTGAACAAGATATATATAGGGAGAGTGTGAGCTAATAGAAGGAATTGAAAAAAATTCTAAAGCAATTTCCTTTGGATGAATTACATATTAAAATGAAAATGATCTCTGCATATTTTTAAAAAATAATAATAAATTAATAGTAAATTAATTAAAAATAGAATACAAATAGAATATGCACAAAAATGAAACCAAACGATATTTAAAACTAATTCTAAGTATTATAATAAGAAATAAATGGCAGATAATATTTTTAATAATGAATTTATCCAAAAAAAATGCTAGAGCAATTTCGTTTGAATGAATTACTTATTAAAATGGAAATGATCACGGCATAATTTGTTAAACAATAGACAGTAAACAAATACGGCACGAAATATAATTTCGTGAATCAGTAAGTATAAAGAACTTAAAATAATTTATACACGACTTTTTAAGAGAGAAAGTTAATCTTTTCAGATTCCATGCAAAATTGATTTGTCCTTCCATTCTGAAAATGTTCAGCTAGCGCGAATGACTAAGACTCCTTCTCATGCTACATCCTTGACGGCAAACGACAACAAAAGAGAATAAATAATAATCAAAAACCTAAAAACATATATTAAAAAATCTCGTGACCTTTTACACAGGACAACTCCTTGGTGACATTTCCCCTCAGACTAAGAAATTACTTTTATCCAGAGGCAACATAATTTCGCAAGGATTCGCTGGAAGGATACAAAAATAAAAAATGAATTTGTTCTGTTTCATTCGAAATAAATCGTTTCTACCTTTGAGAATTATCTAAGAATAATTTACGAATATAAAAAGTAAGAACACGAGTAAATTTATTTTTCAGTTCTTCAGACGATTTTCTAATTATCTACAGCTACAGCTGCAGTTAGTAGCTTACGAATAAATAAATAAAATAAGAACACAAATAAATTTATTTTTTATTGCATGTTCCGCAGACGATAAAACACAAGGTCATCTCGAAATGGCTCTTGTGTTGTAGTATGTGTGCATTTATTGCTCTCTATTTTTTTTTTCTCTTGTAGTTTTTCACAATTATCATGAATTTTGATGAGAAAATATTCGTTGAAATGTCTTTTAAATGGGTCACCGTGTCGCAAGGATTTTCATTTCTCTTTTTACAAACGATTCATCAGACACAATATTAATTCGCTGCTGTATTGTATTGCCTTCAACTTTCCCTTGAACAACATGAAGATTTGGTGGTCAATACCTCTAGGGGACTAGATAATTGTAGTTATTATTTGCAATTTCAGGGACTGTCTTTTTATTTTTATTACAAATGCAATTTCAATGGCAGGAACAATTTTAAGAAAAAGGGTAATAATGCATGTAGACATCTGGTAAAAATACAGTAAGTAAAGGAACTTTTGCAATCAGTAGTATTTCTGTGGCTAGTCAAATTTTGAAATCTGTAATAAAAGAAAAAATATTTTTTTTCTTTTAAAATTGCTTTTTTTAAATTTTATGAGAACAGATTTCCCAAATTTATTTTTAATTCTTTGCAACCATTAAAAAAATAACAATAAATAATAAAGAAAACCTTCAGCCATCAAAACTTATTTAAAATTTAGCGAATAGGATCTATTATTATATTGGTATTATTTAAAAATTTAATATTAAAAAAAATCTACCATCTTTTGCATCGAAGTGATGTATTTAGTTGTCCAATAATTTTTCGAGACAGCTAGTTGGAAAGGCAATACAATACTTTTAAGATGCCAATAAAATTATTCATTTTCATCAAAATTTTTCTTATTAAAAATTATTCTTTTGCATCGAAGTGATGTGATAGTTGTCTAATAATTTTTCGAGACAGCTAGTTTGAAGGGCAATAGAATACTTTTAAGATGTCAAAAAATTATTCACTGATAAAATCCTGCAACACATTACGATATTTTTTAAAGAAAATAATGAATATTAATTGAAAAAAATAATAATAACTTTATAAAATATATATTATAAAGTTATATATAGGTTATACACTGAAGTGACAAAAGTCATGGGATACCTCTTAATATCGTGTCGGCCCTCCTTCGCCCGGCGAAGTGCAGCAACTCGACGTGGCATGGACTTAACAAGTCGTTGGAAGTCTTCTGCAGGAATATTGAGCCATGCTGTCTCGATAGACGTCCATAATTGTGAAAGCGTTGATGGTGCAGGATTTTGGGCACGAACAGACCTCTCGATGATGTCCCATAAATGCTCGATGGGATTAATGTCGTTCGATCTAGGTGGCCAGATCATTCGTTGGAATTGTCCAGAATGTTCTTCAAACCAATCGCGAACAGTTGTGGCCCGGTGACATGGCGCATTGTCATCCATAAAAATCCCATCGTTGTTTGGGTACATGAAGTCCATGAATGGCTGCAACTGATCTCCAAGTAGCTGAACATAAGCATTTCCAGTCAATGTTCGGTCCAGTCGCACCAGAGGACCAAGTCCATGCCATGAAAAAACAGCCCACACCATTACGGAGCCGCCACCAGCTTGAACAGTGCCTTGCTGACAGTTTGGGTCCATGGCTTCGTGGGGTCTGCACCACACTCGAACCCTACCATCAGCTCTTACCAACTGAAATCGTGACTCATCGGACCAGGCCACGGTTTTCCATTCATCTAGGGACCAACCGATATGCTCACGTGCCCACGAGAGTCGCTGCAAGCGATGTCGTTCTGTCAGTAAAGGCACTCGAGTTGGTCTTCTGCTGGAATAGCCCAAGAAAGCCAAATTTCTCCGCACAGTTCTAACAGACAAGTCCCTTGTACGTCCCACATTGATTTCTGCGGTTATTTGACGCAGTGTTGCTTGTCTGTTAGAATTTACGACTCTTTGCAGACGTCGCCGGTCTCGGTCGTTAAGTGCAGGCGGTCGACCACTGCGCTGTCCATGGTGGGATGTTATGCCTGAAATTTCATACTCTCGGCACACTCTTGACACAGTGGATCTGGGAATGTTGAATTCCCTAACGATTTCCGAAATGGCATGACCCATGCTTCTAGTTCCAACTAACATTCCGCGTTCAAAGTCTGTTAATTCCCGTCGTGCGGTCATCATCACGTCAAAACCTCTTCACATGAATAACTTGAACAGAAATGAAAGCTCTGCGAAAGCACTGCGCATTTATACCTGTTCTACGCGATGCTACTGCCATCTGAAAATTTGCATATTGCTATCCCATGACTTTTGTCACTTCAGTGTATAAAGATTTCCTTTTCATAACTAAAAATAGAAATGACTAATAAATTAATTTTTATAAAACCGAATGACAGGTATTTTTTATTTTAATTACATCTTTTAGGTGTGATGTAATTCAACGAATATACACAATCGAGCACATTAATGTGACCACCTGTCAAAAGCCAGAATATACACTCTTGTATATTCTATCTTTAAGTGGAGTGTGGAATGTGGTATTAAGTGTATATTCTTTACATACATTCCACTGCAATGTGCTGCCAGCTGCCTTTTGTGATTGGTTATTTCACGTTGACGTCGAAAGTAGGGGGTGGTCACATTAATATGACTGGACTGTGTAAATGTTAAGTAATTATGTACTAGGTTATAACGAAGTTTTATTATTATTTTTTTTTCAAGGACAATTATAAAAAATGGTAACCCCAATTCAGTTATGTCTGATAAATCAACAGATACTTTTCAATTATGTTTAATGCAAAAAGCAGTGGCCCATTCAATGAAGTGGTCTGTATCCAAAGGTTCTTTTGAGTGTAGGGTGGGATATGACAACAATTGTTCATTGTAAGCTGTTAGAAGACAATCCAAGAATAATAGCTAAAATTTACTGTCAGTAACTAAGGGGTTTAAAAGCATTTTTGTAGGAATAACGGCCTTCGTTGAGAAACAGAAATGAAGATATCCTGTAGCATAATATTGCCAAACCTAATTACTAAGAGAGGATGCGTCTTGGAGACTAACAGTCTCCTAGAAGAATTTGACTGGAAAATAATGCTTCAATCATGCTATTCTCTTGATCTAAAATGACCAGGTTACAATATTTTTTAAAGTTTACATAATCATTTCGCAAGACTTATGTTGGCTTCAAGACAAAGAGGTTCCAAATTCCAAATTCGTTATAATCTGAAAAACGAGCATAACTTTTACTCTTCAATGGCGTGGCAACCCCATAGTGGGCTAAGGTAGTCTACCTACTACCAGTTTACGAAACATAAGAGTTTTCTTTAGGGGGTAGGTTTTGTCAAGCCTATGCCCAAACGCTCTACAGTCATATGAGACCGACACCTACGGTGGAAGGTATTTAGGTCTGCTCATTTATTTTAGTCGCCTTTTACGACATGCATGGGCTACAGTCCGGACTCACACAGGGAATCGTAAATATAAATTTGGCTTCTAAGATAAATTCAAAAAATAGGTAAATTTTTTTCACATATGCACAATTTCATTACACACAGGTAATATATATATATATATATATATATATATATATATATATATATATACATATATAGAAAAGGTACTAGAATAACTGACAAGTAAGGAATTAGAAGTGCGGTCAACTATTCGCTACACTTAATTTCTCAACTGCTGCATAGTAACGTAATCAAAGTGCATAACTAAACCATCATAACATCCGCTATTCATAAACTCTTCACTTTCAGTCTTCTCAAAGAAAAGTAAACAAAAACATCAAATATTTCAAAATCCAGAATGTGTATTTAAACTGAAAATCCTTAGACAAACAAAAATAATCAAAAAGGGTGAACTGCTAGAACTGCATTGGCAGATCCAAAAAGGATACATTTATCTATACAAATATATATTTATATTA
The DNA here is from genome assembly GCA_021605075.1 of Caerostris darwini. NCBI lineage: Eukaryota > Metazoa > Arthropoda > Arachnida > Araneae > Araneidae > Caerostris > Caerostris darwini. Next base: position 8,757 of record BPLQ01006677.1, on the reverse strand, counting down.
TGAAACCAGCTTACAAATTTTATACAAATTATTCTACTTCAAAGAATATCTTACAATTCATCAACCATTTATTTCACCCTTAGAGTAGCAAATCACCCTTAGAGATGAAATGTAAAGGAAACCCCAACCAAATCAAAGAGAGTGCATTAATTCGTTATCACGTTAAATCAATGCGAAGGCGGAACAGTTCAATCAAATGTGCTCCAGATAAAAATCACGTTCGCCCTGGGGCACACGAGCTCCCCTTGATAAATGATGATGCAAGTGTGGATGTTCCAGCAGACACTGAACCCCTTTTCTGAGAGCCAATTCATCACTCAAACGGCGGCCAGACGAAGGAAATGTAGTAGATTAACGACTGGACCAGACGATCATTGGGCACAAAGAATGGAGATTCAAGATCAAGGGCATTTTATTTTATTTATTTATTTTTTCAGAAGTGGCTATGTGGAAGTTTTTGATTTGAAGTTATTGTAATGCCAAAGAGTTTAGTAAGTCGTTAAGACATAGTTAAAAGTCTCATAATTGTTTATCGGGATAGTAAAATGGGGTAGTTGTAAGTTCTTAAATTGCAGTTTATTGAATGGTATTAATGTAGTTTATTAGTCATTTGATTATGTTAATGAGAAAAAGATAGAATTATTTAACATATATATTGTGTTAGAAGCTATTTAACTAATTGCAATTATAATGAATGACAATAATAATAAATTGAAATGTATCAATGTAATGTTGCTATTCATTAAACTTTTATTACGAAGAACACATTCTTATTCTTTTTTGTTTATGCCTAAAGAATTCTGATATGTTTATGTTTATTTTTTAAAATTCTGAAGATATAAATAAATAAATATTAATTTAAAAATTAATAATTTTCTTGCAATTTGACGTTTAAATTAACTGCACGTAAATTTTGCTCCCAAGAAAAAATAAATTAGATTTAAATTAAGTATAAAGTAACTTCGAATTAAATTTTAGGCTATTATTTTCATTTGTGTAAATATTATCAAACAATTGTTTATTCTTAATTAATTTATTATTGTTTATTTTTTGTAATTGTGAAATTTAGAGTTATCTGAAATATGAATATTATTTAATAACTAAGATTAGAAGTAAAAAAAACTATTATTATATTTATATAATGTTATATATATAATATTAATATATTATAATGTTATATTGAGATTTTTAACGAATTAATTAAGGTATAAAGATTCATAAATAACTACTGACTGCTTGAAATAATTTAGAATCTTTTTTATCAAATAAAATATTGTACTAGACTTTCCGATATATTAATTGCTTTTAGTGCTTTGCATTTAAAATGTATTTTAGTCCTCTATTTATTAAAAAAATACGATATATTATCCTATAAATAAATAAGGGGTATTAATGTGGGAAATGTTTGATAATATTCTGTATATTCTTATTAATTAAAAAATATTTTCTTACAAAAATAATTCTTTATTTTTCATTGCTTGAAAAGATAGGAGCAGAAATTTAACTTCGATTTTAGTTGGATTAGAAATGGAAACAGAGAACAAGAAGCATCAACAATAACAACTATTTTACGTGTAAACACACACACAAACCTGTATATACAAAAATCAATGGAGAAACTGGCAAGAGATGAATTAGAAATACGATCATTTTGCACAACAGTATTCACTATACACAAATTGTATAACAGAACCAGCATAGTATTTGCAATACAAATGTATATATATATACACTATATATATATATATATATATACACTATATATATATATATATATATACACTATATATATATATATATATATATATATACACTATATATTTATTTGTGTGGTGATCAGCAGGGGGCGACACATTGCAGTTGTTTGTCTTTGACAGAGCCTGTTTACAATGTGGGGGAGTATTCAACTTTGAACTCTGACCCCGGGAGAATAGGAGAGGGCCCCGTAGATGAAGAAAGAGAAAAGGGAACGCTAGCCGTCAACGGAGGAGTCGAAACTGGAACGGGCTGCGTCAAGTAGCGAGTGAATGTTATTGTCATGCATTAATATTTGATGTAAATATCGCTGTAAATATAACCGTGCTTCATTAAATATGTGTTGTTGAGAGAAAACCAACGCTTCGTTGATGTGTTTGGAAATACACCCCTAGACACCCACTTCAAAAGTTAAGCTTTGGTTACACTGGTAGAGAAATCTAACAAAACTGTAGGCTCGACCGGGATGCATCTATTGCAAGCGGCTAATTCTACATATATGTATATATATATATACAAATCTTTGTATACATAATTCTTCTGTACATGTGTTTGTCACTGAACTCCTCCTACACGGCTTGACCAATTTGGATGACATTTTTTGTGTGTGTTTGACAGAACATGGAGAATGATTTCATGCTATTCCCTTTGTTATATGTTGCCACCAGAGGGTGCTGCAGCATTTCATCTTATATACCGTCCAAACGATATCCATGAAAATGAGTATGCACATATATTGGAACATGGAGAATATATTCACGATATGTAATTTCTACAACGCATTTTTTTTTTGCAGAACAACATATGTCGGGTTCTCCTAGTATATATATAATATTTTTCTGTGCCAGAATCGTGGCAGTGGTAACGCGCACAGCTGTTGAGTATGATGTTCAACTGCTGAGCTGGCAGCTTTGTTGTTGACACTGTTTCAAAAAGGAAGGAGGCTTGATGGCATCTACCTAGTGGGATTTTTCCAGTTTTTCCCTTATAATACGCAAATGCCGGTTAATTCCCCCTAAAAGCGTCACGGAGCCAAGTCAGACTTCCATCTACGAATGCTCCATCGCAACAAAAGTTGCGCCCCCTCCCTCCTTTCTATCTTTCCCTGAGACCACACGGATTCATGGACTTGGTCTACATGTCGCTGTCTACTAAGTGGGATAAGAAAAAAAAAATATTTTTCGGTTAATGTAATACGTTATTTGTAAAATTAAAATTGTATGCTAACACAGACCACTTTTCAGAAAAGAACTAGATGTGGATTTTAACACATAGAAAAGATGTGGGTTTAACACATTTTAGTAAAAATTATCACATAAAAAATTAAATTATCTTTAATTTCTTTAAATGGTGCATTTGTTTTAGAATCATAATAAGGAATATATCAATTAAGAAATAATTTTTTTATATTATTATCAACATCTGGCTTTAAATACCGACATCTTTTTAGATTATTTGCACACTTCTTCAAACGGACACCTGTATTTATGTTAATCTTTTAAGTACTGCAAATGAGTTGTAATTCAATTTAAACCTTTTTAGCAAAGCTGCAAAATAAAGCCACGTGTCTTAAACAAACAGTTGCTTCATAAAAACCAAAATAAATAAATAAATAAAAACGATGTCCGGTAGATAGTCAGTCATAAGTGGCAAAACGAGTGAAAACAAATCATTCACATTAGCCAACGTTATTATGCCAACTGGACTAACAGAAAAAGAAACCACCATCACAGGACAAAAAAAAAAAAAAAAAAGAATCAAAGAACAAATATGCCACTCTTATGTCACTGACACCGGGCTTTTATTATCCAATGAACAAAAATAATAAAGCAGCAACTGCCGGAAATAAGGTTCAAAGGCTCCTGTATCTCATTACATATTTGAACTTGCAGAAAAAAAGTGACGCCAAAAGACTAACTACATCGCCAACAACTCATTTGGCGAACAACGGCATAAATGGCTTCTGGCGTTGCCAGACTAGAATGAATAATTGTTTAAAATGATGGTTGCAGTTAAGGTGCACCCCGGCAATGTTAACAATGTATAATTCATATCCGTAGTTGCGATATGCAAATAATTTATAGGGTTACCAATCTGTGTAAATGTCAGAATCTCTTATCGAATACAGAGTTTGACATTAATAAATGGTTGGTGTAAAACTTAGATGACAGTTTTAACTAAAGAGTAGATTTGAGAACTGCACAACATTTGCTGAATTAATTATCTTCAAATGGAAAGGTGGTTATCAGTATAACAAATATAAATTATCTTTCACATAGTGAAAGACATAAGATTCAAATATACAGAACATTTGACGTTAATTTATGAATGTTCGTTTATTTTTAATGTGTTGAGTTTATTACACATCTGTGGTAAACCAAAATTTAATATTTTTCATTACCTAGGCTATCATATTTTACAAAATATATTCAAGAATGTTTTATAAAATTTTAAGAGATACTTTCGCTTTAAATACGAGGCATGCTTTATCACTAATCCTTAAAAAAATAGATGAACCGAATATATAATGCTAATTTACGAATTTTAATTTTTATGAATTAGGAACATAATGTTAATTTACGAATTTTCAATTATTTTGAATTATGAACATAAGGTTAATTTACGAATCTTAATTTACTATGAACTTAATAGTAATTTACGAATTTCCATTTATTATGAACATAATATTAATTTACGAATTTTCATTGATTATGAATTAGGAACATAATGTTAATTAACGAATTTTCATTTATTATGAACATAATGTTAATTTACGAATTTTCATGGATTATGAATTATGAACATAATGTTAATTTCCGACTTTTCATTTATTATGAATTATGAACACAATGCTAATTTACCAATCTTCATTAATTATGAACGTAATGCTAATTTACGAATTTTCATTGATTACGAACATAATTTTCATTTATTATGAATTATGAACATAATATTAATTTACGAATTTTCATTTATTATAAACTATGAATCATTTATTACAAACTATGAACTCATTTATTATAGACTATGTTAATTTATGAATTTTCATTGATTATGAATTATGAACCTAATGTTAATTTACGAATTTTCATTTATGTTGAATTTATTACAAGCCTGTGGTAATTCAATTATTAATTAAAATAAATGCATATAATATTATTAATATATATTAATAAATATAATAACAATGTATATAATATTCTAATTTATTATTATTATCGTCATTATTGGTGCAAGAAAGTAAAAGTTGAAATTCTTTCATTATCAAATTTTTATTTTTTTATTTAATCGATTTGTAAAATTTTGTAAAAATGTTTGAATAAATTTTTTTTAAAAATCTTGAGAGAAAATAAAAAAAATGGAATCTTATGTTTTAGAATACTTCACCAATATATATATATATATATATATATATATATATATTTCAAAGTTAATTTACTTAAACTAATCAAATATTCGTGATAGGAAAATAACAAAAGCATTGTAATTTATCTTCTCAAATAGTATATTATTTGTTCCAAAATAACGTTCGATTTTTCTATTAAAAACTACTCGTTTCGATAACTATAAAGTTCAACGAACGATTTTTTCACTGGATTTATGTGATGAAGAAAAAATTGATTCTCCTTCTTTTATCTCTTCTTTCCTTCTTCTTTTTTAAGGGGGTTTTATCTTTTTTTTATTTTTATTTTATTTTTTCTTGAGATAAACGATACTCGACTTGAGTCTCCATCCATTTTCTTAAATCCAAGAGAAAAGTCCGTGGATGTCTTCTTACACTAAATTTTTTTTTCCTTCCCAACCAATAAAGATCCAGTAGGAGATAACTTCACTTCAGTTCACTTACGTAAAGAGGTTGCAGTGAAGGTGGAATTCTATTAATGATTCTAACTTAATTGCCTTAGTTTTTTCTTTCCCCCTTCTTTCAGAGTTGTTTCTTTTGATCTTGGCGTCGTTGTCATGGTAACGATGAGGGATGGCTCATTCATAAGTGATTAGCTACTTTCTTTGTTATTGAGTTTTCTTGTGTTTATTCAAGAGTACTGAAGGCTGTTTTAAAAGCGAATGGGTTGGTTGTAAGTCGTGTTTGTGGTACTGATACTGTTTTTTTTCCTTCGACTTCTTAAATAAAAAATAAAATGAAAAGGAAATGGATTATTGATTTTTAATTAACAACGTTTAAAATTTTCATGCATTTTTTCCTACTAACACTATTTTAACGAATCGACTAAAAAAAAATTTCAGTAAAAATAATTTTTAAAATTATTATTAAAAAATATTAGAATTAATTATTCAAATTATGATTAAAAAAAAGAATTGCTTTGCTTTTTGTAAAGAGAATAGATTATAATTGTTTTTTATTTGTGAAATTGTATTTATAATTTTACTCTTAAGAATTTGAAATACACGAAGAAAATACGACTCACTGAAACTATGATAGAAACTTATTTTAAAGAACACATATAGTTAAAAATAGAAATAATATTTGATGATAATATATATAGATATATATTATCATCAAATATTATTTCTATTTTTGAGATATATATATGTATCAAAAATAGAAATAATATTCTATTTCTATTTATATATATGTATATATATATATATATATATATCATCTATTTATAGATAATATATATTATCCATATAAAAATAGAAAATATAAATGAAAATCTAATAATATTTGTAAATAAGAAACACTTGAATATATCATTTATATTTTCAGAAGAAAAACATTAATAATTGGAATAGCAAGACTATATATTTATTTATAACTCTCTTAGATTATTTACAATAAAATTCTAATCAGGAAATTTAAAAATTCAAATATAAACTATTCAAAGTAAGTATATCATAAAAATAAAAAATGGAAAAATAATATTAATTTTCAAAAGCTTACATAGAGAGAACAGAAACAAATTGTTATAATACTTTTCATAAATTCAAAACAATTTTGATTGCTGTACCTCCTATTTATCAAAATAATTTTAAAGTTTGTGTTGGTATATCAACTGCTGTTTATTTCAAAATAATTTTAAAGTTTCTATTTGTACATCAACTCATGTTTATATTAATTGCTGTACTTCTTATTTATCAAAATAATCTAAAAATTCATATTGATATATCAAGTGCTGTTTTATTTTTCAATATTTTCATTAAACAAGAATATAGCTTTTCTAGCAGAGCAAAATTTATAAAATAAAAAAAAATTATTTCATTTTAACTTTGATATTTATATTTATAACTTTTCGAAAAAATTAATTCATTGCTTAACCTAATTTCACATTTCTAAAATAAACATATTTTTAATTTTTTATTAAAAATCATTTTATTTTGTGATATAATTTATAAACATATGGCTTATAAATAAGAAACAACTAAAAAATTTCTAATCGTAGTTATAATTTAGAAAACGGCTTGTTTAAGCCTTAGAACAAGGCTAACCAATCTGTGTGACAGGTGAAACAAATTGCAAATTGAAAAAATTTGTCCGAGAAAATTTCAAATTTCCTTAAATCAAAGAAATGTTATACTTATTTTCCTGATCTCTACTCACTTATAATAAAATCAATGAAGTTGTATTTTATTTATTAATTCAACAGCATTTCTTTTTTTTATTTTATAAGAAAATTCGGTACTTACGTATTAACGGTACCTTGGCGACAAACTTGGCGTTTTTAGATGTCGCCAATGTAACAGCTACAGATTTGGCGGTTTTTAAGTGGCGCCAATCTAACAGCTACAGATTTGCTGAGTTTTGACGTCATTTTTTAGTGCTACGAAAATGCGTATTTGGGATTTGACAGAAACAGAACAAGAGGCAATTTTATTTTTTCAGGAGCGAAATATTTTACCAAAACAACGAAAAAGTCCCAATTCCCATGACATGCATCATTTGGAATCTTATTTATCAGAATTCATATGGCGACAGCATCAGGAGAAAGAATAAAGAGACTGTTTTGAATCCATGTTAAACTCAATATCGGCCTGTTTTCCACTGAAATCCGTTTCACTACTTTGTGTTTAAATGAAGTGTTTTTGACTAATTTGTGCTTAAATACAGCGTTTTGAATTTTGAAAGCGTTTTGATTTTAAATGAAGTGTTTCATATATTTTATTATTTGGAACAAAAATTTTCATATATATTTTATTATTTGGAACAAAAATTTTAAATGTAGATTGGCGCCACTTAAAAACCGCCAAATCTGTAGCTGCGGTTGGCGCGTTTGCACTTTATTGGCTCAACTGTCGCCAAGGTACCGTTAATACGTAAGTACCGAAAATTCTTATTTAATTTAACATACAGCTTTGACTAGCTTAGTGATTTCAAATATTAAAAAAAAAAAATGGGCGACGAAACTAAAACACAGACATGAACGTTTCTCCAATTCATACCCAGACAATGTCAGAATTACTAATTATTAGTTAAATATACATTATTTCATCTTGCTACAGGGTTCATATGTTTGAAATAAGTAACACATATTAAGAAAGTTGATATGACAACAAATGCAACATGTATAATAAGGCATGCCAACATGAAATGTAAATAAGGTTCATATGACAATAGGAAAACACACGTAAATAAGATTACTATGGCAATATGAAAAACACATGTTAATTAAGTAGACATGAAAATGAACTACGGGTATTAATAAGATTGATATTCAAATCAACAGCAGGATTAAATACAAAATAAAACATAATAAGCAAACAATTAGAGAAATTTATTTCATTTAATTAAAGTTATGCAATGCTTTCAGTGGCTTCAACTACGATACGCATCGACTTCTGAACCAAAGAAATTCGATTTGAATCCCAGAAGGAATTAAAAATCGGCGAAGAAATTTAGAGAAATTTCATAAAGTTCACTAGAGGGATGAAATTAGACAGTCGTTAAGTTCCCCGTAACTTCGCCTTCTCTTGTAATATTCATTCCCACTAGTTGCCTGTGACGCAACAATTGGAAACGAAAACTAACTCTCAGATGCCCTCTCT
>BPLQ01006675.1:0-39598 GCA_021605075.1 Caerostris darwini | reverse complement strand
AAAGATACAATTGCAGATGTAAAATAATTTGCTAGACGGAATCGGATTTATTTGAGATTTAATCTTACATTTTTTGCGATACTTCAAACAGATTCTTTGCAAATAAATTGGAAATTACTTCATGCATATAATGCAAGGATTAAGAAAGCACGGATGTACGAATCAGCTAAGAAAGGATGAAAGAGTTTTCAGATTTAAAGAGAGCCCGGGAGAATTGCAACATGCGAATATCAATTTTGAGTCATCAGTTGGTTTGAGAGTTTTATGGAAATTCATATCCATCCTCTTTGTTAAAGTAATATTTAATACTAATAATGCGACTAGAGACCTTATTACTGCAGATGAAGTTTTAAAAAGACATTTTTTTATAAGTAATCACTTCAAATAGTTTTTTGAGAAAATACATACTTTGGATAAATGAGAGGTGGAAAGGGCTCAAATTTTCGTATCTATTTTTAAATAAAAAATTTTTACCATTCTTATTTTTGATAATTAATTTCTACATATTTGCTTTAATTGTATGTTAATAAAATCTTAAATCTAGTTTTAAGCAGAATATCTCTAATGTAATTAATTTTATTAAATTGTTTCAGGTTTTGCGGATTTCGTGAACAACATGTTTTATACATTGTTTTTGTATAATTTTTTTTATCATAAGCTAATGCTATCTTTGCTGTTCAATCTTTTCGTACTTTGGTTCAATCTTTTGGTTCTAATGTAGTGTACTGGTAGGGCAACTAGATTGCAACTGGGTGTGACTGGGTTGAAATGCTTGAAGTAGGTTGGAGAACTCACAGCTTTATTGACACATGCACAATCACCCACATGCAATTACAGACATACAATATTTCACCATTTAAAGACATATAATCTTAAATTTGTGAAAGGACTCCACTTCTAAGCCGCAAACCCGATACTCAACTACGATCAGGATACGCAACATATACTTCCTCTCCGAGTGAGAGTCTGTAGATCAATAACCATTTCACTTGCCAGTGTGTAAGAGGAAGTATGGTTGCACTAATGATTTTCAGTTTCATGGTTGCAGCTTATACGCACTTCGGGTATATATATATATATATATATATATATATATATACTATATAGAAATATATGTATAAATGAATGGACGATAATGCATATGTTGAAGCTTACTTGAAACTCTGAAATAATTAGATTTGAATAATATTAAACAGTCTCTTCTCAAATAAATTGGAAATTACTTCATGCATATCATGCAAGGATTAAGAAAGCACGGATGTACGAATCAGCTAAGAAAGGATGAAAGAGTTTTCAGATTTAAAAAGAACCCTGGAGAATTGCAACATACGAATATCAATTTGGAGTCATCAGATTGGTTGAGAGTTTTATGGAAATGTATCATCATCCCCTTTGGTAAAATAAGATTTAATACTAATAACGCGACGAGAGACCTTATTACTGCAAATGAAGTTTTAGAAAAATATTTTTTTACAATAAATCACTTGAAACAGTTTTATGGGAAAATGCATACTTTGGATAAATAGGAGTTGGAAAGGGCTCAAATTTTCGTATCTATATTTCAATAAAAAAATTTTACCATTCTTATTTTTGATAATTAATTTCTACACATTTGCTTTAATTATATGTTAATAAAATCTTAAGTCTAGTTTTAAGAAGAATATCTCTAATATAATAAACACAAGCATAATGAAATCATCTAGCATAATATAATATAATAAATTATACATATTTCTTTTTGGTTTTATTAAATTATTTCGAGTTTTTGGGTATCATAGAAAACATGTTTTATGCACTGTTTTTTTATAATTTTCGTTTATCAACTAATGCTGTTCTTACTGTTCAAAGTGTTGGTACTCGTATTTTTCTTATATGATAGGCAGGTTAGGCAACCAGATTGTAACTGGGTATGGTTGAGTTGAGATACTTGATTCACAGGTTGGAGAACTCGAAGTTTTATTGACACGCGCTACACACACATACAATTGCAGACAGACAACATCTAACCATTTAAAGACATATAATTAAAGGTTTGTGAAAGGATTCCACTTCTAAGCCGTAAACCCGATACTCAATTACGCCCAGGATGCGCGAAATATACTTCCTCTCCGAGTGTAAATCCTAAGAGCAATTGACCATTTCTCCTGAATATAAAAAGGGATAGGGAGCTCTTGCTAGTACGTAGGAGGACTCGTGGTTACACTAAATAATTAATTAATTTATTTATTTATTTATCTAACTAATGCTTTACAGTTTCGTTGTTGCAGCTTATACACACTTCGGGTATGTATATATGTATATATATATATAAACTCATGTTTGTGAAAATTTCAACACCATGAAGGACTTCCGCGAGTGAGCTGAAATTTTCAGGAAATACAAATTAGCGCATGATATGCAAATGATTAGAATTTCAAATCCGTAGCGCAGGCGTATGCTGAGCAGCGCCCTCTGAACGGCGGATGGATCCGAATAAATAGACGACTGTATCGAGGCGTGTATGGTTATCGGTGGTTATCTGCTAGTGGTAAACAATAGCTCAATCGTTACTTATGCTTCTTCGACGAAAGAGAGTGAGATTTTAACAACTTACAGAGTTTGAATAGGGGAGAAACATTGGCCTCCGTGAAGCTGGATTGTCTTATCGTGCAGTAGCAGCTCGTGTGCAGCGTAACAGCAGCACAGTGATGCGTCTTTGGAAGCAGTGGACGGACGAGTGTCGGACAACTCGGAAATCCGGGAGTGGATCCCGAAATGTGACGTCAGCTCGCGATGATAGACACCTGGTCCGCATGGCGCTGACGGACCGTACAGCTTCCTCTAGACAATTGGCAGCACAGTGGTCAATAGCTACAGGTGTTTCAATGTGTGCTTCATCAATTCGTAGACGTCTGCTGCAGCGTGGACTGCGCGCAAGGACTCCTTTATACAAGATCCCTTTTAAGCTAACCATCGCCGCCTGCGGCTACAATGGGCCGCTCAGCATAGACTGGCGTGCTGATTGGCAACATGTCGTATTTTCTGACGAATCCCGCTTTAATTTGTGGTGCCATGATGGCCGCATTCGTGCCAGACGCTGTGCCGGTGAACGCCACCTTTCGGAGTGCCTTATCGAACGCCACAGTGGACGAACACCCGGAGTTATGGTCTGGGGTGCCATAGCATATCATGGACGATCTCAATTGCTAAGAATTGTGGGCAATCTGAACAGCAACCGGTACATCAGTGAAGTTCTACAGCCCCAAGCTGTTCCCTTCCTTCAAAGCTTGCCAAGCGCTGTATTTCAACAGGACAATGCCCGCCCTCATATCGCTAGAACTGTTCAATCCTTCTTTGCAACGCGGCAGGTACAGCTTCTTATTGGCCTGCGTATTCCTCGGATATGTCGCCGATTGAACATGTGTGGGATTTCGTTGGTCGGCGTCTCGCTCGTGATCCTCGTCCTGTTGCTTCTGTAGACGAACTTTGGGTGCGCATACAAACAATATGGAATGCTCTTCCTCAGGCAGCTATTCAAAATTTTTTTGACTCATGCCACGTCTTGTAGCAGCACTTATTGCGGCACGTGGTAGCTACACAAAATACTGATTTCGATCTCTTGTTATTGTTTGTTTGCTTTGAACATTTAATCATTTATTTGCACCACTACCACTCAACTGTGTATTAAATTTCATTCAATTATGACGATTCCTTCATGGTGTTGCAATTTTTACAAACATGAGTTTATATATATATATATAGTTATATAAGTAGTTATATACATATATATATATATATATATATATATATATACATATAGTTATATATAATGGATGGATGATTACGTAACTTAGTTAGAAGTTTTGAATCAATTATTTCATTCTAAAAGTTACGAAATAGTTTTATTGAATATTTTTTAATTAAACTTTATGCATTATTATTATTTACTTATAGTTATTTACTTTTATTTTATTTTATTATCATTTTTTTTATTTCACTGCAGCTTTAAATAACTGACTGTTACTATTAGCGAAATCATAATAAAAAAAAATTATGTAGAAAATTCATAGTATTAGTTTTTAATTTAATTTCCAAACTAATATTATCATTTTTTTTGTTTAAACTTTATATTTTTTTAATATAAATGCTAGCAAGATTAAAGGTGAAAAAATTATTGCGAATTCTTAGATCAGAATAAGTGCTTTATTTAGCCGATTTATGTAGTTTTAAAGGCTGTCATTTCAAATCTCAAACCTTTAATTTTGAACGAATATTTGTTTTAATTAAATTTTACCAGAAGTAAAAACATATTATTTTCCGTAGCAAGCCAACGTCTGGCCATATTTGTTAGTTTAATGTAAGAGTTAAGCTAAATTTCGTAACCTGCTTGTATTAACTATATATTCAATCATTGTTATAACTTCATATTTCTGACAGCTCCTTTTATATAAAAATATAGCAAAATAAATGTACTTCTCTCTACCTCCTTTCTTCAATTATTTTTGCGAAATTTAATATCCTTTAAAAACAAATTTTCTAACTAAAGAAAGAATGTTTTCTTTAATTAAATATGTTTTATTAACTTTTATCGACCTTAATTCAGTATATCTTCCATAAAAAAAAAAATATTTTAAAAATATTTTCCATTCATAATGGCATTATGACAGTTATTTTAACTTACAAGTATCACAATTTTGTATTAAATACTAAGCAAATATTTCAACTTTTAAAAGGAAAATTACGCAAATGTGGTATCTCTAAAGAGTTTTAATAAGGAATTTAAGAACTTTAAAAATTAATTTAAAGTTTCTTATATTGTAAGACAATTTTTTTAATACAAACTATCTAAAAAAATCAATTATTAAAATATTTAAAAAGTATTTTGAAAATTTTTGAAAATTTTTTTAAAGAATTTGAAGTAAAAAAAAAAAAAAAAAAAAAGATTTTTTAAACTAGAATTTTTTATTAAATTTAGACTTTAATATTTTGCTTATTATCCAAAATTTGGAAAAATGTACAAGACGAAAAATATAGCCCAAACAGGAGGGCAGATTCGGCGAGGTGTTTGGTCATATTTTACAACGGATCTTTTTGAAATCTCCGAGTAAAATGATAAATTATCTCGAAGAGATCAGGAGAAAGAAATTAGCATGGCACGTGACTTTCAGAGGAAAACTGTCGAAGAAAGATATCAAAATGTTCCTAACCATAATCAAATGTAAATCCAATGCAAATGAATCATTGCTCTAGGTCAGGGGTCTCCAAACTTTCCATCCTTTGGGCCATGCTGTTTACTTCAGTAAGTACCAAGGGCCAAAACCGTTTTAATTTTTCTGCCATTATCTATAATTATAATTTCTGCCATTATCTGTTGTCAGTGAAAAATCACAATTACACAAATCTCATTAGTATTTTTTTTGCAAGTGGATACCCCGCGGTTTCATTCACGTTAATTTAGCTTTTTCGTTCCTGAGGGATTTTCAGGATAAAAATCATATGTTTGATTCAGGATATATACATTCCAAACATCGATATACATACATATGCGATACTCTTTACCCCAACATAACTACCGAGGGTAGCCGCGGGATGTTCACCAGTTTATAATGCTAGTGTGATTTATTTCAATTATTTGTCAGTTGTTATGCTTCAGTTAAATTTTCTGCGTATTATGCTTGTCTTTAAGCTTTACCAAGCAAGTCAATAAAACAGAGTTATTATTTTTCTGTGTTTCTTTTATCCAACTTATTACAGCAACAATAAGCTATTCGCTGTAGCGGGCCGGATTGATGACACTGGCGGGCCGTAGTTTGGAGACCCCTGCTCTAGGTCACTGAAACTGATTATTTATTGCTCCGATTTCGTTAACAAATGATCTACATATATTTTCTCACAGAAAGTTCCTAGATTAATAATAAGATTTTTAATAAAACTGTTTTTTCAATTCCTACTATTAGCTCACATTCTCCCTGTATATATCTTGTTCCCATTTTCAATCGTTCATAAAATACTTTTTATTCCTGCACTCGAGTTCAAAGGCATTTTTTGGAACTTGTAGTGGATGACGCTTGATGTTAATACAGTGTTTTTCAAATATTAGTTCAGTAATTAAATTCAGTAATTTTTTAATAATTTCAAAATATTATCAAACAAAATGTCTGTTAGTAAGTAATTACATTAGACGTTCTATGGCCTCAAATGTTGAACTCTTTTTAAATTCCTTCTATTAGTTCGCACTCTCCCTATATATAACTTGTTCAAATTTATAGTCGTTAACAAAATACTTTTTATTCAACCACACAAGTTCAAATACATTTTTTTGAGCTTGTAGTGGATGACACTGGATGTTAATACAAATTTTCAAATATTAATTCAGTAATTAAATTTAATTAATTAATTTTAGTTTTAAATTTAATTAATTAATTTTAGTTTTAAATTTAATTAATTAATTATAGTTTCTTTTTAGATTTAAGTTGCATTTATCTAATAATAGATGGCGCCAGATGTGAGGGGAAAATTTCAACTTGATTTGTAAAGGACTTTTCTGTAATATAGTGGGGAAAAAAGTAGGAATTGATTTCAAATTTTTTTTTTTTTTATATTACTTGTTTTTTCTTTTAAGTAAGACCTTGTTTTATATTGCTGAAAAATTTCTTAACTAAAGAAATAAAAATACTTTCTGATACTTTCGTTACAATATACTAATAAAAAATATAATATTACAGAGTCATTATTATGCGTGTTAAATGCATAGGTATGAATGAATTTAATTTTGAATTAAAACTTACTTTAGAACTTGATATCATTGTAATGAAATTAGTTTGTTGCTTTTATTTTAAGGTTATTTTATTTAAAACTGTAAAAATAGAAACTAAATTTGTGAAAAGTTAACCATTAATGCGTTGCGCTCTTTTGTAAAAATATTTTATAATGCTACATAACAATGTACATTAATAAAAAGGTTTTGCAAACTCAAAACCCTACTTTCCTCCATTCCACTAATTACTTTTTAAACTAATATATTGGAAAAATACTTTGCAAAAGTTCGTATTTCACAAAATGGTCGTATTCCAAACAAAGGACATATATCAAACAAGGGTCGTATTTCACACAAAGGTCGTATATCAAACAAACATCTCGTTTCACACAAAGGTTGTATTCCAAAAAAGACGTTTATCAAACAAGGGTCGTATTTCACACAAAGGTCGTATATCAAACAAAGGTCGTATACCAAACAAAGGACTATCAAACAAGGGTCGTATTCCTAAAAAGCCGTATATCAAACAAGGGTCGTATTACACACAAAGGTCGTATATCAAACAAACATTTCGCTTCACACAAAGGTCGTATTTCACACAAAGGTCGTATATCAAACAAACATTTCGTTTCACACAAAGGTCGTATTCCAAAAAAAGACGTATATCAAACAAGGGTCGTATTTCACACAAAGGGTCGTATTTCATATCAAACAAACAAACTGTTTCGCACAAAGGTCGTATTTCACACAAAAGTCGTATACCAAACAAAGGGCGTATATCAAACAAAGGTCGTATATCAAACAAAGGTCGTATATCAAACAATGGTCGTATATCAAATAAATGTCGTATTCTACACATAGGTCGTATGCCAACAAAAGTTATCGCATCCAAGTAGGATGTATATAAAGTTGAACTTCTTTCAAAACGGACTTATATCAACGACTATTGTGTTTAATTAATCAAATATTTATTACCGTAATTTATTCATTTATAAAAGAAAATCAAAAAGTAAAATATTAAAAAAATTTATTAATTTCTTTTGTTACAAAATTGCATTAAATATTGCACTTATTTGAAATAATACCATAAATTTATTTAATTATTACTTCGTGAAAGATTAAACGTGAAACATGAGGTGATAGATTAAAACATGGAATATAATGTGTCTCTAATATTATAAAAAATAACTGAAGATTTAAATATTAGAAATATAGATTTTTTCGGTTTTCTAATTTATTGGAAACTCGATGTAATGAGCGGGCTTTATGAGCATCCTTTCAGTAGCCATTAGCAAAATATTTGTTTCAAGAATTCATTGTGCATTTTATAGCTAAAAAATTTATTCCATTTTAAAACTGCTGTCAACAAAGGACCTGTGGTTGTTACTAGATAATATATTAAAATATGTAAGGCTATTGGATCAATGCATCTTAGTGAACTAACAGGTGGACTGAAAAGTTCATAGGCTGACACACTACTAGTATTAAATCCATATTAATTTTTAGTTAGCCCTAATCTTCAAAAGACACGTGTATAAATTTGACAGCTGTTGCACTATTAGTATGTGAGTTATAGCATTTTTAGTGTTCATCACGTGCAGTCCACTCGGCTGACTGTCGATTGGACTCCGGTAGGAAATGATGGAGCCATGTTTCATCCATTGTCACATATCGACCCAAAAATTCGGGTTTATTAAGATTGAACAGCTCCAAACACTGCTTAGAATCATCAATGCGTTGTTGCTTTTGATCGATTGTGAGCTCTGCGCGGCACCCACTTTGAACAGAGCTTTCGCGTATCCAAATATTCATTCACGATATGTCCAACACGTTCAATAGTATTATTATTTTTTTTTTTTTTGCCAAAACGCAACGCTTTATTAACACACGAAATTCCTTTTTATCCCTGTTTTCAAACTAACAAAAGTTGCTCCACTAAAAATGCTATAACTCACATACTAATAGTGCAACAGCTGTCAAATTTATACACGTGTCTTTTGAAGGTTAGGGATAACTAAAAATCATATGGATTAGTACTAGTAGCACCATCTATGTGTCAGCTTACGAACATTTCAGCCCAACTGTTAATATTTCGGGATTGAATTGAAATAAATTGATAAATAGAAATATTTTACAATTTGCTTTTGAAATAGTTACTACAAAAATTGAACTAAATAATAAAACACTCATTAAATTAATGTAATCAATTCTTTACATACTCCTGTGGAAGAAAAGTAAAACCAATTTTATATTTAAAATTCCCGGGGCTTATAAAATTTCAATTTTTTTTTCTTTTTTTTGGTTAGTCCTTGACATCTGTGTGAAATTTGGAGTCAAAATATTCATTAGTGTTTGAGTTACGCTTGGCTGTGTGAGACGCTAAAACTGATTCAGGCGATTTTTGAAATGTTTGAATTCATTGAGCAAAGAACTTTCATTCAATTTTGTTGGTGGATTTGGATTTGGTGCTTGCAAACCATCGATTTACAATTAGAGACCATGCTGATGATGTTGGAATTTCAAATTTTGGGCCTCAAACGCGTCAAATCTCGATTGGTACCGAAAACACTGAATGTTCCAGCTCACACTGCGTTAGTTCTTCGTGATTTTTTTGTCAAAAAGTAAGCCCATATCGATCCACAACTACCGTATTTGCACAGTACGACTTCTGGCTATTCCTTAAATACAAAAGACCACTCCGGGGACACCATTTTCAATCGATTGAAGAGATTCGACGTGAATCGCTTTGAAGGCCATCCCTGCCGATGACTTTTTAGCCTGCATTCAGGATTGGAAAAAAAGTTGTCATAAGTGCATTGTGTCCGCAGGGGATTACTTTGAAGGCGATGAAATAAATTTGGAAGAATAATTCAAGAGTTTTTGAAAATAAAAAATAATAATTGGTCTTTCTTTTTTTACAGTAGTATATTCAAATACGCAAGGCTATTGGATCAGTGCATATTAGTGAACTAATATTTCAGGCTTGAATTTAAATAAATCGATAAATAGAAACATTTTACTATTCCATTTTGTAATAGTTACTGCAAACATTGAACCAAATAATAAAATATTCCTTAAATTAACGTAATCAATTCTTTACATACATTTGCATTACATTTCATTTTTTTAAAAACATCGTTTACATATATATAAATGAAGAATAGATAACTTACAATGTCTAGACAATTTCTAGGTATGTGTGTGTGTGCCGCCCAGAAGACCGAGTAAACCTGCTTTAAATAAATAGCTGTAAAAACAGAAATTTTATGCATACTGTATAAATGTCAAGAAATAGAAATAAAATTACTTTCTTAAAAATAGACAAATAGCTCTGAGAAAATGCTCAGAAGTTCGTTTAGTTATTTTTGTTTCAGTAATAAAGGTTTCACATACATTTTTCCTAACAAATATAACGTCTAAGAAAAATGTATAGTTAAGTTACAAAGAATGTATTTTTAATGCACTCAGTTAAGACTTAAGTGTACAAAACAACTAGTTAGACAAAAAAAAAAAACTATAAATGTTAAATGTAACATGAGATCCAGCACGTATTACCATCGTATTACCATTCGTATTACCATCCTGCACCCATCTATTCCATATTCTACTAACTGTGATTGGATCTCGACCGACTTGAGCAGCAATACTGCGATACGATAAACCACAATACCGATACCCTACAATTCGACCTTTATCAAAGTCAGAAACGTGCTGGTATGCATTTCTGCTCCTTACGCGAGGCATCACAACAACTTTTCACCAGGGCAACAACGTTCAAATGCAATTTGCGTATGAGAAACCGGCTGAACAATTTCTTCATTTAAACACATTGTAGGCGTCGCTACCAACGCCTGCTTTGTCTGAATGCGTTGAAAAGCTAATCGTTTACATATCACAGCACCTTCTTCCCGTCGTTTACATTTTACGTTTGTAACATGTAGTTTTCTTGGTGTAGCAATTTTAATGCCCAGTAGTGTATAATATAAAGCTTTGACATGAGTGCTCTACACAAGAGAGTTTTGATTATATTAATAAAAACATAGGTTTATAAAAATTATTTTGGCTAACTAGTCAAACAACTGCAATCTTTAAACCAAGGAGTGGCAACCCACGGCCCGCCTTGAACATTTTTCCGCGGCCTTGAGATTTATCACACTTTTACAAAATATATATTTATTTTATAATGGCCAAAGAAGTGAAAACCAATGTATTAAAAAATACATCATGTGTGCATATATATATACAAAAATTAACTGTCGAAATGATGAGAAAAAATGAACTTTGATTCTAAAATAATATTCTTGCGAATTAGGACAGATATTGCCTGTTTTATTGATGAGTTTACAATTATGAGTTCGCAGAATAATTAAATTTTATTCTGCGAACTCATCATGAGTGGAGGAAGAAATATCATTTTATTAAAATAAATAATTTTTAATGTTTTTATTTTTTTATTTCGCTTATATTGATATATTTTGTATGTTTCATTTGTATATTCCTGAAATTTTTAAGAAAAATTTCAGTTCTTTTTGTGTATATTATCTCTACATTCTTTTTTTTTTTTAAATTACTTCATCTTCACGAAAATGGTTTGATGGGTGATTAATAGTTAAATTTCCTTTAAATTTAATTTAAATTAAATTAAATTAAATTAAATTGAATTTTTATTGGTAGGGAATTTGTAGGGGACTACCCTGCATTTGCGTATTGTATTTGAGAAAACTAGGAAAACACTCATGAGGTAGTCGAACTCAAGAGGAATGAGGCTGAAGATCGCAAACATCATCGAGACCCCTTCTTTTTTGAAACATTAGAGAGTTTTTGCATACCATATTTTGAACGTCCGTTAGCTTTTTCTCCCTAGCGCGCATGCTGATAGGAAATATTATTACAGATACGCATGCGCAATTTCCTATGAACATGCGCTCTAAGGAGAAAAAGCTAACGGACATCCAAAATACGGTATGCAAAAACTCTCTAGTGTCTACAACAATGCCGACAGCGGATTCTACCTCAGTCCTCATGTTGCTACTTACCTTTGAGTCGGGCTATAACTAGTAAATAAAAAGACTGTTTTTACAACCTTTTGGAAATTTCATTATTTAATAATTCTTACATTCTTTCTCTTTCTCTTTTTTTTATTTCTGTTTTGCAATGTTAGATGTTTTTTTTTTTTTTTTAATTTACCATTTATTTGATGTTATTAATATACTGTCATTGATTTTTTTTTTTTTTTTTTTTTTTTTTTTGTACTTACATTTGTATTTGTGGATATCTTTATATTTTGTGGTATATCCGTCGTAATTAAAAAAATATTTATTAATTTCGTAAATCAAGTTAAAAAGATATCATAAAACAAATTAAAAATAGATAAAAACAAGATTATTAAAATATTGAAATTGATACATTTTGGAAACAAGCCACTAAAAATACAAATAAAAAATGAATAAAAACAAAAAAAAATTTTTAATATTGAACTTGATAAATTTTGGAAACAAACCACTAAAAAAATTTATTTTTGAAAAACGTTATACAAATTTTTTTCCATAAAAAAAAGAATTCATTATGATATCTTCAAAGCAAATCACTTCGGAAATAGCATCTAAAAACATGGAAGCACATACGAATGTAGCAGAACCGAATTTCTTTTTCGCTTTCCCTTCTTCAAACAGCATTCGGAGATACTTGAATTAAAGTAACTATGTCACAACTCACAAAAAGTACATTTCAAAGCGAGTTTTTTTTTGTTTTTGTGAACAACTCCCACCAAAATGAATTAAAGCCCACGTAATAACTCTGCGGTATCTCTTTTAGAATTCAAAACTTGTTTTTCTTTCTGCTTTTTCAAGAAAGAAAATATGTTTGTTCTTAATAATAAATTATTCAAGACTGGCTTAAAATCAGTCGTAACTTGAAATGCGGACAACTCTTCTATATTGCCAATAAAAAGGATATATTTGGTTATAGAAATGCATTAAAATCAGTATGTGTGCTGTCTTCCGGGAAATTGTGGACAGATATCTTTACCAAAGAATTTCTAAATGAATTTTCTTATGTACTCTTACATTCTTAATTTCGAGATACAGTAAAGTAATATCAGTTTTATTAAATTACATAATGTAGTGTGCAGGTTGACCAACCAGATTGTAATTGGGTGGGGTTGGGTTGAGATATTTGAAGCACAGGTTGGAGAACTCATGCTTTATTGACACACTCACAAATACCACACACATACAATTAGAGACATACAATATTTAATACATTTAAAGACAGATAATGATTTATTCTTGGAAGGATTCCGATACTAAGGCAAAAACTCTAAACTCAGTTACGCGCAGGATGCGCAAAATATACTTCAGCTCGAGTGAGAGTCTCGTGGCCTACTGACAATTTCTCTTCAACGCCAAAGTGGGCGCTCTTGCCAGTGTGTAGGAGGAAGCACGGTTGCAATAAAACCAACCAAACCAACCTTAATTTTTTTTTTTTTTTAGTTTCTATGAAATAAATTTTTTATAAAAGAATTGACACTATAAAATGTAAAACGGTCATTAAATATTTGTCAACTTGGTAATAAAAAGACTATTTTTGCAGCCTTTTGGAAATTTGTTTATTATGTAATACTTCATAAATCCTTTCTCACTCTCTATTTTTTATTTTATTTCTATTTTGCAATGTTATGAGTTCTTTTAAATGTATCATTTATTTGATGTTTTAAATATAATGCTATTGATTTATTTGTTACTTACTTCCGTATTTGTGGATACCTCGATATTTTGTAGTATATTCCTCAAAATTAAAAAAAATTTCGTAAACCAAGGCAAAAAATTTCGTAACACAAATTAAAAATCAAGAAAAACAAAAAGATTTAAAATATTTAACCCGATAAATGTTGAAAACAAACCACTAAGAAAATTTTTTAGTCTATCTTAAAATGTTTGAAAAACGTCAGACAAATTTTTTTTTGTAAAAAATATTTCATTATGATATCCTCAAAGCAAATCACTTCGGAAATAGTATCTAAAAACATGGAAAGACATCCAAATGAAGCAGAACCAAATTTCTTTTTCGCTTTTCTCTCTTCAAACAGCATTCGGAAATACTTGAATTAAAGTAACTATGTCACAACTCCCAAAAAAGTGCATTTCAAAGCGAGTGTTTTTTGTTTTTGTGAACAACTCCCACCAAAATGAATTAAAGCCCAAGTCCTAACACTGCGGTATCTCTTTTAGAATTCAAAATTTGTTTTTCTTTCTGCTTTTTCAAAAAAGAAATAAAAATATGTTTGTTCTTGATAATAAATTATTCAAGACTGGCGTAAAATCAGTCGTAACTTGAAATGTGAACAACCCTTCGATGCTGCCAATTAAAACGATATATTTGGTTATCGAAATGCATTAGAATCAGCATGTATGTTGTCTTACAGGAAATTGCCAGCAGATATTTTTACCAAAGAATTTCTAAATGAATTTTCTTATGTATTACATTCTTAATTTTGAGATACAGTAAAGTAATATCAGTCTTATTTAATTATATAATATAGAGACATACAATATTTAGCACATTTAAAGACATATAGTTATAGATTCGTGGAAGGATTCCACTTCTAAGTCAAAAACCCAATACTTGGCAAAGAGCAGGAGGTGCGAAATTTATTTCCTCTCCGGGTTAGAGTCTGTAGACTAACTAATACGCAGGGTTACGTTAAATATATTTCCTCTCTTGATGAGACAAACAAAACGTTTCTCAGCTAGAGAGCAAGTTTCGCTGTACTTCCTCTCAGTTGAGTGTTTTAAGGCCTACTGGCTATTTATCCTGAACATCAAAGGAGGATGCTTTTGCCACTGTGCTGGAGGAAGTACGGTTATAATAATAATAATTGAGTAGAAATTCTTGCATTTAATAATGAAAATTAAAATTTGAAAAAAAAATGAAATTCTAGTTTGCGAAAATTGAAATAGATATGTTTCTGTTTCTTAGTAGATTATCGGTGTATATCTTTTTTTTATCAAAAATAGACAAAAAAAAAAAATTCTTGAATATTCTCATATTAAATTAATTTTGATACAAATCACGCAGAAGAAGGGCATATATTCAGGTTCACATTAGAAATCTCAGATTTATTTCTCTATGGTTCTTTTGTAACAGTAACTACAATGTGTCAAGAAAATGATTTTGCTGAGTTGGTCGTCTGGTTCTGTAGGTACTTCGGTTTGAGTCGTACTACGTCAGAAGTTTTTTTCTGTGGAATTTTTTGCTAAGCTCTCGCCAATTGCAGAATTACATTGGCGGGATCCTGGGACGGTTGGAGACGCCTGCTTATTCAGACATTGAACGTTCCCTGTTGTTCCTCTTTAAGACAACTCTGAAGGAAACCTTCAATGCAATGATGTCTTCGGATTCAAACTGATCAGATGTTATAGATTCTATAACAGAAATGCTGCATATACTTTCGACATTCGGGTAAAAAGAATGCAAGACTTTCAGATAAATTTCAAGTGACATCTGTAGACAAACTATTTTACAGTGCGTGGTTTTTCGTTTTCAGTTCCTACTATTAGTTCACACTCTCCTTATATATATCTTGTTCAAATTTTCAATCGTTAATAAAATACTTTTTATTCATCCACTCAAGTTTAAAAAAATGTATTTGAACTTGTAGTGGATGGCACTGGATGTTAATACATTTTTTTCCAATATTAATTCATTAATTGAATTTAATTAATTAATTTTAGTTTTTTTTAGATTTAAGTTGCATATATCTACCAATAGATGGCGCCAGATGTAAGATGAAAATTTCAACTTAAAGAGCAACTAAAATAAAAATTTTCTATGTTGACCTAAGTAGGAATTGACTTTAATTTTTTTTTTTTTTTTTTTTTTTATTACTTGTTCTTATTCGTTTTAATCACTGAATAGTTTAATTTTTCAAGAAATTTGAATATATTGTATAGTAACACATATTTCTTTTAACTTTTATAATTTATTTAAATGTAGCTAATAATATGACAGACACATAAATATTTCTACTGCACTGTAACCTTTGTCATACTTGCATTGCAAAAAAATCAACTTTTTCCCTACCGCCAAAATATACTAGAATAAATATAAGTAGAATTGTGATGTAAAGCGCGAAATGTAAGAAACAACAGCTAACCCTTTGCACATTATTATTTTGTTGCACATATTAGATTGATCTAAATTAATTCAGAAGGGTATATATTCAGGTTCACATTAGAAATATCGGATTTCTTTCTCTGTGGTTCTTCATTTTTCTCCGAATTACTCTAGCATCTCGATCCCTCTTATCTCAGAGGTTTCCCTTTTCAGTTATAGCCCGGTTGCCATGGTGATTCCACCCTTGCCATCGGAACAGTGCATGCTCTGAAGAACATTCTTAACAAAGAGAACGATGGGAGCTCTTTTAAATAAGCAGGTATATAAATCAAAGGTAGATTTAGATTTCAAAAGCAAAAGGATTGCATTATGGTAAGAAAGAAATGTTGCTAATAAGAGTTCTATTTGTAAGAAAAGAAAAATAGATGTATAGATAGATAGGAACAATGTATTTGTTACGAAAAGTATGGGTAGTTTTTTTATTTAAAAAAGTCCTTTCTTTGTTATACATGTATCCAATCATTTTGCATAAAATATTACAATATCTAAATGGCAAACTTTAACAATATAAATGTTTGTTTTTTTTTTAAATATATGAAACCTATATTTAACTATTTAATAAATCGATTTTTAAGGCAGTTTTGATGAAGAACAAAATTTTTTTTTGCACAAAAATCGAAAATGTGTTATTTTTATAATTTTGAAAAATAAGCTTTTATTCTATTTTATTTATTTTTATCATAGAAATCCGAGAATATATTTAATCATTATGATTATACATTAGATTAAAAAATATGTTTCAACACCGGAATCGGAACGATCACCTTACAATATACTACTGTGCCCAAAAATTTAAGACCAATTTTTTTTTTTCAAAAACTCTTTATTTATTCTTCCAAATTTATTTCATCATCTTCAAACTAATCCCCTCCGGACACAATGCACTTGTGCCAACTTTTTTTCCAATCCTCAATGCATGCTAAAAAGTCATAGGCAGGGATGGCCTTCAAAGCGCGCGGCGATTCACGTGGAATCTCTTCAATCGACTCAAAGCGGTGTCCCTGGAATGGTCTTTTGAGTTTAGGGAATAGTCAGAAGTCGCACGGTGTGAATACGGCGGTTGTGGAGCGGTATGGGTTTCGAATGAGTTTCGAAAAAAGGATATGGGTATGGGTAAAAAATATGTGTATAAAAAATATGGGTAAATATGGGTAAAACCGATATCGGTTTCGAAAAAGTCACAAAGAATCACTCAAAAACTAATGAACATTTTGACGTGAAATTTCTCACAGATGTCAAGGACAGTGCCAGCAACATAAAAAGGAAAAAAAAATGAAATTCCATAAGCCCCGGGAATTTTAAATTGAAAATGGGTCTTACTGTTTGGACACAATATCTGAGTAGAATTGTGATATAAAGCAACTATATATAAAATGTAAGAAAGAATAGCTAAACCTTCTCTCATTATTATCTTGTTACTCATATTAGATTGATCTAAATTAATTCAGAAGGGTATATATTCAGGTTCACATTAGAAATCTCAGATTTCTTTCTCTGTGGTTCTTTATTTTCTCCAAATTACTCCAGCATCTCGATCCCTCTTATCTCAGAGGTTTCCCTTTTCAGTTTGAGCACAGTTGCCATGGAGATTACACCCTTCCCAATCGCAACAGTGCATGCTCTGAAGAACATTCTTAACAATGAGAACGATGGGAGCTCTTTTAAATAAGCAGGTATACAAATCAAAGGTAGATTTAGATTTCAAAAGAAAAAGGATTGCATTATGGTAAGAAAGAAATGTTGCTAATAAGAGTTCTATTTGTAAGAAAAGAAAAATAGATGTATAGATAGATAGGAACAATGCATTTGTTGCGAAAAGAATGAGTAGTTTTTTTTATTTAAAAAAACTACTTATTAACTACTACTTAAAAACTACTAAAAAAACTACTACTTACTTTATTTTAAAAAAAACTTTTTTTTATTTAAAAAAAAAACCTGCTTTATTGTACATGTATCCAAACATTTTGCATAAAATATTTAAATGGCAAACTTTAACAATATAAATATTTTTTAAAAATATATGAAACCTATATTTAAATATGCATTATGGTAAGAAAAAAATGTTGCTAATAAGAGTTCTATTTGTAAGAAAAGGAAAATAGATGTATAGATAGCAACAATGTATTTGTTGCGAAAAGAGTGGGTAGTTTTTTTTTTAATGTTTTATTGTACATGTATTCAAACATTTTGCATAAAATATTAAAATATCTAAATGGCAAACTTTGACAATATAAATGTTTTTTTAAAAATATATGAAACCTATATTTAAATATTTAATACATTTATTCTTAATTCAGTTTTGTTTCAGATTTTTTTTTTCCCCACAAAAATGGAAAATGTGAAGTATTAGAATTATAATAAATAAGATTTTATTCTGTTTTATTTATTTTTATTATAGAAATTCGAGAATACATTTAGTCATTATGATTATACATTAGATTTAGAAATATGTTTTATGACCAGAACCTGAACAAACACCTTACAATATACTACTGTGCCCAAAAAATAAGACTAATTATTTTTTTTTCAAAAACTCTTTATTTATTGTTCCAAATTTTTTTCATCGCCTTCACAGTAATCCCCTCCGGACACAATGCACTTATGCCAATCTTTTTTCCGAACCTCAATGCATGCTAAAAACTCGTCGGCAGGGATGGCCTTCAAAGCGTGCGACGATTCACGTGGAATCTCTTCAATCGACTCAAAGCGGTGTCCCCGGAGTGGTCTTTTGAGTTTAGGGAAGAGCCAGAAGTCGCACGGTGTTAATACAGTGGTTGGGGAACGATATGGGTTTCATTTTTGGTGAAAAAGTCGCGAAGAATCAATGCAGTGTGAGCTGGCGTATTCAGTGTTTTCGGTACCAATCGAGATTTGACGCGTTTGAGGCCCAAAATGGAATTGACCTATTCTTTTGAGATTCTACCATCATCAGCAAGGTCTCTAATTGTAAATCGACGGTTTGCAAGCACCAAATCTTTAATTTTTTTGACGTGAGCTTCGTCGGTTGAGGTTGAGGGTCGGCCAGAGGGCTCTTCGCCTTCAACGCGTTCTCTGCCTTCTTTGAACTGTTTATACCACTTCTAAACATTTCTTTCCGATATAGGAATGCTCACCGAATGCCTTCTGCAATATTTTATACGTCTCCGCAAACAAAATTGAATGCAAGTTCTTTGCTCAATGAATTCAGACATTTCAAAAATCGCCGGAATCCGTTTGAGCGTCTCACAAAGCCAAGCGTCACTCAAACACTAATGAATATTTTGACATCAAATTTCACACAAATGTCAAGGACAGGGCCAGCAACCTATATAAGAAAAAAAATAGAATTTTCATAAGCCCCGGAAATTTTAAATTGATAATTGGTCTTACTTTTTATTAATGTATAAAATTATAATTAATTAATAAAATAATAATAATTATAAAATAATTTATTATAATAAAAATTTATAAAGTTAATTAGAATTACTTAGTGTGAGGTAGCATACTAAGTAAAACGTATTATTTTAAAGTAAATATTAAATGTATTTATAAGCATAATATTATTGTTAAAAAGTATTCTTCGTTTACGGATTATAAAATAATGATTAAAACAATTTGTTGCTTTCACGTCATGTTTTATGTACAAAAAATTCTAACCGCAATTTTTAACTCGTGCATTATGCACTTGCTCATTCAGTTTTATAAATATATTTTTGTAAAATATATTATTCAGTTTTATAAAATAGATTTTTATAACATATGTTATTTAGTTTTGTAGAATAAAAATTAATATGATAACGAAGTCTGTAACGTAATTTCAAAATTGAAGCTGAAATATCTTATAAAATGGGAAAATGTTCTACAAAAAAAATCTCTTCTTTTCCTAACGTAAAAATAAAAATTTTACAATAAAAGAGAAAAAAAAAATTGGAAGTGGTTATTGTAAGAGAAAAAAATGTATTGATCATAAAAAATATTTTTAATACTGATTGAAATAAAACGTGGTTTCTCCCTTCAGAATTCTGTAATTAATGTTAAAAAATATTCAGCTCTTAATATTCTAAAGATGCACCCTAACCTTTCTGTGCAATACTTCTACATAAAATCGTGCACAAAACAACTTCGCCATGCTTACAAAGTACTCGAATTTTTCTGGATAAAGCTCCTTTTGATTAACTGTGAAATCAATCGTGTACCAATGTATGAACCTTTTCAAAATAAAAATAAAAAGTTGCGGCTATATCATCCAGTCACTAGATAATTTTCAGCTTTTTTAATACTTTAATTACTTAATGGATCAGTTTGTTTGTTTTTCAAACACCGTTTTGTTTCAGAACACTTTTTTTATATGCATTATTAAAATTATGATCAATACGTTTTTACTCTGCTGTTTTTATTTTTTTATTACAGAAATTCAAGTGTAAATTCAGTCATTGGTATTGTATATTAGAATCAGAGCCATATTCGTTACTTTGCTGTTATTATCGCTAAAAGTGTCTTCACTTTGACACATTCTAATAACAAACAAGTAATATAAAAAAAAATTAAAGTCAATTCCTTCTTTTTCTTTTACTATATTGATGAAAGTCCTTTATAAATAATTTTCATTCATTTTCTTAAAGTTTATCTGGCGCCATCTATGGCTAGATATATGCAACTTAAATCTAAAAAAAACTAAAATTAATTAATTAAATTTAATTACTGAATTAATATTTGAAAAAACTGTATTAACATCCAGTGTCATCCACTACAAGTTCAAAAAAATGTATTTGAACTTGAATTGAGGAATAAAAAGTGTTTTATTAACGATTGAAAATTTAAGCAAGATATATATAGGGAGAGTGTGAGCTAATAGAAGGAATTGAAATAACGGAAAGTAAAGGATAGAGAGGTCAATAAGCAATTAATAAAGTGCAGTTCCTCGCCTATCTTTTAGTTCTGTAGGACATCGAATGAATGTCTATCGAAAAACATGAAATCGCGAATTATTTTATTTTCATCATCATCATCATTACTGGCTCGACAGCCCGTTGTGGGCCTTGGCCTTCTTTGAGAGATCCAGCCAGGCCGTTCTCCTCTTGGCCGTGAACTTCCAGTTTTTTTTATCTTAATAACATTAAAATCAGAGTCTAAACAGTCGATCCATCTCTTTTTCGGTCTTACCCTTGGTCGTTGTCCAAAAGGGATTACATTGAAAACCCTCAAAGCAACTCTATCCCTTTCCATTCTCATGAGATGACCGGCCCATCTCATTCTCTTCAGTTTAACGAATTTTAGAATGTCAATATCTCTAAAAAGTTTGTAAAGTTCAGAATTGTATCTTCTTCGCCAATTTCCATTGTCATTGATACCACAAAAAATAGTTCGCAGCACTTTTCGTTCTTATTTTATTTTACAAATGCCAAACATAGGAGCCTAAGCCATTAGTTCACGGGGTCTCCAGTACTTTTTGACCATGCCCTCATGCCGGAAAAGTGCATTAGAATTATTTAAATGTTCAAATGTCACAGGCCGACTACAGTCACACAAAACAAAGCTTAGGAAATCCACCACTCCAATTCTATAGAGGTGGCCAAATAAACAATCATGACCAGCCAAACATCTAAATAGAGCCACCGCTGTCTTCCTTGGAAAACTGGGAAGAGTTCTTTTTAACCCCAGAATTCTCTATCTCTTATCTACAGCGTGTTTAAGAATCATATCTTGTTTAAGAATTTTCTTAACAGTCAAGTTGACAAACAATTCAGTCGTATGAAATGAAATCGGTCGATTAACGCGTCGCTCTGTCAAAGTTCCTTTCTTAGCCAGTACATCAAGCTTTTTTGTTGCCCACAATTCCACAGTGGCTGGAATCCATAGTAAAGACATTCTGTATTCCAGTGTCTTAAGCAAAGGCCTACAGTCCAAGATTCTTTGAGAACTATTTTGACTATTCAAAAAGGGTTTGAACTACACTCTTGGAGTCACACAATATGACTGCTTTTATAAAGAGTGGCAACGAATCCACAGTTATTAAATAGCCACCGCAACGGGTTCAATTTCACGTCAAAGGCAAATCAGTAAGAGGCCCCACAGGTAAATAGAAACTACATGAAATCACGATAGAATAACTGTTGTCAGATATTCAACATCACAAGTGAACTTATGATTGCCTTAGAATAATACAAGAAATCCAAAAATACTCGTTTTAATCCAGAACAATTTACTTTTCGCCCCAGTTAATTCATGGTGTTCTGAAAATATACAAATATGAGAGAGAGGATATTCGACATGGTATATTAAGGATTAATAACATTAATACTCTAGGGCGTCAGAACTCGATATAACGGAAAGTCAGTAAACAATTAATAACTTGCAGTTCCGCACCCATCTTTTAGGTACCGAAGAACATCGAATCAAATATCTGCAGGACAATATGAAATCCCGATAGAATGAATGTTGTCAGATGTATGATATCACGAGGGAACTCATATTTGCCTTAAAATAATGCACGAAACCACCAAATATTCGTTTCAACCCAGAATTGCAAATTACTTTTAGCTCCAGTTAATTCGTGGTGTTCTGAAAATATACAAATATGAGATAGAGTGTATTCGGTAATATCATTAATACTTTCTAGTCTCACAATTCAATATTTTTTATCAAAATAAGAAAGATATTTGATAGATATTACAAGCATTTTTGTATTTTCTATTCCATACAGACACATCTTCCTGTGACAAATATATAATCATAATTTTACACTTTTATTTCACCGTTAATTAAAACCTGTTATACTTCAAGTATTAATCAAAAAATAATAATGGAATTTAAATTTTTTTTATGTAGAAATGAATCATTAACTTCTAACATATCAATAGGTTGCTTATAAAAAAAAATTAATAGAATGCTGTTCGTTTATTGTATACATTTCTCTAATAGCTAATAATAATTATTATAATTTATAATGCTGCTCTGAATACTGGGATTCTTCTGTGGCCTGGTGGTTATTTCTTACACAACTAGAAACAATATTGTCATCTTACAGGAAGAATAATGACTTAAATTTCGAAATTTTCAGAAACATTTAAGATTTTTATGTCACTAACTCTCGCATAGAACTTTTCAGATAACAATAGCTAGTCAATAATGTAATTTATAACATTGTGCTTTTAAGTAGTCCGTACTCTAATTAGTGATGCTGTCTTAGTACTATTCAGATTGTAAGGAACTAGTCACCAGAAATACTAATTTCCTAGAGCACTCTTCGTTTATTTTTCAATAAAACATGCATACTTCAACACAAAGATAAACATTTATCACATCACAAAAGAATTGCAATATGAGCCTTAATTACGAACATATTTCAGGACAAAACAGCGCAATTGAAAAATATATTCGGGCACATAAAATTTATGGAAACGTTTGGACTGTGTTGGGCTTCTCGTAAAGATCATTTTATTTCGTCGTAAAATAATTAGAAGGCAACGAAAATATAACAACCTAATTTGGACAAATCCTTATAAAAGGCTTGCGAATTATTTCATTATATTTACTCCCAACTGAATAAGCTTCGCACAAGAGTATTGCAATGGCAATAAGATATTTCACCATGAAATTCTGTTTACTGTTGAAGGTTCTTTTTTTATTCAGTTAATTTCGTTTGTAATGCAGAATACAATGGCAGATATTTTGATTCGAAATATAATTGTTTTCTTTGTATAGTAAAATTAACGTTATGACTTTCAAATGATTAAGATATACTGAAATTTAAATATAATTAATGACGGGAAAATATGGCATTGTTGATTGTGATAATGTATCTACTCATAAAAGTAACAAAATAAATTGATAAAGAATTTTATTTTCAGAATTATATGCAGTATTATTTACTATGGATACATATCAGTATAATTCGTTTACACTATATTTGCGGATTCTTATTTTAAAAAATATGTAAATAGATTTAAACTTCATTTCAAGATTTTTCATTAAATTCAAAAATAAAAAAATAAAAAGCTAATAAATTCAATTTATCAAAAGGCATTAATTTAAATATTAAATAAAATTTCAAAAATCACTAGTGATATTTTTATTATAAAATTATTTCAGTAGAACAATAAGTATACGAGAGTCAAATATGAATCTTTTCCAGGACAAAACGCAACATTGGTATAATACCTACAAATTCCCCAAAACGTTACTTCATATTTGTATATGGATTTAGAAATATATATTTTTTTTTTCTTCCAATGCAGCTGGCAAATAGACCGCGTCCGTGGCATATCTTCAAGTTACATGCGCCCCCTGGGTAGTGCAAAGTGAGTAATATGGGTGCAGCCCTTAGAAATATATCCTGGATTCATTTTATAACTGGCTCCTTTGGTTATTAAATAATAACATTGGCGCTCTTTCTTTGGCAAGGTTTCCCATAAATAATGCCATAAGTGTAGAAGTCAGTTGAGAAAGAAGTTTTGCACTGGTAGGAGCGATGTCTGCTCCGAATTTCAATTTTGATGAAGTTCTACACAAAATTTTGTTATTGTTTTTAAATAGTCGTCGTGATTATTTATAAAGGATAAAACACGTTACACATCTGTAACAATTATTTTGAATCTGTTATAAATTTGAGAATTTAGGACTGGATTTTAAATCTAAACTCGCTGGCAATTGTGATACCACACTAAAGCGTCTGTCATCGATTAGCAGGCTGCCTGATGGAAATTTTTGGGGTTCTTCTCGCATTTGACAGGCAAATACAGAGCAGTTATCCATAAATATCTTAACTAACGGTAATGCCATCCCCACATCTTCAGTCAATGGTCTGTTCTTAGTGATTACATGATGAATTAATTTATTATTTACTATTAACTAATTTTATCAGTGCAATTAAAATTTATGTTTTGAAAATTAGCAACATATTTGTCTTGCGTCAATGAAAGTGAATTTATTTTAAATGAACATTTTTGCAAATAAATAAATTTTAATTAATTTTTTTAATCTAATGATTTTTTTAAAATTACGTCACTTTATTTGGCATAAACAATTTCGAAATTATCAATTATGCATTGATTTTTTTTATTTTGCAATTACAGAAATAGTAGATGTGATAGCGAATACTAAAAAAAAATTAGCTAATTAAAAATTGCCTTCAGTTGTAAATATACAAGAAACTACGTTCATACTATATTATTAAAATCTTAATAATAAAATAATCACAGAATAGGGACCGCTCGTATTTGGCATCAGAAATTCTTTTCGTCAAAGAAATTAATTGTAAACAGTACAAGTCATCCACTCAAGTTCAAATACATTTTTTTTGAACTTGTAGTGGAGGACACTGGATGTGAATACAGCTTTTTCAAATATTAATTCAGTAATTAAATCTAATTAATTAATTTTGATTTGCATTTATCTACCAATAGAGCGTGCCAGATAAATTAAAAAATTTGAATGAAAATTATTTATAAAGGACTTTCTGCAATATAGTGAGAAAAAGTAGGAATTGACTTAAAATTTTTTTTTTTATATTACTTGTTTTTATAATTATAATCAATTGTTTATTTATAATAATTATCAATAGTTTCCTTTTTTATAGTAATAATCAATAGTTTTTATTTTTTTAGTTATAATTAATAGTATTTCTTTTTTATAGTTATAATCAACAGTATTGCTTTTTTTATAGTTATAATCAACAGTTTTTCTTTTTATAGTTATCAATTGTTTTGTTTTTTTAAATTCCATTATAAATACGATAGAGCGAATAAATTTTTCTAATACGTTAATTTTTTTGAAATTATTATGATATTAACAATATTATTGTCGTTTTATTATATCAATTGTTTTTTTATAGTAATAACCAATAGTTTTTCTATTTATAGTTATAATTTAGTATTTTATCTTTTATAGTTATAATCAATAAGTTTTTTCTTTTCATAGTCATAATTAATAGTGTTTCATTTTTTATAGTAATAACCAATAATTTTTTCCTTTTTATAGTTATAATCAATAGTATTTCTTTTTTTATATTTATAATCAATAGTATTTCTTTTTTTATATTTATAATCAATTGTATTTCTTTTTTTATAGTTATAATCAACAGTTTTTCTTTTTTATAGTTATCGATTGTTTTTTTTTTAAATTCCACTATAAATACAATAGAACAAATATATTTTTCTCTTATTTTAATTCTAAAATTATTCTGATATTAACAATATTATGTATACGAAAAAAAAATTTTATTATACATTGAAAAATTTTTATTACCGAATATTTGTATGAAATTATAACTAAGAAATAATTATTTCAAAAAACCTTGAATTTTGCAAGCATCATAAATATATCAAATTTACTAACTTAACTTAAGATTTTTAAATTCCATGGAGTTTTACGATTTATATATCATTTATTGTGAACTTTATTTTTACGTTTACGCTTACTACAGTTCTTTGGTTGAGTTGAAAGCGAAATTATATTGAACAGAACTGTCTTCGGGCTTCTATTTTGGAATGGAAGAAAGTCAAAAACATACACTGAATTTTTAGTTGCTGAATAAATAAAGTCCAGAGAGAAAATACTATGAATAACATATGTTAAACAAACCAGCAGAAACGTCCAAAAGTTTTCGAAATCGCATGCCCGGAGCTTTTAGTTTACTAGGTATTGATTTAACTGACCAAAGAGGAAAAGTATAGAAGATTTTGAAAATTACAGAATGAATAAAACTATGTATTAAAATACAATATTAGCCCCAATAATTTTTGAAACGTATTTTTTTTGCAAAATAATCTGATGGAATCAAATGGAATCACAGATATTTTTTGTTTGTGATTTTCTTATGAAAAAGGCTATTTTATTTTTAAATGCTTGGAACGGTATATTATTTTAATAAAATTTGTATAAAATTTATTTAAAATTTTTTGTATTTTTTTTAATATTTTATTTTTATATAAAATTATATTAAATTTATTTAAATTACATAAATTTATATAAAATTTTTCACTGGAATGGTAGGCTCAGCGTTATCTAGGGTGCACAATGGAAGCCTGGTCCACTGCATCTACTTTACATCAATCCCATTTGAAAATAACAATCTCATACCTGAGACCTCTATACCAGTGATGACCAACCTAAACGATGTTGCGGGCCACTCCGCAGGCCGCATATAAAATTATCTATCCCCATATTAGGTTTAGATTCACTATAGATTTTTATTTAGAGTGAAAAATTGAAACATAATGAGTTATTATTATTGTGCTTACTAGTATTCTTACATGTAAACATAGATAATATAATAATATTGATATTAAACGCATATTGTAAAGAAATATATAACACTAAAATTTAAATATAAAAAATAAAAAATATATAAATGAAATAAAAAATATGAAATCATTAAAAAATATTTTTTTTACAACTGCGATATTTGTTTCTCCATTCTTTCACTTAGCTTTTGCAAATCGATGCGCGAGTATCATGAGAAAATATAATTTATATACATAATAATATTATATATATAATTTATATATTTAATTTATATATTATAATATATCAAAATATAATTTAATTATTCTGCGAATTCATAACTGTAAACTCATAAATAAAACAGGCAAAATCTGTCCTATATTCGCAAGAATATTATTTTAAAATTAAACTTAATTTTCTCTCATAATTCCAATATTTAATTTTTGAATATAGAGAAATACACATAATGTGTTTTTTTAATACATTGGTTTTCACTACTTCGGCCATTATAAAATAAATATATTTTGTAAAAGTATGATAAATCTGACTGGCCGGAGAGACGTTCAAGGTGAACCGCGGGTTGGCCACCCCTGCTCTACACCTTACATATTTAATGTCTAATGTCCATCTCAGGAAGTTTTCAGCATAGCACTGTTTGTTGAATTTTAAACATAACTTTTACGTTGTTATTTAATAGGCAACTTCAGAACATTTATAAACAAACGATAGTTATATTTTATTAAAATCTAATTCGCTGCCTATGATGGTGAAAATTTTCTTTTTCAGATCCTCCAGTAAGTTCATATAAAGGAATGTTTTAAGACATGGGTAGATCACCTGCCGCCCACTTTTATATCTTTTAGGCTTACCGCCCACTTTTGTATCTATGCTAGTTGTAAAACTTTCTAACCACTCACCTATTCCACAATAATTGTGATCTATAAAGTAGGGAAGTAACTTTATTTTATAAAATTTATAAAGCAGAGCTACAATAAGTTAAAATGCTTAACAATAATAATGACTTACCAAATATTTTACGTCGGACTTTCGCCAAGTTTGGCAGAATAAAACAACCTACTGTAGTTACGTCTATCTTTTTATTTATAATTTGCATACATAGGAGCATGAAGTTTGATGAAATTACATTTAATTAATTAAATTACAAATGAGGTCCCTGAGTCTGATGCTGATAAAATTAAATATCGAATATCTGACTCAATTCTTGTAAGGCACAAACAAAGGTCTCCTCTTTCGGAAATATTAAGTTTCATTTTTTTAGTCATATTATGATTAACAGCACTAAAGCTTGATTCCAAGCTATATTTTAATTTACGACTCGTAGTAAAATATAAATAATAAAGAATTTTAATAAAAATGTTTTTAAATACTTCTATGAAATTATTTTTCTAAAAATACTTTAAAAAATTTTATTTAAACATTTTTAAAAAGTTAATTTAATTTTTTAAAATAGAAAGGGCTACAGTATAGAGAAAATTCTTATCGCCCACCATGAAAGTTTGAGCGTCCACTAGTGGCCGCTAGAGACCAGGTTGGCTACCACTGATTTCAGGTAACCTCATAGGAAACATTTAATGCCTTACGATTAGGTAAATATGAAGTCCGGCACGTCCACAACACTTCCTTGAAAATGTAGCATCATGGAGGTCACTCAATTCAACGAAAAAATAGTCTTCTGTGGAGTCAGAGAAGACAACCGCAGTTTTACAATTTTCAGCAAATATGCAAATAAAAATCATGATTCTATTTTCGTTTTTGTTTCTTTTAATATCTACTAGCAATCATCGCAATTGTCACACCTTGCGTAGATTAGAGTTCCTAACATCAATAATAACTGATATTAATGTTAAACCTTGATGTTTACCCCTATGAGATTCAAAAGATTCACTGTCTCATGCTCTGAATTTCCAGAAAACCTGACACCATCGAACATCCGATGCGATGGAAGTTGAGTCTCTTTGAAGAATTTAAGGCCACCCACCATCCAACCTTCCAAGATGATCCAACATCCCTCGAGACTTATTTGTTTCATTCTAGAGAATTCAACTAAACTTGGTGCCAACGAAGTTCCAGTGTCTAGAAAAAGGGAGGAACATAAATGGGCACGACAATATGAGGATGTAGTAGGAAACCCATTTTCAAGATTTATGTGAAAAACTATTTTGATGCAATTTCGAATTCCCGAGAGAAACATGAAGAAGACAATTCAATTTAAGATGTTTCTTGACTGTTCCCATCATACTGGTTCTTACAAAGTGTTACAGGCCCTTCAGAAGATGCCCTGATACAAACCCACAGATTTTTCACAACTAACAAACTTAATATAGAGGTGATGTTTTTGCGATAACTACAGATTTTAAATAAGAAAAAATTAATATACAGGTAATTTTTTTTATGAAATCCTTTTTTAATTTTTCCTTACTAAAAAAGTTAATATAGAGGTAATATTTTATGACTTCCACAAATTTTCCACAACGAACAAAATTAAGAGGTAATTTTTTATGAAATCCCCAGATTTTCTACAAGAAAAAAAATTATTATAGAAGTAAATTTTTTTAGGAGACCCAAAGATTTTTCTCTTATAAAATTTTATACAGAGGTCATTTTTATGATATCCACAGGTTATCCACAAATAACAAAATTAAGAGGTATTTTTTTATGAGACCCAGAGATTTTCCAGAAAAAAAAA
This sequence comes from Caerostris darwini, assembly GCA_021605075.1. Taxonomy (NCBI): domain Eukaryota; kingdom Metazoa; phylum Arthropoda; class Arachnida; order Araneae; family Araneidae; genus Caerostris; species Caerostris darwini. The sequence goes on along the minus strand of BPLQ01006675.1, from coordinate 9,779 downwards.
TAATAGAGGGGTAAATTTTTTTACGATAAGATTTTTAACAACTATTAAAAATTAATATAGAGGTAATTTTTAAGACATCCACAGATTTTCACAACTAACAAAATTAAAAGGTAATTTTTTTTTATCAGACCCACAGATATTTTCCACGAGAAAAATTAATATAGGGGTAAATTTTTTTACGATAAGATTTTTCCCAACAACGAAAGTTAATATAGAGATAATTTTAACGACATCCACAGATTTTCCACAACTAACAAAATTAAGAGGTAAATTTTTATGGGACCCACAGATTTTCAACAACAAAAAAAAAAAAATATAGAAGAAAATTTTTTTACGATACCCAAAGATTTTTCTCAACTATAAAAGTTAATATAGAGGCCATCATCACATCCACAGATTATATACAAATAACAAAATTAAGAGGTAATTTATTTATGAGAACCCAAATTTTCCACAAGAAAAAAATAAATATAGAGATAAATTTTGTTATTGTTTTAGTTATTATTTTCTTTGACTTCTAAAATTTACAAAATGGAAACAGGTCATACCTACAGAAGTTCCAATAAACCAGATCTTGTATATTAGTTTTTAACTGAAATCAATAGATAATATTTATATTAAAATACAAATTAATAAATTACCAATACATTACAATAACTTTTAATAACAAGTTTCTTTTAACCAGAATATCTATTGAGATATTTTCTTGAAGTTTTCTTAAAATGTCTGCCAAATCGTAGGTGAGGTACATTAACAACCAGCCAACTAAACCTAAAACTCTTTAAAGCTTAATTTAAGATTTTTACTCAATTGACATTTTACTTTTTGTTAGATTTAGTAAAACCTCGAGAAAAATTAATGCAAAAAATGAAATAAAGAAATAAATACAGCTCTAAGTTATTTACATAAAGTATTGAATCTGCCCTTTTTTTGGCAGAGGATTTTGAAACTAATGAAGTTTAATCTCTTTAAACGAGAAAAAGATTTATGGAGAGGAGAAAATGAAAAGACGCTTAAATTCGATTTTCTTTTAATTTTACACCTCTTTTATAAGGTTAATGATTCTTTTTTTAAATTAGATGAGTCTTTTGACTTCATTTATGCTTTAGAATTGAAGTTAAATGAGGTTTTTCTTGTAAAATAATGAAAAAAAAAATCGGCCATCAAGATAGTTCAAACGAGTTTGACATATTTAAAAATACAATTTACGAAAAAAAGTTTGGATTTTTATTTCATTATTAAGAGAATATATTGGAAACATTAAACAAAAATGGATCAAATTATTTTGTTCTCTTAAAAGTTTTTTAAAACTTGTATACATTATAACTAGTCAAATTATCCAGAGAGCCATGGATATTTAGATGATAATTAATTTAACGCAACGTGCAACATCTTGCAATACAAAAGTCTCTTACAACGTTAATTTTTATTAAATAAAATTTTAAATTTCAAAGTATTAAAAAATGATTAAAAAATTCTACAATAACTGTTAAACAATTTTGTTTTAAAATTGTTTTCCGCCGCGTATATCTGACTAGCATTCCTCCATATTTAAAAATACAATTTGCGAAAATAAGTTTGGATTTTTATTTTATTACTAAAATAATATATTTAAAATATTAAACAAAAATGGATCAAAATTTTTTTTTTCTTAAAAGTTTTTAAAAACTTGTATACATTATAGCTAGACAAATTATCAAGAGAGCCTTGAATATTTAGATTATTGTTAATTTAACGCAACGTGCAACATAATGCAATACAAACACTTTTCACAACGTTAATTTTTATTCAATAAAACTTTAAATTTCAAAGTATTAAAAAAAGATAAAAAAATTCTACAATAACTGTTAAACATTTTTCTTTTGAAAATGTTTCCTGCCGCGTATATCTGACTAGCATTCCTAACAAATAATTGATTCATTCATTTTCGTATGTATACCGTATGATTACCTATCCACACAATTGGTGATCGAACTATATAAAAGATCCAAAGCCGCTAGTCTCCAGTAAGTTGAGACTTTGCTTTCGTGTATTGAAAACGTCTTATTTATTGCTGTACTCTGTTAGCAGTCGATCAGCGAATCTTTTTTAGCTTGCATTAATCAAGCTTAATTTCATTTGAAAATAAACCTTGTAGAAAAGTTCAATATCAAAAAAAAAAAAAAAAAAATCAATTCCTAGAATATACTGTAACAATATAAATAAAGTATACATTACATGATAGAATAATTTTCACATTTTTTAAGCTCGATTCTTCTGTAAATCCTAATGAATTTTCATATCCTTCAATCTTAAAGTGCCTATGCACCTGCTTTTAAGACATGAAATGGTGGTTAAATTTAGCGTGTAATTATTGGGGTATTCTGGGGAAGTTAATGCTAATTATATCAACAGCTGGTTCGTATTTACCATAACCCCTAATTCAGGTGAATTTCTATAAGTTGCCCAAGGCTTGATTCCAGATTGACTGATATGCAAGTGCAAATGTGATACGCTACATTAACTGTATTAGGTATCGAATCAATTCATCAGCTGATTCGGTGGGGATTAATACTGTTGTCCAGCTCCACTTTCAAATACAATACCAAACAATTTATGAATTTTTTTTTCTTAAATTTCACAAATTTCTTTGTTTATGAGTTTTGCTTTACAATGAAAATTCGATGGCCTTATCCGTATATTTCTATGATTTAATCTAGTTTCAGTAATTCCTAGAATATACTGTAACAATTCTAAATACAATCATGTTGCCAAAAAATCATGAAAAAGATAGTTATAAAAATAATTAAATGAACCGTTATTGTTTTTCAATACCGAGAATTTCGGTATTCACTTTAAGCCGTAGGTCCCGGTCTCATATGACTGTAGAGTGTCAACAGAGCCCAATCCGACTTATTCTCCCCCACATTGTACCCCAAACTGTATAGAGGCAACTCAGCTCAAGGCACAGTGATGTGGTGTGGTATAGTAGTAGTAGTAATACCGATAATTTGACCATGTTCACCATTAGAATGGCAGATATATACTACATTCTGTACACACTGGATTTAACACTGTGTCTGCAACATTGCATACACATTTTGTTATCAAATCACATTGGAAGGCATTTCTGCCTACAGATTTAGCGTGTCCATTCCTAAAGTAGACACAGAAGTTTTTAGTTCGCCATTTCTACTCAAGTGGCATTGCTAATCAAAGCTTTCTTGGGATTTTGAAGTTCAAGTTCAAAATAGCCCCATTTCTTGTGGTTCAAAATTGTATCCTGTCTTGATGATACCAGGAATTGCACCAGTTTTGTAGGGATATCTCACACTTAAAATATGTCTCAGTCTCCCGAAAATAGCTGCTTTGAAGAATAACTTAACAAAGGATGTCATGAGCATTCCTTCGAATATATTACATTGCTTTAAATGTATCATTTAGGTATCAAATCTTTTTTTAAATGGAATAAATAGTAGTAAGCAAATTAATCAATTCTTTCTATTAGCTCACACTCTCCCTATATGTATCTTGTTCAAATTTCCAATCGTTAATAAAATATTTTTTATTCATCCACTCAAATTCAAATACATTTTTTTTTTGAACTTGTAGTGGATGACACTGGATGTGAATACAGTTTTTTCAAATATTAATTCAGTAATTAAATTTAATTAATTAATTTCAGTTTTTTTAAGATTTAAGTTGCATATATCTACCAATAGATGGCGCCAGATAAACTTAAAAAAATGAATGAAAATTATTTATAAAATACTTTCTGCAATATAGTGAAAAAAAAGTAGGAATTGATATTAAATTTTTTTTTTTAATATTACTTATTTATTCAGTTCTGTTAAATAAATTTTACAAAAATCATTGGACAAAAAAACTTTTAGCCTTTTTATCACAAGATTATCTATTGTATCGAATCATTATTATTCTGAATAGAGTTCTGTTTTGCAACTACGAACCGTTATCACAGCTGTAGTTGGATCATTTGGTGTGTCACCGTAACGCATAGCTTAACATTGAAATTCAAAAACAACTATTTGTCGTCTCCGTATTATAAATACTGTTTTCATTCACAAAATTTTATTTTATACAGAATAATACTAAGGCACCTAACTTCTAAAAAAGGCTCTATCTGATTTTTCGCAGCTTTTATTGATATCCATTCCATAAAAGACAATGCACAACCCTGAGCATCACATCTCCTACAAAGTGCTGCATTTCAAAGCAGCAGTTTATCTTGAATATCTATTATTTCCTGATTCTGCGCCATACTTGTGAATGGATCAAATAAATCGAAGTAAAAGCTTTGGAAGTTTTTATTCTTTCTTCTTTATTTGTTGGGGTTTTAGAAGTCCTTAGGCGATTCGTTTTTGAAATTCCCTACCACATAACTTCTGCTTAACCCAAATGTTTCAATTTTAACAGGCATGCCTACTTATTTTCAATTTAAAATGTATTCTTCCTAATAACAATATTTTTGTTGTCCATCGGTAAACCTCGTTTTCTACTTACACCAAGAATAGTCAACGACTATAGATATCTTGAGGAAGAATTTTTAAGGATATTGCAGTAAATTGATAGTTTTCCTTACTATTTTTTATGTAAAATATGTTCATACCTTTCTTTACACTTCTATTTGCTAAGGGTTTCTGTAATGCCGATACAATTTTTTTTATCTCACTTTTAACATATAGATAACACACTTGATGTTATGGAATACAGGAATCCTAGAATCACCTTATTTACCACTATGTTAGGGAATAGAGGGATCCTAGAATCCCCTCATTTTACCATTTATGTTAGGGAATAAGAGAGAATCCCATCATTTTAATACTCATGTTAGGGAATAAAGGAATTCTACAATCCCATCATTTCACCATTCATTTTAGGGAATAGAGAAATTCTAGAATCCCATCATTTCATCATTCATTTTAGGAGGAAAATCCTATCATTCTACTATTCATGTTGGGGAATAAAGGAATTCTAGAATCCCATCATTTCAACATTCATTTTAGGGAATAGAGAAATTCTAGAATCCCATCATTTCATCATTCATTTTAGGAGGAAAACCCTATCCTTTTACTATTCATGTTGGGGAATAAAGGAATTCTAGAATCCCATCATTTCAACATTCATTTTAGGGAATAGAGAAATTCTAGAATCCCATCATTTCATCATTCATTTTAGGAGGAAAATCCTATCATTTTACTATTCATGTTGGGGAATAAAGGAATTCAAGAATCCCATCATTTCAGCATTCATTTTAGGGAATAGAGAAATTCTAGAATCCCATCATTTTATCATTCATTTTAGGAGGAAAATCCTATCATTTTACTATTCATGTTGGGGAATAAAGGAATTCTAGAATCCCATCATTTCACCATTCATTTTAGGGAATAGAGAAATTCTAGAATCCCATCATTTCATCATTCATTTTAGGAGGAAAATCCTATCATTTTACTAGTCATGTTGGGGAATAAAGGAATTCTAGAATCCCTCATTTCACTATTCATATTAAGAAATAACGACTCCTAGAATCCCATTATCTCACAACTCATGTTAGTCAATAGAGGAATTGTAACATCACGTCATTTTATCATTCATGTTAGGGAATATATGAATCCTAGTATCCCATATAAGAAAAAAAAAGCTTTCTTAACAGTTTTTTAAGGAAAGTAAATGTATATATAAAATTTTATTTGAAAAGTAAAATAAATTTTTGAAGTCTCTTCAGGAGTTTACAATATGAAGAATATTTGGAATCAAAGTAAAAACAAAAATAATTCTTAGAAAAATTATTGTTCGCGATCCCATATCGAACTGTTACTCAATCAAGAAACATAAACATACTATCATAAATCTATAAATCTTTCACTTTACGCGAACAACATTGAAACTATATAAAATTTAAACCATTTCAATTCCAAAATCTTGGCGAATTACCATGAGGTGCAATATATAATCTGAAGGTTGCATAACTGCTCTCAAAAAAGTAAAAAAAGGGAACGATTCCAAAAGTAATTTATTTTATAGGCACAGCCATAAGAGTTAAAAAGAAAAGCCAAGCACTTTCTGTTTATGATTATGATCCAAATTTAGCGTTTCCAGCGGTGTTAGAATGGAAATTCCTTCCGAGATGATCGCATAAATATTAATGCGTTTTGATTTGTCTCGCTGTTTGTAGGACCCGGCCTAATCCATCAAAATGTAACCGAAGTGAAGATATTTATGACATGCAAATTATTCGCAAAAATCGATGGAAAGTTGATTATTTTGAAATATATTTATTAAGGGTTTCTGTAACGCCCAAACCTTTTTTTTTTGGAGGGGTGTATCTTCTTTCTTTCTAGTGATGAGTTATTCGTTTCAAAATTTGCGTTGATGTGAGAAGGAAATTTCGGTATATTTGCATGGTAATATTAAAATTTCATTGGATTTTTACAAAATTTAGATATTTCGTTATATACAGGATGACTAAAAATTTTTTTCTTATTTTTAAAAAAAAAATTTGTTTTGAAACTGGTAAAATATTGTCTATTATTGAAATATTTCGATTTTTTTTGTTAGTGGTATTCGTAGCGCCAAAACATTTTTAAAGTATTTTTTTTTCAGTGATAGTTATTCATCCCCTAATTTGTATTGAAGTGCGTGATAAAGTTCGTTATTTTTATTTAATGATATTTAAATTTCGTTGCATTTACGTCTTTATACAAATTTAGTTATTTCTTTAAGGCAAGTATACAATAAATAATCTAAACAAATTAAGTTATGCTCGAGTTTTTTTTTATTGAATACAGAATACATGAAGGTAATTTGGCAATGGTTGTAAGAACAAATATGCATATCATATGTACAGCGTGGCCTGATAACCAATTAAGTGGCGTTTGGTCCCATGGGTTTTAGGTTCGAGTCAAAGCGGAACCATAGTAGCTCGAAGTAGCTCAGAATACACTTTAAACTGTAGGCCCCGGTCTAATACGACTGTTGGACTTAGGTCTTACAACCCTACTGCCTAAAAAGAAAACATCTCCTGTCCCGAAATCTGCCAGTAGGGAAAGAGCCATAGCCCACCAAAGGGCTGTTGCACTCATGAATAATAAGAAGAAGAAATATACATTAAATATCACTTTGACGATGCTAGTAAAAGTCATCACGATATATACAATGGGGCCTGACTAGTGATCTGGCGCAGTGTGCCGCAGGCTTTGGGCTCGAATCCTGGTGGTACCATGGATGTTTCTAGTGGTTCGGATTTAAACCGCAAGTACCGGTCTAATATGAGAGCAGAGCTTTAAACGTATTATATATAAAATTTAAGCCATTTCATTTCTGAAAACCCCAATGAATTACCATGACACGCAATATATAATCCGAAAGTCGCATAAATGCTCTCTAAAAAAGAAAAAAAAGAAGAGAACGATTCCAAAAGCAATTTATTTTATAGGCGCAGCCATGAGAGTTAAAAAGAAAAAGAAAGTGCTTTCTGTTTATGATTATGAACCAAATTGAGCGTTTCCGGCGGTGTTAGAATGGAAATTCCTTCCGAGATGATCGCATAAATATTAATATGTTTTGATTTGTCTCGCAGTTTGTAAAACCCTGGGCCAATCCATCAAAATGTAACTGAAGTGAAGATAGTTATGACATGCAAATTATTCGCAAAAATCGATGGAAAGTCGATTATTTTGAAATATATTTGTTAAGGGTTTCTGTAACGCCGAGACTCTATTTTTGGTAGGGCGTGTTTCCTTTTTTTTCCAGTGATGAGTTATTCGTTCTAAAATTTGCGTTGATGTGCAAAGGAAATTTCGTTATTATTGCTTGGTAATATTAATATTCATTGAAGTTTTGCAAAATTTAGATATTTCGTTATATACAGGATGCTAAAAAAAAATTTCCATACTTTTTAACTTACTTACTGATGAAATATTGTTTTTAATATTTCGATATTTTTTGTTAGTGGTATCTGTAACGCCAAAACATTTTTAAAATTGTCGTGTTTTTTTTCTTTTTCAGATTCGTACCCTAATTCGTATTAAATGTATGGAACATTTCGCTATTTTCATGTAATACACTCATGTCCATAAATTAAGGATAATTCAGAATCCCACAGAAATTGAACTCTAAAATAAAAATTTCACCTGTAGAATTATCACATACATCTTGAAGAAGAATATGCAAATTACCGGAATGATGGCGCGGATAGTACATCACAATGACGAGAGTGTAAGAGAGGGGTGTATAAGGAATGGTGGCAAAGAAGCAAAATTGTTCACAAGCGCTTTAAAAGCCTTTCAGGGCAATAACCGCATAGTTAAGGCACAAAGGAAGCATTTGGATGATTTTTTACATGGCAGAATTAGAGGACGACTGGAATGGGGACGTACCCAGCTGGAAGTATCCAAGGAACTTTGAATCGCCCAGAGTGTCATCTCCAGGCTTTGGCAACGATTCCAAGATGATGGTAATATGAGTAGATGTTACAGCACAGGTCGCCCCCGTGTTACAACGCCGAATGAGGACCGGTATCTAGCAGTTACTGCCAAAAGAAACAGACGGAGCACAGCATCAGACCTGTCTCGTCAGCTTTCTTCAGCTACCGGTACGACAGTTTCAAGGCAGACCGTGTACAGACGCTTAGGGCACATTGGTCTATATGCTCGTAGGCCTGTCAGATGTGTTCCCCTTACCGCAACTCACTGTCGCCTGCGATTAACCTGGAGTAAAGAGCATGCATTGTGGACATCGCAACAGTGGTCTGGTGTGATGTTTTCCGACGAGTCCAGGTTTAGTTTGCAGTCTGATTCTCGCTGGACTTTCATATGGAGAGCGCCAGGTACCCGTTACCACCAAGAGAACACCATTGAACGACACCGACCAGAACTGACCTGCATGTTCAGCGTGTAATGATGACAGGCCACATCTAACGGGATGTCATTTTGGAACAACATGTACGTTTGTTTCGGGGCGCCATGGGTGCTGGATTTCCGTTTAGGGATGACAACGCTCGTCCTCACCGTGCAAACATTGTATACGAATATCTTCAATTGGAGGATATCACCCGTATGGATTGGCCAGCATACTCACCGGACTTGAATCCAATAGAGCATGTGTGGGATATGCTTGGCCGACGAATTTCTGTTCGTCAATCCACTCCCACCTGTCAACCGGAACTTCGGAGGGCATTGCTTGATGAGTGGTGTAATATTCCCCAAATAGGTTCTTTTTTGAAATTTGCTCCAGGGAGTAAAAATCGCAATTTTTATTAATTATGTCAAACACATAGCATCTTTTTTGCTCTTTACCTTTTGTTTAATAAATAGACTTTACAAATAAGTCAAATTTATTTTGCTTCTGTCTCTTTCCTTGCCTGATCTTCGTTATCCTTAATTTATGGACATGAGTGTAATATTTAAATTTCTTTGCATTTACGTCTTTATATAATTTTAGTTATTTTGTTAAGTCAAGTATGCAAAAAATAATCTAAAGGAATTAAGTTGTATTCGATCTTTTTTTTATTCAATAAAGAATACATAAAAGATTATTTTGGCAATACTAGTAAAAGCCAAATATATGCATCATGATATTTATAATAAGTCCTAATGCCCGAGTGTCTGGCGCACGGTGCCCCAGATTTCAGGTTCGAGTTCCGTCGGTGCCATGGATATTTGTAGTGATTCGGAATTCACTTTATGTCCCGGTCTAATATGACTATTGGGCGTAGGGATAACAACCCTACCCTTGTAAATAGAAAGAAGTTTCTGTCTCGAAATCTGCCAATAAAAGATCTG
>BPLQ01006674.1:0-30426 GCA_021605075.1 Caerostris darwini | reverse complement strand
GTCATCTTATATTGCACATGAGGAGATGTTAAACAGACCGGGATAACTTTGTTGTATTGGGGATCCCAAGATCCTTCCGAGCACCAATTTGGGATACTAAAGTCTAAAATTGGTTCGTAAGGATAATGGGTGCCTCCCACTGTGCAGCTCCTGAAACAAACCTCACAGACAATGGGGAAGAGTTTATGGTTGATATATCTTTCGCTCTAGGAACGGATACTGAGCTCTTGCGTGAACTTTGTTTTTGCAAATTTTTCTACTTCCCCTCTCCCCCAAATCTCACTTGGAACCGAGGATTGTGTAGAGAGAGAGGGAGAAAAAAAAAAGGGGATTCAGGTGCAGTCGAGTGAAGAGTTCCAAACAGTACGGAGGGTACAAAGACCTTAAACGAACCTAATGTTAAGAGCATTTTGTTTGTGTAGCTATTGCAGTGCTGAATTAAATATTTTATTCGTTCTAAATAGGAATGATATTTAGGATAGTAAGGATCTACTATGCCTTCCAGAAACAAACTATATAGGGAAACTGCAGGGGGAAGGATTTAAGGTTGATAGATCTTTTCTTTCTTGGATGGATTGATAAGCTTGAACTGCAAGTCTTTTTTTTGGTTTTGGATTTGCACCTGCCTCGCTTTATTGAAAAGGAAGAAGGTGCTGTTACTTTTGTCGAAACCCCCTGGTTCCTGTAGCAGGGGAGAGTCGCGCGCCCTATGTCAGAAAAACATCCTGCCTGTGGGGATGTCTGGCGGGGGGTGAGGGCCAGGGAGAGAGAGAAAGAATATAAGTAAAGGGAGTTGATCAACTGTGACCAAAGAGAGCGGTCGTGTAGCAGTGCATCTTCGAGTATGATGGCTGTATATATAAGAGAGTTGAACTACTGCGACCAAAAGAGAGCGGTCGTGTAGCAGTGCATCTTCTTTACGAGCCTGATGGCTGCATAAATAAAACAGTTGAACCTTTGTAACCAACGAGAAAGGTTGCGTGTGGCAGTCCATCTTCGAGCTTGATGGCTGCCTAAATAAAGGAAATTTATTTACTTACAGTCCACTGTGTCGAATATTATTGGAGTTTATTTTATGTGTCCAAGCTATCGAACAGTATTCATCAAAAATAAGTTGCCCTTTTAGAACTGCCAGTGCAAGAATATTGTTCTATTAAAGTGACCAAATAAAATGGATTTATCATCAACATCATCATCGGCGCAACAGCACCAGGGTGGACCAAGGCCGTCTGCCTACTAGCAGATTTCGAGACTGGAGATGGTTTCTTTTCGCATGGTGTCGTTGCCAGCCCTATTCTCTACAGTCATATTAGACCTGAACCCGTTGTTTAAAGTGGATTGCGAACCATTACAAACATCCATGGCACAACCAGGACTCGAGGCCGAAACCTGTGGCCCCGAGCGCTAGTAAATTGTATTTAGGGACTGTAATACACTTAATGTTAATATACTTAATATTCCATAATAAATAAGCTTATTTGTGCAGTTGGTACGGAAGTAAGGTCTCAAATTCATACCAATAATCATGTGATTTAAAAAATGCATTTTCTTCATTCATTGCAATTATATTAGTTGTTTTTGTTTCAATTTTGATGTACTTTTAAACAATTTTATTTTCTTGCTAGAGCTTTTGGGTATTTATTTATTGATATATCGAACAATTTTTCAGAAAAGTATTATTATAATAGTCCAAAATGGAGACTTTATAATTTTTGAATATGAGTTCATTGGTGCTTAGCTGTAAATAATAAGATTGCTCGCATTTTTGTTTACATTTAATTCGCGGCAAAAATAAGCCATATTTTAAATGTTGCTGAAATTGCTGATTGTAGACAGTTTTGAGAGAAGGAAATAATAATATTATGTATTTTTTTTTTTTTTTTTTTTTTTTTTTGTTCTAAGTGTAACTGAAGTTTCATTCTTTTATTCCAATGTCTTTTTACTAACATACTATATTTATTATTCGATTCAATGTAAGTCAGGGAATTCAAAATTGAAATATATATATATAACCTAATATCATTTACCATTTATATGCCAACCGCCGTACCATGCTGAATATACCGGTTCTCGTTAGATCACCGAAGTCAAGCATCATTGGGCGCGGTCGGTACTTGGGTGGGGGACCACCTGGGAACACTGCGTGCCGTTGGCAAATTTGGGACCTGAATGGCCGAGTGTCTGGCGCTCGGTGCCACAGGTTTCGGGTTCGAATCCCGGCGGTGCCATGGATGTTTGTAGTGGTTCGGAATCCACTTTAGGCCGTAGGTCCCGGTCTTCTATGACTGTAAGAGCGTCACGGAGCAAAAGTCAGGCTTCTACCTACGGGTGCTCCATCACAACAGAAGCTGCTTCCTTCCCCTTCAATCATGAGTCCATATGGGCTCGTGGGCTTGGTCAGCCAAGTGGGATAAGAAACAACAACAACACCATTTATATACAGCAGATCTGTAGCAGATTCAGCGTTACTCGGGATTTACCGCAGATGGTCATTGCACTTGTATTCTCACGTGAATGAAGCACTTAACTAATGCGTATGTCAATCTGTTTTTAAATATAGCTCTAATTTAAAGGATGGAGAGAATTTTTTGAAAATTCAAATGTAGTTTGTTCAAAGCAATTTTTTTATTCGAATAGAAAATATGAATTGTTAAAGTTATGATCAAGTACTTTTATTTATTTTTTACTAATGAAACTCATGTATAAATTAACTATATGGAATCAAAATTATAATCTGATTTTTCTCAAACCTTTCCGAGTTCCTCTACGATATATCGTTGCTATTATCATTCAAAGTGTCACTTGCTATTTTGTAAATAATAATATTCATAAGTGCAAATGGAAAATGAATGCAAATGGCGCCAAAATAATGCTTCTCTCCAATCTTTTGATTGACTTGGAGGAAGGACTTTGACTGAACTTGGACTTTGACTGAAGGACATGGAGTCCTGTTAAGCGATTATTAAAATAAAAATTATGTCAAAAATTATTAATTAAAAATAAAATTATAAAAATTATGTCAAAAATTATTAATTAAAAATAAAATTATAAAAATTATGTCAAAAAATTATTAATTAAAAATAAAATTATAAAAATTAAAAGCATTAAAAAATAAAATTATTAAATTATTAAAAAATAAAATTATTAAATTATTAAAAAATAAAATTACTAAATTATTAAAAAATAAAATTGTTGAATTATTAAAAAATAAAATTGTTAAATTATTAAAAAATAAAATTGTTAAATTATTAAAAAATAAAATTGTTAAATTATTAAAAAATAAAATTGTTAAATTATTAAAAAATAAAATTATTAAATTATTAAAAAATAAAATTGTTAAATTATTAAAAAATAAAAATTGTTAAATTATTAAAAAATAAAATTATTAAATTATTAAAAAAAATAAAATTATTAAATTGAAAAAAAGAAAAATTGTTAAATTATTAAAAAAATAAAATTATTAAATTATTAAAAAATAAAATTGTTAAATTATTAAAAAATAAAATTATTAAATTATTAAAAAATAAAATTGTTAAATTATTAAAAAATAAAATTATTAAATTATTAAAAAATAAAATTGTTAAATTATTAAAAAAAAATAAAAATTGTTAAATTATTAAAAATAAAATTGTTAAATTATTAAAAAATAAAATAAATTAAAAAAAATAAAATTGTTAAATTATTAAAAAATAAAATTATTATTAAAAATAAAATTATTAAAAAAAAATAAAATTGTATTAAATTAAAATTATTAAATTATAAAAAATAAAATTATTATTAAAAATAAAATTATTAAATTATTAAAAAATAAAATTGTAAAATTAAAAAATTATTAAAAAATAAAATTATTAAATTATTAAAAAATAAAATTATTAAATTATTAAAAAATAAAATTGTTAAATTATTAAAAAATAAAATTATTAAATTATTAAAAAAGAAATTGTTAAAAATTAAAAAAAAAATTGTTAAATTATTAAAAAAATAAAAATTGTTAAATTATTAAAAAATAAAAATTGTTAAATTAAAAAATAAAATTGTTAAATTATTATTAAAATTGTTAAATTATTAAAAAATAAAATTGTTAAATTATTAAAAAATAAAATTGTTAAATTATTAAAAAATAAAATTATTAAATTATTAAAAAATAAAATTGTTAAATTATTAAAAAAAAAAATTGTTAAATTATTAAAAAATAAAATTGTTAAATTATTAAAAAATAAAATTATTATTATAAGATAGAAATTATATCTGTTAAACTATATAAAATAGAATGACTGTAGCCAGATGTGCGACATTACGGGTTTCCCTTAGAATAATACATCATCTTCATTGGCGCAATTGCAACATGGTGGCCAAGACGTTCTGCCCACCGGCAGATTTTGAGACAGGAGATATTTTCTTTTTAAGGGATATGATTGTCAGCCCTACGTTCAAAGCTCTACTGTCATATTAGACAGGGGCCTACGTTTTAAAGTGGATTTCGAACCACTACACACATCCATGGCACGGCCGGGACTAAAGCCCCAAACCTGTGGCACCGAACGCCAGAGCGCTATTCACTCGGCCATGAGGCCCCACTGGTTATTACTCGTTATTTCTTATTGTAGTGTACAAGTTGGGCCACCAGATTGTCACTGGGTGTGGTTGGGTTGAGATACTTGAGGCACAGGTTGGAGAACTCGCAACATTATTGACACACGCACAAACTCCACACACATACAATTAGAGATTTACAACATTTAAAGACATATAATTATTGATAATTATGGTCACTCGACTATCAGGCTTTAGAATAATACAAGGTAGCCTAAAATATTCGTGTTAGTCAAAAATTAAAAATAATTATCTCACAGATTATAAAGTGGTGAATGTTGTTCTCCTGTCTGATTCACAGACTGTCGTTCAGGCTATTAGTTCCTTTCAGACTACTTTGTCAGACGAAATTTTTCAATGCCAAGAAATGTTGAAATTTTTGAGATGTCAACATAAGCATGTTTTACTTTAGTGGATTCCCGGCCATTGAGACCTGTATGGCAATGATCAGGCAGATTTTCTCGCCAAACTGGGGGACTACACAACCTTGTAAAATTTAAAAGACCTCCTTCCACACTGCAAATTAGTTCATAAAAATGTCTAACATCAGTTCATAAAACTGTTTAACACCATTTCATAAAACTGTTTAACATCAGTTCATAAAACTGTTTCATAACTAGGTCAACACACCAGCATGAACTTCTCAGTAAGATTGACCGCATATACGGAAGAGACTGGCTCCAGAGTATTCCCGAGAAACCTAGACGACAGGCAGTGGCTTTGTTCCTTCTATCAACAAGACATGATTGCCTTGCTGTCCATCTTAATCGTATTGGCATTCTTGCTGTGGCTACGGGCCCATTGTGTAACACAAATGTGAATTTAGATAGAGACCACCTGCGTTCCTGCGGTGCCCTCTACGGAGAAGCTGAGGCATCCAGATATTGGGAGGCAAGGACCTTTATGGGGCAATAACTTCCAGTTCTCATCTGAACTTTGATGTTTCTGTTCTTGTTATTACTTCTGTTCTTACTTTTTCTTCTTATTCTGATATGTTATTCTGTTTGATGTACCCCAGCCATTGGAAATTAAAAAATATATCGTGGGGAAACGAAAAGATACAAGTACTTGTGTTAAATCCAATTGTTTTTATTTTGAAGCAATCACGATCTAAGTCTGTTGATATTTTAGCCATTAAAACCTTAATTGGGGCGGCAATAACTAAAAAAATTAATAAGGTGTTTTACTATTAAGTCATCGACTTATGAAGTTTCAACCAAAATTATTCACTAGTGTAACAACTTGTAAAATATTTCAAACTTTAGCCCTGAGCGAAACTTTTTTTCTTCCAAATGCAGCAACACTTGAAAGCTCAACCTTCACAGCATTTAAATTCACTGTAGAAATTCTAAAATACTTTTTATATTTATACCAAAGCAAACAAAACGGCAAAAAAGAAAGAACGCACTAGAGCGCGATAATAAAAGCTTATACGTGCAGCTTTAAAGATTTATTTCTCATTCTTTCGCGTTTAACATGGACCAAAGGGAAGAATATAAAAATAATAATGAAAAAAAAAAAAAAAGAAAAGAAAAATGGTTGATAGCTAGCAAAGGGAGAGGGCAAGAAATGAAAAAAGGAAGAAAAGTCACACTATAAAAATTTTGCCAGGCGAAAAGGGGAAAAGGATATTATTTCCTCCCTTTTCGAAAAGTTACTGATGGAGCGCCATCTTTCGGTAAGTCCTATAAATTATTTTGAAATTTTTCTTTTTTTTTTTGCGAAAAACTGAAGTAGCGATGCGATAATGGAAATATATAACGCAAGTCAGCGGGGATCAGAGCTATCGATTTTGTCATTAGTCGGTGTTTTGCTTATTTGTTTTACTTTCATGCCTTTCAGTTTGTTCTAAATTTAAGAATTTTTTTTTATTCTAAAATATATTTTTTTTTCTTTCCAAGTCATGCTAAAACATTATTTTGTAGTCGGTTTCGATTTCGATTAAAAGAATTTTTTTTTTTATCGTTTGGTATATATTTTTTTTTCTTATTATTTACTTCCAAACGATATTTTGGAAATGCTTCATCAATTTTAAAATGGCTATGTATTCTCTTTTTTATTCTGTGTTTATAAAATTAACTTTGCATGGAGAAAAATCGGAGATTGTGAGGTAAAGATCAAAGAATTATTTAAAAAATAATAATTGAGTGATTCTTTTTTGAATAATTCATTTTTCAGACTAGTAATAGCTTTTTTTTTATCTTCTTGCTATCCTTAAAAAATATATATATATAAAAAATTATTTTTTATTCTTATTTTGGAAATGATTATTTTTTTTTTTTAAATTAAAGGTTTTTTATTGAATGTTAAATGGCAAAAAATAATAAAATCTTCCAGACATTTTTAAAAAAATATTCATTTAAAGATATTATTAAGCTGATAAGGATTCGAATTGCATTTAAATCCAACTAAAGTTGAGCCAACGGCCGTACCATGCTGAATATACCGGTTCTCGTTAGATCACCGAAGTTAAGCATCATTGGGCGCGGTCAGTGCTTGGGTGGGTGACCACCTGGGAACACTGCGTGCCGTTGGCAAATTTGGGACCTGAATGGCCGAGTGTCTAGCGCTCTGGCGCTCGGTGCCACAGGTTTCGGGTTCGAATCCCGGTGGTGGCATGGATGTTTGTAGTGGTTCGGAATCCACTTTAAGCCGTAGGTCCCGGTCTCCTATGACTGTAAGAGCGTCACGGAGCAAAAGTCAGGCTTCTACCTACGGGTGCTCCATCACAACAGAAACTGCTTCCTTCCCCTTCAATCATGAGCACGTATGGGCTTGTGGGCTTGGCCAGCCAAGTGGGATAAGAAACAACAAAAACAAAAACAACAAAAGTTTTAAATAATTGTTGTGCTAAATAATTTATAAAAATTATGTTATTACGAATAGCTAATTTCATATTTAATAATTGTTTCCTATTCAAATTTTGCTGTTTGAACATATTTTAACCATCTTTCAGAAATATCAATGTCTTTAATCTTTTCTAAATAGATAAAAAAAAAATGTATTTTTGTTTTACATTCATGCCTTTCTGTTTGTTCTAAATTTAAGAATTCTTTTTATTCTAAAATATATTTTTTTTCCTTTCAAAGTCATGTTAAAACATTAGTTTGTAGTCGGTTTCGGTTTCGATTTCGATTAAAATATATTTTTTTTTTTAATCTTTTGCTATATATTTTTTTCCTTCTTATTTACTTCCACACGATATTTTGGAAAAGCTTCATTAATTTTAAAATGGCTACGTTTTTTTATTTTTTTATTCTGTGTATATAAAATTAACTTTGCATGGAGAAGAATCAGAGATTGTGAGGTAAAGATCAAAGAATTATTTAAAAATATAATAATTGAGTGATTCCTTTTTGAATAATTCATTTTTCCGACCATTAATAACTTTTTTATTTACATGCTTTACTTAAAAAAAATATATATATATAAAATTATTTTTATTCGTATTTTGAAATTGTTTAGTTTTATTTAAATTAAACATTTGTTACTGGATATTAAAAAGGGAAAGAAATAATAAATAAGTAATAAAATCTTCCTGCCATTTTTTTTTTCCAAAATTTATTTAAATATATTATTAAGCTGACAAGGATTCAGATTGTATTTAAATCCATGAAAATTTTTAAATAATTATTGTACTAAATAATTTGTAAAATTTATGTTATTACGAACAGCTAATTACATATTTAATAATTGTTTCCTATTCAAATTTTGCTGTTTGAACATATTTTAACCATCTTTCAGAAATATCAATGTCTTTAATCTTTTCTCAATAGATAAAAAAAAACTGCATTTTTGTTTTACTTTCATGCCTTTCAGTTTGCTCTAAATTTAAAAATATTTTTTATTTTAAAATATTTTTTTCCCTTTCAAAGTCATGCTAAAACATTATTTTGTAGTCGGTTTCGATTTCGATTAAAAGAATTTTTTTTTATCATTTGGTATATTTTTTTCCTTCTTATTAACTTCTACACGATATTTTGGAAACGCTCCATTAATTTTAAAATATATCTATATATACAGTGGATAAAAAAAGTATTGGCAATTGCCTATAAATGATCATATTTGCTAACAAAGTATGTTTACAAATTTTATTTTAACATAGCGATTACAGAAGGAGAAAAGACAAACAAATATAACGAAATTTTCATTTAAATATTTTTTTAGTCAAAATCTACGACAAAATCCAAAATTTACATGATAAAAAAAGTAGTGGCAAAATTATGAAATTGACAAAATTATGAGCAAAAACAAAATCAGTATATGTTTAGTACTTTGTATGCATACCTTCTGCATCTATAACAGCTTGTAATCTATTTCTCATAGAGGAAACTAAGGTCTTTGTTGTACTGTTGGGAGTTTTGTGCCACTCTTGCAAGAGTAAACGTTTGAGGTCGTCTTTACTTGAAATTTTATATTTCTTGATTTCTAGATCCAGCAGGTGCCATAAATTTTCAATTGGATTGATGTCAGGCGATTGAGGTGGGGTTTTTAATTGGCGAGGAGCATTGTAGAGTAGCCATTCACGGGTGAGATTCGCTGTATGCTTGGGGTCATTGTCTTGTTGAAAAACGAACGATGTTCCCAAGCCAAGATTTTGGGCACTGATTTTTAAGTTATGGCGCAAAATGTCAATGTATGTATGTAATACCATCAATAAAATGCAGGTTGCCAATTCCATTAATTGCCATACAGCCCCAAACTAAGACGCTGCCTCCACCATGTTTTACAGTAGCAGTTAAATGTTGCTTTTCCAATTCAGTATTTGGCCTCCTCCACACATATCGTCTTCCATCACTGCCGAAAATGTTAAACTTTGATTCGTCGGAAAAAATAACTGAGTTCCAAAACTCTTCAGATAAATCAACGTGGTTACTATTTTTATATATCTAAGATGTCTTGTATTTAATTACGACAGCTAAAATTGCATAACATTTTATTTATTTGTCAATATGAATAAATTAAGGCAATTGCCAATACTTTTTTTACCCACTGTATATAGATATATATACTTTATTCTGTGTTTATAAAATTAACTTTGCATGGAGAAAAATCGAAGATCAAAGAATTATTTTAAAAAAAATAATAATTGAGTGATTCTTTTTTGAATAATTCATTTTTCAGACTATTAATAGCTTTTTTTATCTACTTGCTTTATTTAAAAAAAATAGAATATAATTTTTTTTTAATTCATATTTTGAAAACTATTAGCTTTTTTTTAAATTAAACATTTGTTACTGAATATTAAAATGGTAAAATATTTCTGCCGTTTTTTTAAAAAAAAATATTTAAATATATTATTAAACTGACAAGGATTTAGATTGGATTTAAATTCAAGGAAAGTTTTAAATAATTATTGTACTAAATATTTTGTAAAATTTATGTTATTACGAACAACTAATTTCATACTTAGTAATTGTTAACTATTCACATTTTGCTTTTTCAATATATTTTAATTTTCCTTTCAGAAATATCAATGTCGTTAATCTTTTCTCAATAGATAAAAAAAATGCATTTTTTCTAATGTTTTTTTTTCATAAAAAAATATGCATTGGTTTTAGATGCGTTTGTTCTTTTTTTTTAGGATATTAAAAATAATTTATTCTTGAATTACATCAAATTTTGGACAATTGATTATTTTTAAATTTCATACATTTAATGAATCTTTTGATTACAAAATAGGTTGTATATAATTTTTTTTGTTAAATAGTAAAATAAATCATACAGAAAATAAAAATTGAATTTCTGATGCTTCTTTTTGACAACAAATAAATTAGCTGCAGAGATAGTGCTTAAATATGAGTATGAGAAAATAATAAATAAAAGTGTATTATGCAATACATATTATATTATATATTAATATATAAAGTGTTTTTCATGTTTCATTTTTAAAGAACACTTCGATTTTGGACGTCTTAAAGAAAATTTTTATGCAAATAGTTCCATCCATTATTCTTGTCGAGATTAGTGCATTGGGACACATGACTAGACCACTGTAATGTGTCACGTATTCTTGGTGCAATGTGTTCTTGACGAAGCAAGTGTAATGTGTAAGGTATTCTTGGTGAGGTCAATGCAATGTGTAACGTGTTTTTGGTTAGGTCAGTTAACTCTGGTACGCGTTCCAGGTGAGGTCAATGAATATGGTTTTTTTAAATGCACATTCGTTGATGCCTATTGTAAGGACTTCTGGTAAGATAATAAAAACACACTGTGTTGAGGCTACAGTCCAACAAATCATTGATCCTGTTTGATGGGAGGACTTCAGATTGCTATTTAATTCCGACCAGATAAAATCCTTGAATGATATGAACGTTTGAGAATGGTTAGCATATTATAATATAATATTTATAATAAATAAGAAAAGGATTAATGAAATATTTTCTACTATTTGATTATTTTATTTTATACTGGATCAGGATCTCAAGTGTTTTATTTTTGCCATTCTTGGAAATATGAAGTTCATGGTTTCAGTTCTACCATCTTATTTCTGCATTGGGGAACTCTGCAAAAAAATTTTTTTATAGAAATACCTTTAAAAGATTCTGGAGAATAATTCATGGGAATCTCTTTAAACAATAATTTCATATTGTACGGGAGCAACAACAATAGCAATATATATATATTTTTTTGTATATGTTTTGTAATTTTCTCATAAACTGCTCATACTTTCTTTTAAGTTTCCCATTTTTTTTAGTAGTGAAAAGTCAAATTGTAATCTTTAATAAAATATTTTGTGAATTTTGCTTCTTCATAGACTGATCCTGGAGCGATTCTTGCGTCTTCAAATCTAATGATACTTCCTTTTTAAGTTTCCCATTTTTTTTATTATTGAAAAGTCAAATTGTAATATTTAGTAAAATATTTTCTGAATTTTGATTCTTCATAGAAGAATCCTTGCTCAATCTTCCGTCTTCAAACCCTTCCAAATTAATTAGAAAATGTCAGGCTCGAACATTATAAATCTTTTAGAACATTCCATCCAAATATAAGTCTTCAGAATCCTTCCCCGAAAATTAAGTTCGAAATGCTAGATGGCGGGAAGAAGATATTCCCGAAGATCAATTTACTCTGACATTTCCAAAGTCTCACGCCAGGAAGACACACACAGATACCTGAAGCAGCAGTCGTGCCAAGAATTTCTGCCGAAGATAGCCCTTTCTGGTCGTTTCTCCAGGAATTCTTGTGACGCAAAACGATGGTAACGTTGCATTCATATTTAATAAGCTCTGAAAAGAGCTTCGCCCTTTGCAAAGGTAGTTAGCGGCATCGGGCTCTGCGGGGAAGGAGGAGTCCAGATATTTACTATAAATGGAAACCTTGAACTATGGGTGTAGTTTTTCCTGCCATTTAAGGAGTTTTACAGGAAATGGGATGCATTACGCAGCCTTTGAGAGTGGGTCTGCCAGGAAGTAACACTCTTTGGATGTTTGGGCGCTTGTCAATGGTATAGATAAAATCCATGTGGAAAGTAGAGATGGTGGACTTCATTAAATAAATATTTTATTATAAATCAGTGATTCCCAAATAATGGGATATGATTAGTTTTTATCTGTAGTATACTTGTGAACCCTAAATCAATTATATTTTTTCTAGTTGTAATACTTCATTTTTGCTGTCTACATAGAAAACTACCTGCGTTTATATTAATTTTAAAATGATTAATATCACTGTTATAGGTCTACATGTTTCCTTATAGTGAAGCAGAGGTAGAATAACATTTACTGTGTTGACGTTCAGGATAAATACTCCACAATACCTTACCGTTATCTGTTCTAAACTTGTGAATCTTATATGTATATATATATATATTATTGATTTAGTTATGGGAAACACCTTTTGTTGAGTCTATCGTCCAACAAATCATTGATACAGACTGATGGAAAGACATCAGATTGCGATTTAATTCAGACCAGATAAAATCCATGAATGATATAGACTATTATAAATATTATGTTATAAATTGTTGGCATATTATAACATAATATTTATAATAAATAAGAAAATGATAAATGAAATATTTTAATACTGGGAAAGGAAAAGTCAAATTGTAATATTCAGTAAAATATTTTCTGAATTTTGCTTCTGTATGGAAGGATCTTCCGCTTCTAAATTAATTAGAAAACATCAGACTCCAGCATTACAAATCTTTTAGAAGAATTCCATCCCAAAATAAAGTCTTCAGAATCCTTCCCCGAAAATTAAGTTCGAAATGCTGATGGCGTGAAGAAGATATTCCCGAAGATCAATTTACTCTGACATTTCCAAAGTCTCACGCCAGGAAGACACACACAGATACCTGAAGCAGCAGTCGTGCCAAGAATTTCTGCCGAAGATAGCCCTTTCTGGTCGTTTCTCCAGGAATTCTTGTGACGCAAAGCGATGGTAACGTTGCATTCATATTTAATAAAGCTCTGAAAAGAGCTTCGCCCTTTGCAAAGGTAGTTAGCGGCATCGGGCTCTGCGGGGAAGGAGGAGTCCAGATATTTACTATAAATGGAAACCTTGAACCATGGGTGTAGTTTTTCCTGCCAGTTAGGAGTTTTACAGGAAATGGGATGCATTACGCAGCCTTTGGAGAGTGCGGTCTGCCAGGAAGTAACACTCTTTGGATGTTGGGCACTTGCCAATGATATAGATAAAATCCATTTGGAAAGTAGAGATGGTGGACTTCATTAAATAAATATTTTATTATAAATCAGTGATTTCCAAAGATAATGGGATATATTAGTTTTTTATCTGTAGTAAACTTATGAATCGTAAATCAATTATATTTGTTTTTGGTTGCAATGCTTCATTTTTGCTATCTACATAGGGAACTCACTGCGTTTCTATCTATTTTAAAATGGTTAATATCAATTTTATAGGTCTATTATAGCATTTGTTTCTCACGAGAATAGTTTTGGCATTTCAGGAGAGAGGAATATATGCTGTTTAAAAAATATATAATAACACTCCATCACTCAAATTTTACAGCAAACGAGCTTTATTGTAGGTAGTTATATTACATGCAATTAGTGTTTTGTACTAATGAGAACAACTTGTCACTCAAATCTGATGGCAGATAACATGTATAATGATATAGATATATAGTGCTTGTAAATAAAAATTAAAGTGTTCCCATGAACCTGAAAGTAGCCCTCTTCTAAAATAATAATTCCGTTATAAGTCTAATAAAGGCCGAGACGTTACACTACATTGTTTCTTATAGGGTGGTAGAGGAGTAATAATACTTTCCGCTTTTATGTTCAGAATAATTATCCCACAATGCCTTGTCGTAAAATTGCAACCCCACGATCTTGCTCAATGTGAGATATTTTGTAAAAGTCGACATATAGTTTTTTTTTTTTTTTTTTTTTTCAAAATAGTGATTTCAGCTAACTTTCTATTTGGTAGGATTTGACATTAATTGGAAAATTATTAAAATATAAAAAATATGAAAAAAAAATATATACAGAATAAAAGAAACGTGGATTCAATGAGATTTTCAAAATTACACATAGTTCTCTCATTATTGCTATAAAAATCGTATAGAATTGCTCTGAATGTTCAATTTTAACTCACTTATTCAAGCATTAATATTGTACTACGAATATTCTTCTATGAGTAAGGACAACTGATTGGTATGACATTCAATAGCTAAATAAAGAAAATAAAATGCGGGTTTATAAGAAACTTATTATTAAAAAAAAAAGTCATTCAAATTTTTTGGTTAAAGTAGGCTTATTTGAAAGTAATTTTCTTGTTTTAAGAATGTTTGTCAAGACAAAATATTTTAAGAGATATATGTTTTATTTTATATCTACTTTAGAAAAAAAGTATATGACCTTAAAAGTAAGATTATCTTACCGAGTTTTAATATTTAGGAATTATATATGAATTATTTAGGAATATTTTTATTTTTAGGAAAAATTTTAATCGTTAATATTGTTACATTTTATTTCATATGGACATTAGTTGTTTGTAATTATAACTTTATTATTTTGTATGCTAAAATAACTATGGTAAAAAAAAAAAAAACTATTAGCAACAAAACTAACTCAGTAGATATTTTTGTATTATTAATATTGTAGCGTTTTTTCTATGGGAACAGTTGTAGCATTTCGTTCCCATGAGAAAAGAATGTGTATTCTTTAACTAGTAAATAATAACAACCTATCACTCAAATTTTACATCAGATAAGCAGTGTAGCGGATATTTATATTACATGCAATTAATGTTTTTTACTCATTAGAACAACCTGGCACTCAAATTGGATAGCAGACATTTGGTGTGATGGATAATCAGACTCAAGAAATTAGCGATTGTCTGTGCGACCTTCACAGAACAATTGCAGATGGAATATGGATTACACCATGAATTGTTGCATCGTGTCGACTTCAATGAGAAGTGAAGGAAGCTGAGCCCTCCCCCCCCTCTCCCTATTAACGGGTTTTCTTAAAGGGAGATTTTGTGAGAAGAAAGAATTCTGCGACGAGTCGATAAGAAGTGTTGTCTTTTTTTCTGAAGTGATTGAATAGGCTGGAGTTTCTGCCTGTTTTACAAAAAAGAACCACCCCTTGTGGTCTCGTTTATGTGATATTGAAAGTCTGCCACAGACCAGACAATTAGATTCGACGTAAACTTGAGAACTCCTTGGAGTGAACTTTACTTGTGAATCAAATTTAATTCTTTATTTTTACTTTTTTTGTAACTAATAAATTGTAATAAATAGAGTTTTGTATGTGTATATATATAATGCATATAAAATAAAAATTAAAGTGTTCCCATGAACCTAAAAGTGGCCCTTTTCTTGAACCGTTATAGGTCTACTGTAGGCCGAGCCGTTACAATATAATTTAATTTGAATAGAACGTTAAAACTATTGTCATAATTAGATTAATTGTGACAAAAAGATTGTGGAAATGCCTTAAACATCTCAACCGTAACTTATTCTCAAAGCTAATGCAAAGTTAATTAGCACAAACTTATTTCCCAAATTTCTTTACTTTATGATTAGTTTCTAACTTTTCAAACTTGTCCGTTACATTTGACAACTTTGTTTCAAAGATTCGACAATGATTTACAAATTATGCAAATCTGATTTTGGATTCTTCATTGACATGCTAATGAAATGCATGTTCTTCAAATCATTCAATTTTATTCGAATTATTTAAATTGAAAGAATATTTCGTAAGGTAATGTAAGAATAAGAATTTTGCCCTCATATGATATGAAATATTCTCAGTATTTAGAAATTTCTATTTTACAATGAACTCTATATGAAAATTCTATTTCTAAGCCTACCGCAGTAAAATATTATTTGATTATGAAACTGGAATATATTATAATTTCCTTGAATTATTTTATTCAATCTTTGTTGAAATTTATAACGAAAAAACAAAATTAAAACTTTTTAATATTAATGATTTAAATTTCATTTTTTTACATAAATCATTGGCAACACTATATTTAATTATCCATTTTGCTATCGATGATGCGATTTTCTATTATAGATTTTGCTATTGATTGATACGATTATTCGATTGTCTATTTTGCTATCGATTTATACGATTATTCGATTGTTCATTTTTCTATCAATTGATGCGATTATTCGATTGCCGATTTTGTTATTGATAGATGAGATTATTTGTTTGTCGATTTTGATATCGATTGATGCGTTCACTCGATTGTCAATGTTGACTTTTGTAATATATGTTTATTAGTTATAGAATATTGAGAACCACGATATTTTATAAATATGAGTGAAAAACAAATATTTATCTAAAAAATAATATTTATTATAAAAGAACATTTTAAATTTTATTCACTCAGAATAAATTGCATATATTTTTAATGTTATATGTAGTGAAAAACGAATATTTAGCTAAACAAATAATATTTATTATAAAAAATATTTTAAATTTTATTCATTTAGAATAAATTAAATAAATTTTTTATTGTTATAGGCAGTGAAAAACAAATATTTAGCTAAAAGCAAATAATATTTATAACAAAAAAATATTTTTAATTTTATTCACTTAGAATAAATGGAATGTTATAGACAAATATTTAGCTAAAAACAAATAATTATTATAAAAAACATTTTAAATTTTATTCACTTAAAAAAATAAATTGAATACTTTTTTTATTGTTATAGACGGTGAAAAAAATATTTAGCTAAACGAATAATATTTTTAATAAAAAACATTTCAAATTTTATTCATCTATATTGAATTGAATGCATTTTTTAATATTATAGATAGCGAAAAACAAATATTTATCTAAACAAATAATATTTATTATAAAAAAAAATATTTTAAATTGTATTCATTTAGAATAAATTGAATAAATTTTTTTTTATTGTTATAAACATTAATGTTTGTTATTTAATGTATAATGAATAACATACATTAATGTATAAACACTTAATGCATGCTATTCATTACTAAAAAACTGTTTGAAAGGATTTTGGTATATATTTAGTATTGAAGATGGTTCTGATTTGTCTGCATTTTTACTGACTTAATCATTAAATATTTGTTTTCGAATAAGTTTTTTTTTTAAAAGTAGTATAGTTAACTGATATAATATTGGTAACATTCCAAGTTACTTACACTAAGTTAGTGGAAAATGCGATTACTTTGTAACCTAAACCGTATTTGTAAAGCCTACGAGCAAGTTAACAAAAAATGCGTTAACATTGCATGTAAGAAGACAATGTTTACTGAATATTTAAAAGTTTACGTTTTAACCTTGCTATATTTAAAAGCCAAATTTAAAAACCTACCACTCGCAAAGGCCGCTTAAGGAAAGAACAACCAAAAGTACTTTCAATTTTTCTTGGACAATTTTTTCTTTCTGTACGGTAATTACAGAACACTTCCAGTCACGAATTGTCGAAGTTAATGGATTAGGGAGTGATAAATGCTTCCAAATGTAGGGTCCTTTCCATCCTCGGGAACAAAAAAAAAAAAAAAAAAAAGAACAACAACCATTTGTTCTCTTTTGCTACACGAGGCATTAACAGTTGAGAAAGGAGATCAAAAAATGAAAGACCCCTTTTCGATTTCTTGGACGTCTCGCTTCAGCTGAGATCGTTAAAATCATCGATTAACCATTTACCGTTGAGAAGAACATCGCCGGACACTTAGCAAGCAATCCGGAATCTTAGGACCCCCCCACCTCGCACCTCCTTCGAACCACCCCTCAATATCGCTAAGTGCAAGAACAAACACCGAAAGGCCATTTCTTTGATCAGAAAGATCGCCTTTCGCCCTGTGTGACCGGTAATCGGGGAAGAAGATTTCTTTGGGGCTCTCTCAGAAAAATGATTGGGAGGTATTCCAGGAATTGATTCCGGAATTTGAGAGAAAAGAAGTAAAGGTTTTTCATTTCACAGAATATTTAAACCTGTTAAAAAATAATTACCGTTATTAAAAATATTTTTATATTAACCACTATAATTGGACAAATAGGCTATTTTTTTATAATTTATGGTGGCATAATTTTATCGTTGGTAATCTTTTTTTACAAGCAGTTTAAAAGAAATGCAAATGTCTGAAATTACGAGATCGTCGCAGTCCACCATGAATTCCGAAACAAACTATACAGCCAATGGAGAAAAAAGGGTTCTAGGTTGATAGATCTTTCTTTCACGGACTTGTTGACCTTTACGTTAGAGTTTGGTCTTTGCACGTTTTTCTTCCCCACTCCATTCGACCTTGGAACCTAGAATAGGAGAGAGATAGGGATAAAGAAGGGAGTGGACAGACGAGTGAAGAATTCCAAGCAGTACGTAGGGTACAAAGATCCTTAAATGAGCTTGCTTTTAAGATGATTTTGTGAATATTTGTTGTGTTTTGCGTGTTATATGTGACAGTTGTGCAGTGCTGTCTTTGCAACCGTCTTAAACAGTATTTTTAAGTCCTATAAGAACGAAAAATGCATAACATTGCATTTAAAAAGACAATGTTTACCGAATATTTAAAAGCTTTTGCCAGACTCTTGTTATATTTAAAAACCAAACTTAACAACCTACCACTCGCGAAGGCCTCTTAGGAACAGAACAACCAAAAGTACTTTCAATTTTTCTTGGGCAAAATTTTTTTTTTTTCTGTACGGTAATTACAGAACACTCCAGTCACGAATTGTCGAACTTAATGGATTAGGGAGTGATAAATGCTTCCAGATGTAGAGTCCTTTCCATCCCAGGGAACAACAACAAAAAAAAGAACAGCAACCATTTGTTCTCTTTTGCTACACGAGGCACTAACAGTTGAGAAAGGAGATCAAAAAATGAAAGACCCCCTTTTTCGATTCCTTGGACGTCTCGCTTCAGAGCTGTGATCGTTAAAATCATCGATTAACCATTTACCGTTGAGATGAACATCGACAGACACTTAGCAAGCAATCCAGACCCTTAGGACATCCCCCCTCCTCACACCTTCTTCGAACCACCCCTCAATATCGCTAAGTGCGAGAACAAACACCGAAAGGCCATTTCTTTGATCAGAGAGATCGCCTTTCGCCCTGTGTGACCGGTGATCGGGGAAGAAGATTTTCTTTGGGGCCTCTCAGGAAAATGATTGGGAGGTTATTCTAGGAATTGATTCTGGAATTTGAGAGAAAATAAGCCAAGGGTTTTTCATTTCATAGAATATTTAAAGAATTTGTTAATTTAAAATATTTTTATGTTAACCACTATAATAGGAAAAATGGGCTATTTGTTGCAATTTATGGTGGCATTTGAATTTTATCGTTGATAATCCTTTCTACACCCATTTAAAAAAATACATACGTCTGAAATTAAGAGATCGTTACAATAAGGAACCACCATGCCTTCCCGAAACAAACTATATAACCATTGGGAAAGAGTTCAAGATGGATAAATCTTTCCTTCAAGGACGGGAGCCTCCCCCCTTCGACCACCCCTCAATATCGCTAAGTGCGAGAACAAACACTGAAAGGCTGTTTCTTTGATCAGAAAGATCGCCTTTCGAACTGTGTGACCGGTAATCGGGGAGAGGACTTCTTTGGGGCCTCTCAGGAAAATGATTGGGAGTTATTCCAGGAATTGATTCTGGAATTTGAGAGAAAATAAGCCAAGGGTTTTTCATTACATAGAATATTTAAAGTATTTGTTAATTAAAAATAATTTTATATTAACCACTATATCAGGAAAAATTTTATATTTGTAGTAATTTGAAGAGGCATTTGAATGGTATATTTGTTATTATTTTTTTTTTTTACAATCATTTTTAAAAAAAATGCGAACATCTGATATTAAGAGATCGTTGCAGTCCACCATGTCTTACCGAAACAAACTGTGTAGCCAAACTGTGTGTCCACCATGCCTAACGAGGAAGAGTTCAAGGTTGGCAGATCCTCCTTTCAAGAACGGGGTGACCCTTACGTTAGACTTTGATCTTGACATCAATAGAGAGTTTTTGCATACCGTACGTTAGTTACCGTAGGACATCCGTTAGCTTTTTCTCCCTAGCGCGCATGCTCATAGGAGATTATGTTTCCTATGAGCATGCGCGCTAGGGAGAAAAAGCTAACGGACGTCCTACGGTAGCTAATGTACGGTACGCAAAAACTCTCTAATATCTATACACTGATGTCAGAATTGTAATTCTCTGAATAATTATATTGATTGATTGGTGTGCATATGTCCAATTTAAAATCGTAGTTCAATATACGTTTTTTTTTCAAAGAAGTTCAGATTCATTAGTACCACAGTGTGTATTCGCTCCAAAGAGGCAGCGCGTCAAATTTCATAGCTATTTTTTTTCTTTATTTCTCTTTGTATACAAGCACAAATGCAATTGTACTCTAAAAGATAATGTTTTACCATAAGTCAAGCATGCTATGTTAATAACAGATAGTATAGGGAACCACCGAGATTTTGTGTTTGGATTTTGACTGACCAGTTAATAGTACTTTAATAATCTCCTCATAATGTAACAATGCTTCCTCCTACGCATTGGCAGGATCGCCCCTATTGTGTTCAGAGGAAATGGTCAATTGGCCTGCAGACTCTTACTGGGAGAGGAAGTATATTTGGCACACCCTGCACATAAATGAGTATTGGGTTTTGCGGTTTAGAAATGAAATCCCTCCACGAACCTGTAACTATATATCTTTAAATATTGTATGCCCCCAATTGTATGTGTGTGGTGTTTGTGTGCGTGTAAATAAAGTTGTGAGTTCTCCAAGCCCTGTCTCGAGGCCTGGTGCCCAACTAGCTAGCTCTCAGGTTTTGGGTTCCACAGGCTTCAGATTCGAATCCTGGCATAGAGTAGCATGTGAGTAGTTCGGAATCCACGTTAAACTGCTGGCCCCGGTCTGATTAGTCTAAAGTGTGCATAAATTGACTGTAGAGCGACAAACCCCAACCTCAAGTATCTCAACCGAACCACACCGAGTTACAGTCTGGTTGCCCAACCTGCACACTATAATAAACTATAAAGAAGAAAAAAAAAAAAAAATTTGTTAACCTCTTTTATTTAGTAATATTTCCCCATATAGCATTTCTTCTTCTTTTTTATTCAAGAGTCAAATATCGTAAAAAAAAAAAAATAAATAAATAAATATCGTTAGTTTTTTTTGTTTAAGAAAATTTCTAGCTAAAGCACGTACACAAATGAAATTTCATTCAGAATTAGAAATTCAGAAACTATCAAAGAAGAGAAAAACAAAACTCAAGATGAAAAAAAAAGTAAATAAATAAAACGAAACAAAACTGAAAGAAATGTATTCCAAAAAAAAACATGAAAAAAAAAAAAAAAAAAAAAAGTCCCAACTGTCAAACAGGCAACTGCTTAATTTATTCAACTACTAAAAGTACCATATTCGGCAAATTTTCTTCCTTTCAGACTCTTTGGTAAACTAAAACCCAAACGAAAACTACAAAAAAAAGTACAAAAAATAAAAAAAAATGTCTTAGTTTTTTTTCCCCTTTCCCGATGAAATACTTACGCAGCAGCGGAGTAATTTAGAAGTTGCCAAGTGAGCGCACGGTTTAACTTTACTTTGCTCCTGATCTTGGCGAAAAGCTGCTTTTTTTTCCCCTCTTCGTGTCTCTTTTCTGGATTAATTAAATTGTGATTCTGGGAGATAATTGGAAAATTGCATTTGCAATTTTCGAGTAACGAGTGAACCTCGATTAAATACTATCTTTCGGAGCAGCGATTATCTAGACTTCAGGCCCCGAAGGGAAATTGTTAGACTGCCTACAATAAACAGATCGCTATCATTCAGTAGGGGGATAATGCTCTAGAAAGTGAGCTAGACTGTGTGTTGTTGTTGTTGTAGGTCTTTGGAAACACATAAAATAAAAATTGATTCTGACAGTGTTGATTTTAAATTAGAGAGTAAAAGTAAGTTGATTACTGGAAATTCTTCAAGTGATTCAGATGTTATTACCCATCAAATTATGGGTATTGTGAGGAATAGAGAGATTTTTCATTTTTCTTGATCTCTTTTTTCGTGTCCTTGATCAGTTTTTCTTTTTCTTAACTACTTTCAGAGTTTCTTATTTATTTATTTTATTATTATTTTCTTCACGAGCTATTCTTATAGGTTTATTTAAATTTCTTTTCCGTTTTGTTTTATAAACTTGTTTCGAATTAATTTTTCATTTTTATTAATTTTAAAAATTTTTATTCATAAAATCGTTTAAAATTCTAAAATTTGTAATATTCATTATTGTTTTTAAAAATTTTTTTTCATGATTTTCTTAATAAAAAAATATCTTTTTTTAAAAAAGAACGCTTAACTTAAAAATTCGTTAGTTTTTTTTTTTTTTTTTTTTCAGGAAATTTCTAGCTAAAGCACGAATACAAATGAAATTTCATTCAGAATTAGAAATTCAGAAACTTTCAAAGAAGAGAAAATAAATAAATATATAAATAAAACTCAAGATGAAAAAAAAAAAAGTAAATAAAACGAAACAAAACTAAAAAAAAATGCATTCCAAATAAAAAAAATAATAAAACATGAAGAAAAAAAATCCCCATCTGTCAAGCAGGCTACTGCTTAATTTATTCAACTACTAAAAGTTCCATATTCGGCAAATTTTCTTCCTTTCAAACTCTTTGGTAAACTAAAACCCAAATGAAAACTAAAGGAAAAAAAAAATAATAAATAAATAAAAAATGGCGCAGTTTTTTTTTCCCTTCCCGATGAAATACTTACGCAGCAGCTAAGTAATTTAGAAGTTGCCAAGTGAGCGCACGGTTTAACTTTACTTTGCTCCTGATCTTGGCGAAAAGCTGCTTTTTTTATTTATTTATTTTTTTTTTTTTTCTCTTAGTGTCTCTTTTCTGGATTAATTAAATTGTGATTCTGGGAGATAATTGGAAAATTGCATTTGCAATTTTCGAGTAACGAGTGAACTTCGATTAAATATCTTTCGGAGGAGCGATTATCTAGACTTCAGGCCCCGAAGGGAAATTGTCTACAATAAACAGAGGCACTGAGATCGCTATCATTCAGTAAGGGAATAATGCTTTAGATAGTGAGCTAGACTGTGTTGTTGTTGTAGGTGTTTGGAAACATATCAAATAAAAATTGATTCTGACAGTGTTGACTCTGGATTAGTCAGTAAAAGTGAGTTGATTACTGAAAATCCTTCAAATGATTCAGATATTATTATCCATCAAATTATGGGTTGAGGGATTTTTGGTTTTCCTTGATCTCTTTTTCGTGTCCTTGAACAGTTTTTCGCTTTCTTGATCACTTTCAAATTTTCGTATTTATTTATTATTTTCTTCACAAGCTATTCTTATTGGTACCACAGGTTTCGGGTTCGAGTCCCGGCGGTGCCATGGATGTTTGTAGTGGTTCGGAATCCACTTTAAACCGTAGGTCCCGGTCTAACACGATCGTAGAGCGTTGTGGAGAGTGACATATTAAAAATAAGGAAAAACTCACTGTTCATATAAATAGTGATTAGGGGATTATAGTCCTTGTTGCTTCACATCCCCATATACCACTTCATTCATCATATTCTTATTGGTTTATTTGAATTCCTTTTATATTCTTTTTAATAAAAATCGTTTGGAATTCTATAGTTTTTCATTTTTATTGAGATTTTTAAAATTTCTTTCATGTTCTTTATTATTAAACGAACGTTTAAATTGCTTTTTTATTAAATCGTTTGGAGTTCTATAGTTTTTTAATTTTTATTATTTTCTTAAAAATTTCTTTCATATTCTTTATTATTAAAAGAACGTTTAAATTGCTTTTTTATAAAATTGTTTGGAATACTATAGTTTATAATTTTTATTATTATCTTTAATTTTCTTACACGTTCTTTTTTTTATTTAATTTCTTTAAAAAGGACGTTTAAAGTGCTTTTTTAAAAAATCATTTGGAATTCTAGTTTTTTTTTCTATATTTTATTTAAATTTCTTTCTTGCTCTTTTTCATTAAAATTCATAATATACAAATAATTCATATATATAATTTCATAAAAATATAAAGTTTGAATTTCTTTTTTATAAAATCGTTTGGAATTCTAGAGTTTTTCATTTTTATTATTTTTTAAAAATTTCTTTCATTCTTTATTATTAAATTTCTTAAAAAAAATATAAAGTTTGAATTTTATAAAAATCGTTTGAATTTTAGAGTTTTTCATTTTACTATTTTTTGTACTTTCTTTTTTCGTTGGTTTATTATTAAGTTTTTAAAAAAAATATAAAGTTTTGAATTTTTTTTTATAAAACCGTTGAAATTCAATAGTGTCTTTTGTGTATTTAAAAATTATTTTTTTTTTTTTCAGTTTGGAAACGATAATTGATATACATAATTCTAATTGCTTTGATTCATACCTCTAATAATTTATCTTTCGTGTTTTTTTAACATTGCTATTATACTTTTGTAATTTTGCATTAAATTCTAAATTTATCAGGTAACCCATAGTGCTGAACGTATGCAAATTTTATGGTTTGTTTTGTCGTTCATTTTGTCATTTTTTTTGGCAATCAATTTAGGCTAATTAGACCGGATTTTACAGTTTTACGCGGATTCCGAACCACATCATCAAAACATCCTCTGCTGCCAGAAATCGGAATCTATAAAGCCTGTGCGTACCAAAGTAAATGCTTTTTTATGAAGTAGGAAAACGACTGAGGTAT
The DNA here is from genome assembly GCA_021605075.1 of Caerostris darwini. Lineage (NCBI taxonomy): Eukaryota > Metazoa > Arthropoda > Arachnida > Araneae > Araneidae > Caerostris > Caerostris darwini. The sequence continues at coordinate 5,710 of BPLQ01006674.1, read as the reverse complement.
AGGTGCTCAAAAGCCCTGACTCGGAGCCTTTTAAGAAAAGAAATGTTTTGATTGTCAAAGTATTTAAATGTTACAAACCCATTAGGTAAAAGATATATTATAAAAATAACATGTTTTACTGTGGCAGTATTAAGCTTAGGTTGTGTGTTTCTGAGTACATGCGCTTTTTGCATCGCAAGCGCCATATATCAACGGAGGAATAGGTGGTGGCTTTAAGCAATTCTGTTCCTTTTAAATCTAAGCCTTAGTGCTGGTTGGAACTTTCACCAACTTATACTCAAAACTCAACTCCAAAATGTCTATAATCGAGCAGGAATTCCCAAGACTGGAAAAGCAGTTTTACAAGTTTGAAGCTGACCATTGCTGAACACACACATAGGTGAAGTTTCTGACTATGCCCTATGTAAACCTAAATAACAACTATAGGTACTATCACACTCATTTAAAACGCGTGACACATGCCTCAATGACTGTACGAAAGAAGTGCTGGAGACACTTTTCGATAGCCGTTATATGCTGTATTGTAACCAATAGAAAGCAGTATGTGCTTTAGATCGACAGAACTCATTTTACAATTTATACCCACTCATAAAACTCGAAACCCACAGAATCTGGTTTTCGGATCTGTTTCGTAATTTATTGAGCAATTTTTCCTAACATGATTTCTTTTCACAGCAGCAGCCACAAGCTACTCGTGAAAACCTGGAACGTAATTGGAACCATTCAATTCAAATGAAGCTTGTTAAATGTTTCCGAAAGTAATTTTGCCTATTGCGGGAGTTTAATGCACAATGCTCGAGTATCGACCTCTCCCTCGCTCGTTAACCCTTACCCTAGGGTGTTTTGGAATGCCGGAAAAAGGAAGAAGAACTTCCACTGCCATCTCTTTTAAGGTAATAAATATGTGGTTTTGGTATGTGAAATTGAATTTTCTTCCTCCTTCCTGATTTCCTTTTCTTCGGATCGATGAAGTTGAAGATTTTTGCCGTTTTAGCTTATTTTAAAGACGCTGTTTTAAATGCATTGCAGGGCTGATGGTCTTCCAATTCCTGAAAAAGTTATTTTTAGTGCATTTATGGAGAGGAAAGTTACAAAGCTGGATTTATATTCAATAAACAAAGAGACTCGTTCTGCGACTTCTAAAATCCAAAATAAATAGATAAACAGGCTAAAACATTTACTTTTTATCATCATCATGGCGAGTGGCGCAACAGCTCCCATGTAGGCCGTGCCACCACGGATTTCGAGACAGATGTTTTATGGGTATGCCGATAGCCTTTACGCTGTACAGTCATATTAGACCAGGACTTATGATTTCCGGATGATGTTATGCCCACGGGCTTCACGCGCCGAACCGCGCAGCCTCCGGTTTCGTCACTGCGGCAATACTACAAATTCTGTGCGAACTTCTATCCCGCACCGCCCGTCGGCGCTTGCGTTTAGTTCAACAAATTATGTTCATTTCAACAACTTGTGTTCAGTTCAATATTTAGTTCAACAAGTTATGTTCAGTTCAACAAGTTAATTGTGGGCCCAACAAGTTATATTCAGTTCAACAAGTTACATTCAGTTCAACAAGTTATGTTTAGTAAATGTAATATTCAGTTCAACAAGTTATGTTTAGTAAATGTAATATTCAGTTCAACAAGTTATACAGTAAATTTAATAATTAGGTTCAACAAGTTCTACTAAGTTTAAAGTGAACTTGTTGAAATTTGGAAGAACTTGTTGAAACTGAAATATGATGGTTTTGAATGCTAGAGACTTGATTTGTGTCATTAGAACTTAAATAGCAATTGTGTCTCATATTTATGGAATCATATGTACACCATATATAAACAATTAATTGTATGAATAAGAAAATATGTTTCAGCCATTTTGTTACTGTAAACTGTTGAGATGTATGAAACTACTGAAGAAAAAAGCGCGTATTTGTCGAGAATTCATTTATAATTTATAAACCCACAAAATCCTCGAAACCTTCCACAGAATCTGGTTTTTCTATCTGTTTGATAATCGGATGAACATTTTCTTTCTGAGCAGCCAGCACCCTCTCCGGAAATCCTGGAACGTAATTTCTGAACCATTCGCCTCAAATGAAGTTGTTAAATGTTGCCAAAGAAAAGCAATTCTCGCCGCTCATTTTACGGGAGTTCCGATGCACAATTTTGAGTCATCTCGACCCAATTGCCGGCGCTTTCACCCACCGCCAACCCCTACCCTGGGGTGTTTGAACGCCGGACAGAAAAAAAAAAAAGAACTTTCACCGCCATCTCTTTTAAGGCCAACACGTGTCTTCTGGAAAAGTGAATTGAATTTTCTTCCTCTTTTCTGATGCTTCATTTCTTGGGATCGATGAAGTTGAAGATTTTTTTATTTTATTTCTTGCCGTTTTGGCTTTATTTTAAAGACCTTTGTTTTAAATGGCTTGTAAAGGATGTTGGGTTTTATGGTTTTTTTTGATTCGGGCAATATTTTGTGATAGTCTCTTTTTTTGTGAATGATGCAGTTTTTTGTAACTTTCTTCTTCTAAGAAAAACAAAACTTGATCATTCAATAATCAAAAAATTACTTAGATATTTTGATGCCAGAAAGTTACAAAACTTGATCATTCAATAAAATAAAGAGACTCGTTCAGACTTCTAAAGCATGGACGCATAAACTAAAATTAAAATAAGATAAAATATATTGATGCATCATTATCATCGAAGTGGCGCAACAACCCAATGTTGGGCCTAGGCCGTCTGCCTACTGACGGATTTCGAGACAGATGTTTCCTTTTTAAGGACAAGGGTTGGCAGCTTTACGCTCTACGATCATGTGAGACAGGGACGTACGGTTTAAAGTGAATTCTGAACCACTATAATCATCCACATGGCACCGTCGGGACTTGACCCTGTGGTACCAAGCGCCAGAGCTCTAGCCGTTTCGGCCATCAGATCCATTTCAACTTAAAGATCGAACTTGTTGAACTGAAAATGTTTAGTTCAACAAGTTATGTTCACTGGTTACTATTGTACCGAATTTAATCTTAACTTTAAATTCCTTTAGTTTGTATTTTACTTTTATTTATTTTTAGCATTTTTTTAATTTTTTGAGTACCACATTAATTTGAATTTTTAGAAACTTTATCTTTTAACTTTGATACTAATCTTAAAGCAGCCAATTAGAAGTCTAAGCATATTTATGAATTAAGATGCGGAGATTTAACGGGTATTTCACACTGTTGGTACTCCATAAACGGTACGCCGGTTGCCAGTTGCCAGTTATGCTCAGTTAAAGTTATAGTCAGTTCAATAAGTTCACTTTTAAACTTGAAGTTTGAACTGAACTTGCTAAACTTCCAGAACATGATGGTTTTTGAATGCTGAGACTTTGATTCATGTCATTAGAACTTAAATAGCAATTATGTCCCCGATTTACGGAATCATCTAAAATAATCATTATATCAACAATGAATTGTATGAATAAGAAAAAAATATGTTTTAGTCATTTTGTTACCTTTAAACTGTTGTGATGTATGAAACTACTGGAAGAAAAAAGTAAAATTTTTATTTATCGAGAATTCATTCATAATTTATACCCACCAAAAACTCGAAACTCTCTCGAAATCTGTTTTTCGAGCTGTTTGATAATTGGATGAACAATTCTTTCCAAACACATTTCTTTCACGAGCAGCCAGCACCACTTTCGAAATCTTGGAACGTAATTTCCGAACCATTCGCTTCAAATGAAGCTTGTTAAATGTTACAAGAAAAGCAATTCTCGCCGCTCATTTTGCAGAGGTTCCCAATGCACAATGCCCTGGTAATCAGAACAATTGCTCAATTTTATTCAACTCTCACCCCACCCTGGGGTGTTTTGGAACGCTCGGACGAAAAAAAAAAGAACTTCCACCGCCATCACTCTTTGAAAATAACATTGTCTTTTTGAAAAGTGAAATTGAATTTTTATTCTCTTTTTCCTGATCTCCATTTCTTCAGGATCGGGGCTGATTGAAGATTTTTAACTTTTTATCGTTTCAGCTTATTTTAAAGACGCTGTTTTTAAATGGCCTGTAGTGGATGTTCAGGTTTGATGGTTTTGCCATTCAGGTGATATTTTTTAGTGATGGGAGAGGAAAGTTACAAAGTTGGATTATTCAATAAAGTAAAGAGACTCGTTCCAGGGGCTTCCTAAAGCCAAATAAATAGATAAAATAAGAAAAAATATATTTTGATGCATTATCAGCATCATCAGTGACTAACAGCCCATAGGGTGGAGCCAAGGCTACTGTCTGTTTACTAGCGGTTTTCAGAGAACAGATATTTCTTTTAGGGCAGGGTTGGCAGCCTTACCGCCCCACAGCCATATTGGTCCCGAACCCACGGTTTAAAACACTACCCCACAAAGCTTTGCGATCTTGTGGACCGGGACCACCACGGTTTAAAGTGGGATTTCGAATCACTAAACATCCATGGCACCTTTTAGGACTCAAACCTGGAAACCTGTGATATAAAGCGCCAGAGCTCTAGCCCACCCGGCCATCAAGCTCCACTAAGCGCCGAATAGGGCTTGTTGAACTGAACATAAAAAATTTTCCCAGTTCACCCAAGTTACATGTTCAGTTCATGTTATGTTTAGTTCACCAAGTTATGTTCAGTTAATGTTGCGTTCAGTTCAACAAGTTATGTTCAGTTCATTCTTAAGTTTAAAAAGTGAACTTGTTGGACTTTACAACAGGTAGCTTTTGAGCGCTGGGCACTTTTGATTTGTGTGTTTAAGAACTTAAATAGCAGTATGTCGCACTTTATCGCATCATTTAAAATTTGATTTATCATATAAATAATGAATAGTATGAATAAGAAAAACAAATGTATTTTGTCATTTTGTTAACGTTGACCGTAAAATGTTGTGATGTATATTTGTTGCTGCTCGAAGGAAAAAGGAGAAGTTTCTTGTTTGGGTATTTCGAAGATTCATTTTATAATTTATAACCACCTCCATGAAACTCCAGCTTTCTTGCAACTCGTCACACTGCAGAATCTGGTTTTCTCGATCTTAGTCTAATACTGGAGATTGGCAACCAGGCACCCTTCCGCAACATTACTTTCTTCACGAGCGGTCAGCACTCCACATTCTCGGAAATCCTGAACGTAATTTCCTAAAATGAAGCTTGTTAAATGTTAAGCAAGAAGAGCAATTCGATGCTCATTTGCGGTAAGTTTCCAATGCACAATGCCTGAGTCATTCACCTGATTGCCGAACTTTCACCCACCGCCGACCCCTACCCTGGTGTTTGGAACACGGAAGAAAAAAAAAAAAAAGAACTTCACCCCCATCCTGCCTAAGACATAACAGGCTTCTCATGCAGACGACTGTCTATTGGTGGATTTCGAGATATATGTTTTGCGGGGTGTAGGTTATAGCCTTATTGCCTCCCTACAGTCATATTAGACCGAGACTCCATGATTTAAAGTTGATTCCGAACCACTACAAACACATTCAAAAGCTTCCAAGCCGGGGATTCGACACCGAAAATCTGTTGTACTGAGCCCAGAGCGCCAAAGGCCACTGGCCACCAGGTATCAATTCACACAGTTTAAAGTGATCCTTGCTGAACTGAACATTGTTATGTTCAGTTCATATTATGTTTAGTTCAACAAATTTTAGCCTAGTTCGCCAACAAGCTATGTTTAAGCATCGTTAAGTGTTCAGTTCAACAAATCTT
>BPLQ01006672.1:0-22753 GCA_021605075.1 Caerostris darwini | reverse complement strand
TTCTTACTCGAATTTTTAAAGTTTTTCTTAACATATTGCTGATTTACTTTTCCCATGTTAATTTGAATTAATCTATACATAAAATAGTTTTACATTTGAATATATCGCATATTCCAGTTTTATTATCATTCATTTTTAACAAATAAACATGCAATGGATATCATTATATACAGTTAACTTTCATTAAATATTCTGGTTAATATACTTTCCGTTTTTAAAAATGTATACAATGTAGTTATTTTAATGTATGCATAATTACTCACCCTTCCCTTAAGATCTTCTGCTATTGTCTAATCTTTACAACATTACTCATCCACAAACATAAATATTTGAACATCATTTATAATGTACAAACAAAAGCATTATCATCTGATGTAGTATAGTTGAATTTCCCTTTAAGCATTTGAAGCATGATCGTTACTTTTAAAGCACCCTAAAGTACACTTAAAATAATTTCTAAGTGGGGGCTAAAAAGTAAAACCTCCACAGTTTATAAACAATAAATTTCCATTAACTCAGATTAAACTGCATTGGGGTTGACTTCTCAGATTCTTTCATAATTGCACACAGGCTAACTGTAATTTATTCCCGTTAATTGAAAATTCACCCCTCAGCTGTTTTCAGTATAATTATAAATGCATCGCCTGAAAACTGGACGAATTTTTCCGCTAATTAATTTTGAAGGGGAATCGTTACGGTTTTACCACTTAATCCCCTTCCATTAGCGTAGTGTAGCTTTGTGTTTGCTTTCACAGAAAGAGTTTAACGGCACGTACGAAAATTTGAGGAATGTTTCAAGTGTTTTGAAATTGTTTGCACGCTGCATCAGTTTTTAATCAGGTGAATGAGTTGTTTTGAAATGATACCTTTAATTGAAGTTTAAAGCTACGCAAAAGTACATTATTAATGGATTTTAGTTCCTAAAAACGTAATTAAAATTCTAATGACTGAACTATTTTAAGAATAATTGCACGTGAATTTTTAAATGAAGAATAATTAGAGCTGTTCAGTGAAGAATAACACACGAAAAAGATAACGAAATCATCTTTTAAGTGTCAGCATGCATTTTAATAAAAATTCCCGAATGAATTAAATTAGGTTAAGATGAACAATGACATGGCCTTTTTGTGTTCTATGAACATTTAAACAGAAAAAATTGATTTTTTAAGTTTAAAGTCTGTAAAATATTTCATATAAATTTCACACAACTCATTTCATATTAATATTTCATATTTTATATAAAATCTTGTGAGTGCAATAAGGTATCGAATTAAAGGGGAAAAAATTACATTATATATACATATAATGTGATTTTTATATATATATAATTTTTTTTCAATTAACTAGTGTTACAAAGCTAGTGTAAACAAATTCTTTTAATCACCTCATACGTTACGCAATTTAATTTTAATTATTTTTTTTTTTTTAATGATAAGTCCCAAATTTTTAAAAGTCGATTTCAAAGTGAAACAGGTCGAATATGACTTTTGAATATTAAAAAAATATTTATCAACAACAAATATATTTTACATGCAATTAATAATAATTAAGAAATGTGTTAAGATATATAAGATGAAATATAAATAATAAATGCTTACTTAAATGTGAGAGATTTATTTACAGAATTTCTATTATTGAAACAAAAATGTTGATAATTCATGGTCAATTTTTTTTTACGTTGAAATATTAATATCAATATTCTTTTTCGCATAATCATCTTCGAAAAAATTACATAATTGACGTTTTTGGAAGCGTATTTTAAATCGATATTTTTTGTAATTTATTTTTCTTCCTTTAATTAATTTTCTGTACGTTATCTAAAAACATTGCATGGTTTAAAACATTTAAATACAGTATTTCTTTTAAAAAGTCCAAAGTTCTAACTTAATTGGAAATTCATACATTAAAAATTTTTCATATTTACTAATGTTTTCAGAAAAGTTGTAAATAAATATATACATATATATAAAAACGACATAATACTTATATTCATAAATATAATATGTATTCTATATTTTACACAAAATAATTATAAGAAATGCAATGCAAAATCAGTTTAATGTTGGTACTTAAAGTGGAAAAAAATTACAAATCAAAAAATAAGTTTAAATAATGGCCACATACCTTTGACATATGCTTGCATTATTTAAACATTAAAGTATTACTAATGCATTAATACCGCCACATAAATATTATTCATCGTGTACATTATTAGCATGAACACAATTAACACAACAATTCCTGACAAAACACATATAAATCTATGAAAATCTATTTACAGCATAATTTCCAAGTCAATAGATATCGATTCCAAATAAGGTCTTTCTTCAGCAAATTCCAATTCCAATATGATTCATTTTCCCATGGGATAGGGAAGATATGCGTTATGTTTCGCTCTTGTAGGGATTTTCAAATACGCGGGGCTCAAGTTGCTACAATCAGTTAACGGTAAGTAAAACGCTGCGCTTTACCTTTGATAAATGCATAATAATCGAATGAACCCACTCACATTATGTGCTATAACAACACCCTCTACACTTTTGGATATATTTGTGACCTTAAATTCTTACGCGAATTTTAAATGTTTTCTTAACTTATATTGCTGATTTACTTTTCCCATGTTAATTTGAATTAATCTATACATAAAATAGCTTTATATTTGAATTTATCGCATATTCCAGTTTTATTATCATTCATTTTTAATAAATAAACCTGCAATGGATATCATTATATACAGTTAACTTTCATTAAATATTCTGGTTAATATACTTTCCGTTTTTAAAATGTATACAATGTAGTTATTTTAATGTATGCATGATTACTCACCCTTCCCCTTAAGATATTCTGCTATTGTCTAATCTTTACAACATTACTCATCCACAAACATAAATATTTGAACATCATTTATAATGCACAACAAAAGCATTATCATCTGATGTAGTATAGTTGAATTTCCTTTAAGCTTTTTTGAAGCATGATCGTTACTTTTAAAAGTACCCTAAAGTACAGTTAAAATAATTTCTAAGTGGGGCTAAAGTAAACCTCCACAGTTTACTAACAATAAATTTCCATTAACTCAGATTAAACTGCATTGGGGGGGAACCTTCAGATTCTTTCATAATTGCACACAGGGCTAACTGTAATTTATTCCGTTAATTGAAAATTCACCCTCAGCTGTTTTCAGTATAATTATAAATGCATCGCCTGAAAACAGGGCGAATTTTTCCGCTAATTAATTTGAAGGAGAATCGTTACGTTTTTACTACTTAATCGGCCATTAGCGTAGCGATAGCTTTGTGTTTTTGCTTTCACAGAAAGAGTTTAACGGCACGTACGAAAATTTGAGGAATGTTTCAAGTGTTTTGAAATTGTTTGCACGCTGCATCATTTTTTAATCAGGTGAATGAGTTGTTTTGAAATGATACCATTAATTGAAGTTAAAGCTACGCGAAAGTAGATTATTAATGGATAAAGTCATTAGTAATTAAAGTTACTAATGACTGAACTGTTTTAAGAATAATTGCATGTGAATTTTTAAATGAAGAATAATTAGAGCTATCCAATGAAGAATAGCTCGTGAAAAAAAGATAACGAAATCATCTTTTACGTGTCAACATGCATTTTAATAAAAAATCCCCAATAAATTAAATTAGGTTAAGAAGAACAATGAGAAGGTCTTCTGTGAACATTTAAACAGAAAAAAAATGGATTTTTAAATTTAAAGTCTGTAAAATATTTGTTATAAAATTAAATATTCTTATAAAAATCTTGTGAATGCAATAAAGTATCGAATTAAAGGGAATAAATTGCATTATATATACGTATAATATGAATTTTTATGTATGTATAATGTGTTTTTACTATTAACTAATATAAAGTCCTTTTAATCACCTCATCCGTTATGCAATTCAATTTTAATTATTTTTTTTAATGATAGGTCCAAATTTTAAAAAGACGATTACGAAGTGAAACGAAAGTCTACTGTGATAATTTTGAACATTAAAAAATAACTATCAACAAACAAAAATATATTACGTGCAATTAATAATAATTAAGAAATATGTTATGAGATATAAATAATAAATGTGCCTACTTATGAGAGATGTATTTACAGAATGTTTTTTTTGTAAATGTGAGAGATGTATTTACAGAATTGCTATTGAAGCAACAATGTTGATAATTCATTTTCAATTTTTTTTACGTTGAAATATTAATATCAATATCTTTTTTTTTATATTGAAATAATAATATCAACATTCTTTTTTCTGCATAATCATCTTCGAAAAAAATTACATATTTGACATTTTTAAGCGTATTTTAAATCGATAATTATTGTTATTTATTTTTTTCTTCCTAATAATTTTCGGGAAAAAAAATGCATATCTGACGTTTTTTAAGCATATTTTAAATCGATATTTATTGTTATTTATTTTTTTCTTCCTTTAATTAATTTTCTGTACGTTATTTGAAAACATTTCATGGATTAAAACACCTAAATACAGTATTTCTTTTAAAAAGTCCAAAGTTCTAACTTAATTGGAAATTCATACATTAAAATTTTCATATTTACTAATGTTTTCAGAAATATATATATATATATATATATATATAAACAAAATAATACTTATATTCATAAATATAATATGCATTCTATATTTTGCACAAAATAATTATAAGAAATGCAATGCAAAATCAGTTTAACGCTAGTACTTAATGTGGAAAAAAATTACAAACCAAAAAATAAGTTTAAATAGAGGCCATATACCTTTGACATAATATCCTTGCCACTATTTAAGCTTTTAAGTTTCACTAATGCATGAATACAGCCATATAAACATTATTTATCATGTGCATTATTAGATTAGCATTAACAACCACTTTAAGTTGAATATCTTGAAAGTTTTAAAGTATTTCATGATTACTTCTCTAGAACCCTAAACTAAAACGCTTTGGAGTGGCAAATTATTATTTTTAGACAATAGATTTCAATTAACCCTGATTGAACTACATAATTTTTGAGATATATGTAACATATAAGAATTATCTTTATAAATTTTTTCAGTTTTTATTAGAAAAGTAATTATTTTATTTAATGTATTAATTTATAATTGAAGTATTTTAGTTCTGTTTGACATTTAGAGTTCAGAAAATAAAATTAAATACATCTTTTTTCCCCACAATATAATGTTTTGTAAAAGTGCAGTTTCACTGCGAACAAATCGTTAAATATGCAAAAATTATTTCATAGAACCAACACCTCGTTTAAACACGTCTTTTACAGTAGCACGTGAGTGGCAGTATAATGAGTGTTGAATATATGCATTTAATTGATCTAAATACAGTAATACCTTATATTTTTCCTTCGGATCTATTTATTAAAATAGTTTACACTGTTTTATTTCATTTTAATTGAGGTTTAACAAAATTCGACTTTATGTAACTAATTGGTTTATATAGAAAGTTTCAAAATAATGACGACAAAATAAAAAAACAAATATGGTTTACGGAAACAATTTAAAATTACCAGGCAACAAGTTTACAAAATAAGAGCTGGACGTGTTTTAAAATAATAAAAAGGCTACCAGAACGAATCAACTAACAGCAATTTATTTACACTTTATTTTACTCAAATGACACATGTTAGAATAACATTACTACAATTTGCTTTGTTTTTCAACAAAGGCTCTTGTTTGACAAATATCGCCAGTACGAAGTGAAGAAATTTGATATAATAACCACCCGTTTGGTAAGATAATTATATATGATGTATTCATACTACTTCGGGTCTGTTCCAGTTAGTAGACTATATATAAAAAGCATATTAATCAGTGTGGTGAACTAAAACAACTGAAATACTGTTTATGTAATGTCATTTCAAGTATTACTTCAATTTGTTTTTTCATTATTTTATTTAACACAATTAACACAACAACTTATGACAACACACATATAAATCTATAAAAACCTATTTATAAAATAATTTCCAAATCGGCTTATATCGAATCAAATTCAGGTCTTGCTCCAGCCAATTCCAATTCCAGTCTGATTCATTTCCCCATCGGATAGGGAAGATACGCTTTTTATTTTATTTATAGTTGCTACTATCAGTTCACGGTAAGTAAAACGTTGCTTTTACCTTTGACAAGTGCATTATAATTTAAAAAACCAGCTCACATCCTATCATAATGGTTTTCACTTTTGGATACGTTTGTCACCTTAAATTCTTACTCGATTTTTAAATGTTTTCTTAACTTAAATTGCTCATTTACTTTTTCTATGTTAATTTAGATTATTCTATATATAAAATAGTTTTATATTTGAATTTATTGCTTATTCCAGTTTTATTATCTTACATTTTAACAAATAAACTTACAATGGATATCACTATGTAACTTTCATTAAATATTCTGGTTGATATTCCTTCAATTTTTAAAATTTACAATGTAGTTAATTTAATCCATGCATAATTACTCACCCTTCCCTTAAGATATTCTGCTATTGTCTAATCTTTACAACATTACTCATCCACAAACATAAATATTTGAACATCATTTATAATGTACAACAAAAGCATTATCATCTGATGTAGTAAGTTGAATTTCCCTTTAAGCATTTGAAGCATGGTCGTTACTTTTAAAGCACCCTAAAGTACACTTAAAATAATTTCTAAGTGGGGGCTAAAGTAAATCTCCACAGTTTATAAACAATAAATTTCCATTAACTCAGATGAAACTGCATTGGGGTGACCTTCAGATTCTCTCATAATTGCACACAGGACAAACTGTAATTTATTCCTGTTAATTGAAAATTCACCCTCTGCAGTTTTCAGTATAATTATAAATGCATCGCCAGAAAACAGGACGAATTTTTCCGCTAATTAATTTTGAAGGGGAATCGTTACGTTTTACCACTTAATCCCTTCCATTAGCGTAGTGTAGCTTTGTGTTTGCTTTCACAGAAAGAGTTTAACGGCACGTACGAAAATTTGAGGAATGTTTCAAGTGTTTTGCAAATTGTTTGCACGCTGCATCAGTTTTTAATCAGGTGAATGAGTTGTTTTGAAATGATACCTTTAATTGAAGTTTAAAGCTACGCAAAAGGTAGATTATTAATGGATTTTCGTTACTAAAAACGTAATTAAAATTCCTAGTGACTGTACTATTTTATGAATAATTGAACGTGAATTTTTAAATGAAGAATAATTAGAGCTGTTCAGTGAAGAATAACACACGAAAAAGATAACGAAATCATCTTTAAGTGTTAACATGCATTTTAATAAAAAAAAAACAATGAATTAAATTAGGTTGAGATGATGATCTTTTGTGTTCTATGAATATTTCAACATAAACATTATTTTTAAATTTAAAGCCTGTAAAATATTTTATATAAAATCAAATATTTTTTAATAAAATCTTGTTAGCGCAATAAGGCATCGAATTAAAGAGGGAAAAATCACATTATATATATATATATAATGTGATTTGTTTATGCACATATAATGTGATTTTGCAATTAGCTAATTTAAAATGCTTTTAATCGCCTCATACGTTATGCAATTCTATTTGAATTAATATTTTAATGATAAGTCCACATTTTAAAAAGACGACTTCAAAGTGAAACGAAAGTCGACTATGTTAACTTTAAACATTAAAAAAATAATTATCGGCAAACACATATATTTTTCGTGTATCTAAGCTCAATAATTAAGCAATACTATGCTACGAGATATGGATTATAATTATGCTATCTTAAGTGTGAGCTATTTATTTACAGAATTACTGTTGAAACAAAAATGTTGATAACTCTTAATCAATTATGCAGTTTTTTTATGTTATATATTTTTAAATAATTAAAAATTAAATTTATAAATGAATGTATTGTTAGTAATTTTTATATTTGGCTGAATAATGAAAAACATATTTAGCCTATTTAAATGTGACAGAGTTATGCTTGTTGTATGGATATATTTATCGAATTATTTTAACTTTATAATATATGTTTAATCAATTGAAATAATTAACATTATTCTACTAATACTCATTACGGATTAAAACTAAAATTGTAAAATTGCTTTTATTTAGTATAAAACTGCAATCCATATGATTGTTTATCTCTATAAAAGTTAAAAAAATCCGTATAATATCCTTAAAAAATATAACTTCATCGTGATGGGTAGTATAAAGAAGTATATTTTCAGGTTATTTAGCACATCATTCGTTGCCTAAGTAACAAACATATTAACAATATTACTAATTGTAGAAGCAAACTACTATACTTTAAACATCATATCAAGATGTAGTATTTGTGTATTTTAAAAAACTAAAAAAAGATTGCTTATATTTTACTTTCTGTATCAAAGCAAAGGCAAATAATAATAACAGTAAACAAGCAATTTAGACTTTGAAAATTACAAATTGTTGGTTAATTAAAATAACAAATATAATATTTATATAATTTTTATTTAAATATACAACTTTATAGTCAGTAATATGTGGTATATCTTCACTATACATTATTAATATTATTAAATAATTAATAATTAATTATTAAACAATTTATTATTATTACATATTAAACAATTTAAATTCGTTATTCTCAGACATTTCGGTTTTAGAACAATTTTTTTTTACTAAAATTGAAAAATATGCATTGTTAGAATTTTGAAAAATAATTTTTAAATTTTTCATTTTGCTAAATCAAAAAAATTCATTTTGCTAAATCAATAAATTTGCTAAATGTATATTGTTGATAACCGACACAAATAGATACTGCTAAATTCATTAATAGCTCAGAAATTGTATCCATAATTTTTTTAAAAAAATTATGACTACTTTTTTTTTGTAATAACAAAGTTTCATAACTTATTGATTAAAAAATATTTAAAAAAATTAATTTATTTAAATCTCAATATTTATTTCAATGTATTGCGTAGAAGGACTGCACATTCGTAGTGAACTCAAATCTATTTATCCCTATTTTGTACTTGATTTAACATGTTTTCATAAGAATTAATATAAACATCGTTAATATTATCTAATAGAGAGAACTGCATGCAATATATACGTATTTTATAGCAAGCACAGTAATGATTCTGGAGTTTTAAGCCTCATTTACAAAACTTTAATACATTATAATCCTCGTATAAAGGATAATTATTCCTCGTTGAAGCATTTTGGTTTACCTTGAATTTGAGATTAGTGTACTCAATTTTGATAGGTCCTGTTACGTAATTTGGCTTAGTTGCTTTCTCCATAAGATACGTAATTTTAAAAATGTAATTTAGAAATTTTAAGGATTACTTAATTTCAAAATTATTAATTCACGAGGAATGAATTAAATGTATATTAGTAGTTAGCTTAATATCTGAAATATAAGGTTTCAATAAAAAAATATATTTATTTTTTAAGAAATTAAAATTTTAATAAAGTTACTTTATGTTACTGAAAAGGGAAAAACATTAAAATATATGAATTATTAATTAGTTTTGTTACATTGATCAAATAAATTTAATAAATAATATAAAATGGTTTTAAAAATAAACTGTTTCATATAAAATAAATCTTTTAGTATCATCTGACGTTTTATAAAATATATCTGTAGCAGGAATTAAAATAAATATGTGTGTTATATATCATTTTATTCATAATTTTGCTTACATATAGTTTTTGGAAGGTTTGAGAAGATATTAAGTGAATGGAAACATGGTATCCCACAAAACATGATAATTTTTCTGTATGAGTATAAACTTTGACATTCTGCTGCCTAATCAACATGAAACCTTAATGCCACATTTGGGAATGATACAACTAATGTATCCACAGGGAAGAATCGCTTGGGAATTTCAGATCAGAAGATATGAGTTTAGAAAATGAATCATGTGGAACAACCCAAAGCATTCTTCGTAATGATTTTTTTAAAGCACAAATTAACCCTACAATAATTGTTAGAGAACTCGCTGTAGTAGGCACAGCAACAGTTTCGAGACATATTGCAAAGCTTGGAAAAGTAAAAAAAAACCCTGATAACTGGGTTCCACATGAATTGATAGTCAAACAGAAATTTCAATGCTTGGAGATCTGCACATAATTCAGTATTCAGTAAAGAAAGTGTTTCTTTTTGGACATTATCATTATTTGGGATAAAAAGTGATATTTTATAGTAATTGCAAACACTCAGTGGCTGGATGCAGATGAAAAGTATAATCACGCAGCCAAACCTAGCTTACTATACATCGAAAGAAGGAAATAATGAAGGTTTGGTGGAGTCAAAGAAGTTATACAATACACTTTTCTAAGAATAGGTCAACCAATTAATGCACAGTATTATTTTCAACAATAGATATAGTGCCTCAGAAATTGTTGTCATTAGCGAAAAAGACCTGCATTGATGAATCGAAAAAGGCGTTATATTTCTCCTTGGTAACATAAAACCTCACAATTCTCAAGTGGCACTACAAAACATAAACGAGTTGAAATTTGAGGAACTGCCTCATCCACCATATTGATCAGATATGTTTCCGTCTAACTACCAATTCTTTAAACATTTAGAATATTTTCTTAAGAATTCGTTATGTTTAATCAAACATTAAGCTGTCAAAATGAATGAATAAGTAATGAAATTTTGCCTTATTCATTATATTCATCAGACTTGTCTCCTACAAACTACCAATTCTTTAAAAATTTGGAATTATTATTTTTATTGTTATTTTGAAGAATAAACGCTTTATTAAACAGGATCTGTCAAATGAATCTACACTGAATTTTTGAATATAAATCAAAGTTCTCTGAAACTGACATAAAAATGCTTTGAATCCATGGCAGAAGTGTATTGATGTAGATGGAGGATATTTTAATTTTATAAGTTCAAACAATTTGTGTTTGTGGCCTTTTAAAAATTGTGTTCTCAAAAGTTCACTTCATATAGAACAATATATAATTTTAAAGAGTAAACTTTGTATACATACTAAAACTACCAGAAATGTAATAATTAGTTATAATTTTCAAATACTTTAATAAAATAGGAACAATGTTCTAAATATTCTTCTTAAAATTATTTTTCTTATTTAATCAATAAATAAGACTGATAATTTCAAAAGATTCCTTATTTCATATACGATTTTTAATATACAAACACAAAAAAAATTACATTATATTATGTTACATTTTGCAGCATAATATATGTTAAAAAATATTCACATACAAGATGACCGTAATTAAAAAATATATAAAGATCAATTATAAGGAATGTACTAGGGAAAACGCAGCACAATTTTACATACATACAACTTATACCATGGGTAATTGATTTTTAAGGAAAAAAAATAGTTTAAATTTTGTCTATTTTAATCTCTGCTTGGAGTCATTTGATTTCGTTGTGATAGTGCTTTGGTGTGAAAACTTTTATATGTTGACGTTACATACTCGTGCATTTTCAGTGAAAACTGCTGGTTAACTGCTAGATAATCGAAAGATTAAAAGCTCAAGAAAAGGTCCAATGACAATAGCAAGTTTGCGAAAAATTATTTTACATTTGGAAAAATTTTGCAACTTAAAGTGTTACCAGGTCACGGGAGCAAATAATTGTTGCAAAATGAAGTTGTTGCTGCTGTAGCTGTTGGAACTATTGCAAATGCCGTGAATGATTCAGTAACCGGAAAAAACAGTTTTGAATCAATATTTATGACATTGGAAGTGCCGTGTACTACAATAAGGGCAACCATGCGTAAATTACTAAAATGCTATCTCGTAAAAAAATCACTCGAGCTCAAAAATTGCTTGAAACAGATGCAGAAGCTCGATTAGATAGAAGTCGATGTGTCATGACCTTGAAAATCTTGTAGAATAATGAAAAACAAAGAATGCGAGAATAGTTGTATTGACGACAACAGTCATTCTTCACAAATAGTGAAATTCATATTTCTTATTCCTTATCTCCAACAATTTCTTGTTCCTTATCTTCAAGTACATGTCAATACTTACAATGTACCGAATTTTATAAATGTTTTAGCACCGTTTCATAATGTATTGCATGTGTAAAAAAGTTTTACTTCAGTCTTTAACCAACGGCTGTGTAATTAAGCGTGTGTTTCACAATATATATGATCAAATGAGCCAGTTTCCTCATTTGACCGTATTCCTCGTGACTTTGGTTGAGGGTTCATTTAAAAAAAAGGTTGTGCAGTTGTGTAGTCTAAAAAATAAAGCGCACGTCAGGCAAATTGATAGAAACTTTCCACATTATGCCTTTGATAGTACTCTTGGGGAATAAATATGTTACAACGCGTGCAAGGAAAACATATAAAAAGCATTTCATAAATTAAATTATGGAAAAAAAAAAAAAAAAAAACATTTTTCTTCTTGTAAATGCCCAGTAACACAATTCCATGATGCATTAAGTAACCCAGAATTTACTACAAATTTCCTATATCATTAGCAAAACAAATGATATCAAAAGCTTGATTAAAAATATGCAATCACAAATTATTTAATATGAAAAACGGGTTAGTAATTAATAATTTATTGTACTTTTATATTTTATGTGAAATATACTTTTGCTAATTATCAACGAAAATTCCCCATTTAATTAAAATTTAAAATAAATAATTAAATTTATTTTAATATGTAACTTTTTTTATGTGAATTGTATCAATAAAAAATGAATGCATAAATTATCTAATCAATTTTGATGAATTACTGTCCACCGAAATTCAAGAAAATGGCTATTCTGAATATTTAAACTAGTTCCAACAGATAAATGTTCTTTTTCCTTGTCCCTTTCCACCAGAGTTAACAATGTCGCATATCAAGGAAGTTGTCCATTCAGGGCACGCATTTAGGTATAAAGTCATCCAGCACGAGAGATGAGGATGTCCGTCAATAAATGAAGACCACTTCGCACCAGTGACGTCACACGAATGATGGATGCCCGGTTCCCTGTGTGATGCGATTTCCGTTTCAGGTGGATCAATACATATCTCAGGCGGACAACATTCATCATTCGCAGCGTTAATGAGAAGGCTTCAGAACTTCGTAAGTTTGGCGACGACCCGCAATTATTGGCGAGCTGACACCCCAGTAATGCTAGAGGGATAATTTGAAGCCTAACTAATGATTTTTCTGTTCCTGATACAGAGAAACACTTAGGTTATGGATAGTTCTTATGTAGTAAGAAATTATAGCGTGTTGTCGAGTGATTAGTAAAAGACAACATTGTTTTTTGTCGGAAATATGGATTTTTTTAATTCTTTTTATCTTTTTGATCCCCTTTTATTTTTTTTAATTTAATTTTTGTCGTACTTTTAGTCTCTTTTTAAATATTTTGACCCCATTTTTTTGTAGTCTTTGATATATTTTTTTTTTTTTTTTTTTTTTCTTTTAACTTTTTCGTATCTACTGATTTTTTTTTATTTTTTATTCATTTTCACCCTTTGAGCATTTTTTAAATTATTGTTGTACTTTCCTTATTTTTATTCGTACGTTTTGATTTTAATTTAATTTTGATTTTGAAATAAGGTTTACAAGCCAATTTTCTTTTGTAATTTTAGATCACAGAAGAAGCATTAATGATATTAGATTTGGCTTTAATAATTATGAATTAAAGCATAGAGGCTTTTGTGAAAGAGCTTTTTGATTCCGAAGTAGGGGAGTCTGGTTTCGAACTCGTGAAACAATAACATACCGAAAGCTTCCGTTTTTATGTTGCAGATATGCATGATATTTCCGTTGTCCAGAATGTTTTTCCATTGGTCTTGTAGAAGTGTACACCACTGGGATTAACCATTCTAACTGAGATGTGCAATGTAGAAGGCTTTACAAGACTCATTCTCTGTAATTCTGACTCTCTGCAGTGAAGACCTTAATTCAAGTACCTAACATTCGAATACAATTAAACATGAATATGATTGCATTCTACTACTATATAGAAAAGACAGAGGGGGCAGAAATCAAACTATTAGGAAGAAAGGAAATTAATAATTTAAATATTTCACATTTTTATTGAAATTCTCAAAAGAAGTTCATTTATAATTCTTCAATATTTGCATACAGAATTTATTTAAGAATAAAACAATTTCCTTTCTCATAGTTAAATTATTTCTAACTATGCCATAGTTGCTGTGTTTTTATTCAGTAAATGGTGGGTTGAAAAAAGAAAAACAAAATAATAAAAAAATATAATGAATTTGATTTAGTTTTAAATAAATGAATTCTTTAAACACATAATAATTAATAAATCATAATCTTAAATACTAAAATAATTAAAAATATTTATGCAATAATAATTAAAAATATTTATGCATTAATAATTAAAAATATTTAAAACATATAGACATACATTTCCTTTAAAAGACAACAATGTTTTTGTGTACTTTTTTTCAATGAATTTTAAAATTATGGATTGCCATCAAACATCAAATTTTAATAAACGATAATGTTCTATACTGTAACTTTATATAAGGTATTTAATGAGTAGCATGTTTAGTTTATTCAACATATTTTCACAGTTTTTATTAACTTTTAATCTTTATTTTACTTTTTTTTTGTATTTACAAAAATTAATTTTTATCATTTCTTCATTAAGGTATGAAAATTCTGTGTTATATTTTTACTGCTATGAATTACTATTCTTTTGGCAATTGACTCTACTGTATTAATATTAAAAGTTTATTGACAAGTATATTGTAAACAATCAAATATTAAATATTCTCTTAAAAATATAATCTTTGTTTTAAAATTTTTTCATCACCTTCATGCCAATACATTTTAAAATCATATAATAAATTATGGTATACAACATGGCAGTATCGATTTGGCTGCAATTTTGCATGGGAGTCCCTCAGATGAATACATTTCGATCGCCTATCAGCATTTTTGGCTGCGCCTAAAATTTGTCCCGGAAAATCAGGATAACGGGAGAATTTGGCCAAAAATCGACTTGGCCATAACATAAAAAGTTACATAGGAATAATTTTTTTGATGTTTCCAGAGGATGTAGGGCTACGCCACGAATCGATAGCCACCATCCGCGTGTCTCTAAGAAATTATTTGTAGAAGTTACGGGCATGCGCTCGCCGAGTCCCGATTGGGCATTCGCCGATATACCCGGGTACCATATCGGGAGAAATTAACGTGCGAGGCCCACAATGTGTATGTCGTTAAATAGCGTTTCACGCCACTAGTTAAACCCCTTAAAAGAATTGGCCTAGCAAATTTATTTCCATAGATATGGGCAAGTATGCGTTTAAGTCACAAATACACGCTCTGGGCGCTCTCCGAGCTGTTTTTAGCGATTTTAGCGTTTTAAGGGAGTAATTTTCGATCGATTTGGCTGCAATTTTGCATGGGAGTCCCTCAGATGAACACATTTCGATCGCCTATCAGCATTTTTGGCTGCGCCTAAAATTTGTCCCGGAAAATCAGGATAACGGGAGAATTTGGCCAAAAATCGACTTGGCCATAACATAAAAAGTTACATAGGAATAATTTTTTGATGTTTCCAGAGGATGTAGGGCTACGCCACGAATCGATAGCCACCATCCGCGTGTCTCTAAGAAATTATTTGTAGAAGTTACGGGCATGCGCTCGCCGAGTCCCGATTGGGCATTCGCCGATATACCCGGGTACCATATCGGGAGAAATTAACGTGCGAGGCCCACAATGTGTATGTCGTTAAATAGCGTTTCACGCCACTAGTTAAACCCCTTAAAAAATTGGCCTAGCAAATTTATTTCCATAGATATAAGCAAGTATGCGTTTAAGTCACAAATACACGCTCTGGGCGCTCTCCGAGCTTTTTTAGCTATTTTAGCGTTTTAAGGGAGTAATTTTCGATCGATTTGGCTGAAATTTTGCATGGGAGTCCCTCAGATGAACACATTTCGATCGCCTATCAGCATTTTTGGCTGCGCCTAAAATTTGTCCCGGAAAATCAGGATAAGGGGAGAATTTGGCCAAAAATCGACTTGGCCATAACATAAAAAGTTACATAGGAATAATTTTTTTGATGTTTCCAGAGGATGTAGGGCTACGCCACGAATCGATAGCCACCATCCGTGTGTCTCTAAGAAATTATTTGTAGAAGTTACGGGCATGCGCTCGCCGAGCCCCAATTGGGCATTCGCCGATATACCCGGGTACCATATCGGGAGAAATTAACGTGCGATTCCCACAATGTGTATGTCGTTAAATAGCATTTCACGCCACTAGTTAAACCCCTTAAAAGAATTGGCCTAGCAAATTTATTTCCATAGATATAAGCAAGTATGCGTTTAAGTCACAAATACACGCTCTGGGCGCTCTCCGAGCTTTTTTTAGCTATTTTAGCGTTTTAAGGGAGTAATTTTCGATCGATTTGGCTGAAATTTTGCATGGGAGTCCCTCAGATGAACACATTTCGATCGCCTATCAGCATTTTTGGCTGCGCCTAAAATTTGTCCCGGAAAATCAGGATAAGGGGAGAATTTGGCCAAAAATCGACTTGGCCATAACATAAAAAGTTACATAGGAATAATTTTTTTGATGTTTCCAGAGGATGTAGGGCTACGCCACGAATCGATAGCCACCATCCGTGTGTCTCTAAGAAATTATTTGTAGAAGTTACGGGCATGCGCTCGCCGAGCCCCAATTGGGCATTCGCCGATATACCCGGGTACCATATCGGGAGAAATTAACGTGCGATTCCCACAATGTGTATGTCGTTAAATAGCATTTCACGCCACTAGTTAAACCCCTTAAAAAGAATTGGCCTAGCAAATTTATTTCCATAGATATAAGCAAGTATGCGTTTAAGTCACAAATACACGCTCTGGGCGCTCTCCGAGCTTTTTTTAGCTATTTTAGCGTTTTAAGGGAGTAATTTTCGATCGATTTGGCTGAAATTTTGCATGGGAGTCCCTCAGATGAACACATTTCGATCGCCTATCAGCATTTTTGGCTGCGCCTAAAATTTGTCCCGGAAAATCAGGATAAGGGGAGAATTTGGCCAAAAATCGACTTGGCCATAACATAAAAAGTTACATAGGAATAATTTTTTTGATGTTTCCAGAGGATGTAGGGCTACGCCACGAATCGATAGCCACCATCCGTGTGTCTCTAAGAAATTATTTGTAGAAGTTACGGGCATGCGCTCGCCGAGCCCCAATTGGGCATTCGCCGATATACCCGGGTACCATATCGGGAGAAATTAACGTGCGATTCCCACAATGTGTATGTCGTTAAATAGCATTTCACGCCACTAGTTAAACCCCTTAAAAGAATTGGCCTAGCAAATTTATTTCCATAGATATAAGCAAGTATGCGTTTAAGTCACAAATACACGCTCTGGGCGCTCTCCGAGCTTTTTTTAGCTATTTTAGCGTTTTAAGGGAGTAATTTTCGATCGATTTGGCTGAAATTTTTGCATGGGAGTCCCTCAGATGAACACATTTCGATCGCCTATCAGCATTTTTGGCTGCGCCTAAAATTTGTCCCGGAAAATCAGGATAAGGGGAGAATTTGGCCAAAAATCGACTTGGCCATAACATAAAAAGTTACATAGGAATAATTTTTTTGATGTTTCCAGAGGATGTAGGGCTACGCCACGAATCGATAGCCACCATCCGTGTGTCTCTAAGAAATTATTTGTAGAAGTTACGGGCATGCGCTCGCCGAGCCCCAATTGGGCATTCGCCGATATACCCGGGTACCATATCGGGAGAAATTAACGTGCGATTCCCACAATGTGTATGTCGTTAAATAGCATTTCACGCCACTAGTTAAACCCCTTAAAAAGAATTGGCCTAGCAAATTTATTTCCATAGATATAAGCAAGTATGCGTTTAAGTCACAAATACACGCTCTGGGCGCTCTCCGAGCTTTTTTAGCTATTTTAGCGTTTTAAGGGAGTAATTTTCGATCGATTTGGCTGAAATTTTTGCATGGGAGTCCCTCAGATGAACACATTTCGATCGCCTATCAGCATTTTTGGCTGCGCCTAAAATTTGTCCCGGAAAATCAGGATAAGGGGAGAATTTGGCCAAAAATCGACTTGGCCATAACATAAAAAGTTACATAGGAATAATTTTTTTGATGTTTCCAGAGGATGTAGGGCTACGCCACGAATCGATAGCCACCATCCGTGTGTCTCTAAGAAATTATTTGTAGAAGTTACGGGCATGCGCTCGCCGAGCCCCAATTGGGCATTCGCCGATATACCCGGGTACCATATCGGGAGAAATTAACGTGCGATTCCCACAATGTGTATGTCGTTAAATAGCATTTCACGCCACTAGTTAAACCCCTTAAAAAGAATTGGCCTAGCAAATTTATTTCCATAGATATAAGCAAGTATGCGTTTAAGTCACAAATACACGCTCTGGGCGCTCTCCGAGCTTTTTTTAGCTATTTTAGCGTTTTAAGGGGTAATTTTCGATCGATTTGGCTGAAATTTTGCATGGGAGTCCCTCAGATGAACACATTTCGATCGCCTATCAGCATTTTTGGCTGCGCCTAAAATTTGTCCCGGAAAATCAGGATAAGGGGAGAATTTGGCCAAAAATCGACTTGGCCATAACATAAAAAGTTACATAGGAATAATTTTTTTGATGTTTCAGAGGATGTAGGGCTACGCCACGAATCGATAGCCACCATCCGTGTGTCTCTAAGAAATTATTTGTAGAAGTTACGGGCATGCGCTCGCCGAGCCCCAATTGGGCATTCGCCGATATACCCGGGTACCATATCGGGAGAAATTAACGTGCGATTCCCACAATGTGTATGTCGTTAAATAGCATTTCACGCCACTAGTTAAACCCCTTAAAAAGAATTGGCCTAGCAAATTTATTTCCATAGATATAAGCAAGTATGCGTTTAAGTCACAAATACACGCTCTGGGCGCTCTCCGAGCTTTTTTTAGCTATTTTAGCGTTTTAAGGGAGTAATTTTCGATCGATTTGGCTGAAATTTTTGCATGGGAGTCCCTCAGATGAACACATTTCGATCGCCTATCAGCATTTTTGGCTGCGCCTAAAATTTGTCCCGGAAAATCAGGATAAGGGGAGAATTTGGCCAAAAATCGACTTGGCCATAACATAAAAAGTTACATAGGAATAATTTTTTTGATGTTTCCAGAGGATGTAGGGCTACGCCACGAATCGATAGCCACCATCCGTGTGTCTCTAAGAAATTATTTGTAGAAGTTACGGGCATGCGCTCGCCGAGCCCCAATTGGGCATTCGCCGATATACCCGGGTACCATATCGGGAGAAATTAACGTGCGATTCCCACAATGTGTATGTCGTTAAATAGCATTTCACGCCACTAGTTAAACCCCTTAAAAAGAATTGGCCTAGCAAATTTATTTCCATAGATATAAGCAAGTATGCGTTTAAGTCACAAATACACGCTCTGGGCGCTCTCCGAGCTTTTTTTAGCTATTTTAGCGTTTTAAGGGAGTAATTTTCGATCGATTTGGCTGAAATTTTGCATGGGAGTCCCTCAGATGAACACATTTCGATCGCCTATCAGCATTTTTGGCTGCGCCTAAAATTTGTCCCGGAAAATCCAGGATAAGGGGAGAATTTGGCCAAAAATCGACTTGGCCATAACATAAAAAGTTACATAGGAATAATTTTTTGATGTTTCCAGAGGATGTAGGGCTACGCCACGAATCGATAGCCACCATCCGTGTGTCTCTAAGAAATTATTTGTAGAAGTTACGGGCATGCGCTCGCCGAGCCCCAATTGGGCATTCGCCGATATACCCGGGTACCATATCGGGAGAAATTAACGTGCGATTCCCACAATGTGTATGTCGTTAAATAGCATTTCACGCCACTAGTTAAACCCCTTAAAAAGAATTGGCCTAGCAAATTTATTTCCATAGATATAAGCAAGTATGCGTTTAAGTCACAAATACACGCTCTGGGCGCTCTCCGAGCTTTTTTAGCTATTTTAGCGTTTTAAGGGAGTAATTTTCGATCGATTTGGCTGAAATTTTTGCATGGGAGTCCCTCAGATGAACACATTTCGATCGCCTATTTTTGGCTGCGCATTTTTGGCTGGGGTCCCTCAGATGAACACATTTCGATCGCCTATCAGCATTTTTGGCTGCGCCTAAAATTTGTCCCGGAAAATCAGGATAAGGGGAGAATTTGGCCAAAAATCGACTTGGCCATAACATAAAAAGTTACATAGGAATAATTTTTTGATGTTTCCAGAGGATGTAGGGCTACGCCACGAATCGATAGCCACCATCCGTGTGTCTCTAAGAAATTATTTGTAGAAGTTACGGGCATGCGCTCGCCGAGCCCCAATTGGGCATTCGCCGATATACCCGGGTACCATATCGGGAGAAATTAACGTGCGATTCCCACAATGTGTATGTCGTTAAATAGCATTTCACGCCACTAGTTAAACCCCTTAAAAAAAATTGGCCTAGCAAATTTATTTCCATAGATATAAGCAAGTATGCGTTTAAGTCACAAATACACGCTCTGGGCGCTCTCCGAGCTTTTTTTAGCTATTTTAGCGTTTTAAGGGAGTAATTTTCGATCGATTTGGCTGAAATTTTTGCATGGGGTCCCTCAGATGAACACATTTCGATCGCCTATCAGCATTTTTGGCTGCGCCTAAAATTTGTCCCGGAAAATCAGGATAAGGGGAGAATTTGGCCAAAAATCGACTTGGCCATAACATAAAAAGTTACATAGGAATAATTTTTTGATGTTTCCAGAGGATGTAGGGCTACGCCACGAATCGATAGCCACCATCCGTGTGTCTCTAAGAAATTATTTGTAGAAGTTACGGGCATGCGCTCGCCGAGCCCCAATTGGGCATTCGCCGATATACCCGGGTACCATATCGGGAGAAATTAACGTGCGATTCCCACAATGTGTATGTCGTTAAAAAGAATTGGCCTAGCAAATTTATTTCCATAGATATAAGCAAGTATGCGTTTAAGTCACAAATACACGCTCTGGGCGCTCTCCGAGCTTTTTTATTTTAGCGTTTTTTAGCGTTTTCGGGAGTCCCTCAGATGTATTTTCGATCGATTTGGCTGAAATTTTTGCAAGGGGAGTAATTTTCGATCGATTTGGCTGAAATTTTGCATGGGAGTCCCTCAGATGAACACATTTCGATCGCCTATCAGCATTTTTGGCTGCGCCTAAAATTTGTCCCGGAAAATCAGGATAAGGGGAGAATTTGGCCAAAAATCGACTTGGCCATAACATAAAAAAGTTACATAGGAATAATTTTTTTTGATGTTTCAGAGGATGTGGCCAGTAACACATTTCGACTTGGCCATAACATAAAAATTGTCCCATAGGATAATTTTTGATAATTTGTCCCGAGGAAATGGGATAGGGCTACGCCACGAAATCGATAGGCCACCATCCGTGTGTCTCTAAGAAATTATTTGTAGAAGTTACGGGCATGCGCTCGCCGAGCCCCAATTATTCGCCGATATACCGAGGCACCATATCGGGAGAAATTAACGTGCGATTCCCACAATGTGCATGTCGTTAAATAGCATTTCACGCCACTTAGTTAAACCCCTTAAAAAGAATTGGCCTAGCAAATTTATTTCCATAGATATAAGCAAGTATGCGTTTAAGTCACAAATACACGCTCTGGGCGCTCTCCCCAGCTTTTTTTAGCTATTTTAGCGTTTTAAGGAGTAATTTTCGATCGATTTGGCTGAAATTTTGCATGGGAGTCCTCAGATGAACACATTTCGATCGCCTATCAGCATTTTTGGACTGCGCCTAAAATTTGTCCCGGAAAATCCAGGATAAGTGAGAATTTGGCCAAAAAATCGACTTGGCCATAACATAAAAAAGTTACATAGGAATAATTTTTTTGATGATTCCAGAGGATGTAGGGGCTACATGAATCGATAGCCACCATCCGTGTGTCTCTAAGAAATTATTTGTAGAAGTTACGGGCATGCGCTCGCCGAGCCCCAATTGGGCATTCGCCGATATACCGGGTACCATATCGGGAGAAATTAACGTGCGATTCCCACAATGTTGTATGTCGTTAAATAGCATTTCACGCCACTAGTTAAACCCCGCCAAAGAATTGGCCTAGCAAATTTATTTCCATAGATATAAGCAAAGTATGCGTTTTAGTCACAAATACACGCTCTGGGCGCTCTCCGAGCTTTTTTTAGATATTTTAGCGTTTTAAGGAGTAATTTTCGATCGATTTGGCTGAAATTTTGCATGGGAGTCTCTCAGATGAACACATTTCGATCGCTATCAGCATTTTTTGGCTGCGCCTAAAATTTGTCCCGGAAAATCCAGGATAAGGGGAGAATTTGGCCAAAAATCGACTTGGCCATAACATAAAAAAGTTACATAGGAATAATTTTTTTTGATGTTTCCAGAGGATGTAGGGCTACGCCACGAATCGATAGCCACCATCCGTGTGTCTCTAAGAAATTATTTGTAGAAGTTACGGGCATGCGCTCGCCGAGCCCCAATTGGGCATTCGCCGATATACCCGGGTACCATATCGGGAGAAATTAACGTGCGATTCCCACAATGTGTATGTCGTTAAATAGCATTTCACGCCACTAGTTAAACCCCTTAAAAGAATTGGCCTAGCAAATTTATTTCCATAGATATAAGCAAGTATGCGTTTAAGTCACAAATACATCGCTCTGGGCGCTCTCCGAGCTTTTTTTTAGCTATTTTAGCGTTTTAAGGGAGTAATTTTCGATCGATTTGGCTGAAATTTTGCATGGGAGTCCCTCAGATGAACACATTTCGATCGCC
>BPLQ01006671.1:0-30419 GCA_021605075.1 Caerostris darwini | reverse complement strand
AAATCTATTATACACAAATTTCAACTACAGTATAGAACAATATAGTTCTAAAATATTTAAGAAGTATCAGATTCCTGATTTTTTTTTATTAAGAATATATGAAAATTAATGTATATATGTAATAATAATGTAATATGTTATGATGTGTATTAATCTTATGTTTTTAAATGTATTCATTTTTAAAATGATTTCTAAAAAAAAACTTTGAAATATTTCCGTTCTTATTGAGATTTGTTTTTGAAAGAAAAAAAAATGTTTTTGCGCTAATATAGCGACAAAGAAGAGCATTTTTTAAATATATTTATTTACTACCTAGCCATTGAGTCTATTTCGATTGCATTGCAAATTTTTTTGATTAAAATATTTTTTATCTGGCGTGTGATTGAAAAGCATTCAGGCAGTTGCGAAATTATTTTAAGAAATGAAATGCGTGTCTGAAAAGGCAACCTTTATAAAATGATTTCAAAAGGAAATTAAATTAAATAAATAAAAAAAAACAGAGTAATAGTTGTATTGATAATATAAAAAATAATAAAATTACACCCGTGTCAAAACTCATTATAAAAAGCTTATCAGTGATCATCTTCCACAATGTATTGCATCTCAATTAGGCATTGTGTTTGTTCGTTCATTAACTTGCGCATTGTTCGTCATTGTCGGTCAAACAATTGGCAGAAAAACAAAAACGCTGGTATGCAACGCTATTGGGAGCGGGTGACAATAACCGATGAAATAAAGTACGAGTTATAGTATTTTATTAGCATTGGCGATAACAATAAACGATCCAAGAAAAAGATAACAGTTACAATTTTGTCCCAAACTGTTTCTCAACTGAAAACCGCCCTTTGATGCAAAATTCTCTGTTCAAAACTATTTCCCAAGCGAGATGGGTAGTGACGTAGCTGTGACTATAGCAATAGGCGTAGAGTCGTGTAAAAAACAAATTCGTTTATTTGCGAAGTGAAATGAGACGACCTATTACAGGACCCAAAAACTAAGATCAATTTTTTTTCAAAAATTCTTTATTTATTCTTTCAAATTTATTTCATTGTCTTCAAAGTACCACCCCCCCACACACAATATACTTATGCCCCCTTTTTTTCCAATCCTCAGTGCATGCTAAAAAGTCATCGACAAGGATGACCTTCAAGGAGCGCGGCTATTCACGTTGAATCTCTTCAATCGACTCAAAACGGTGTCCCTGGAGGGTCTTTTGAGTTTAGGGAATAGCCAGAATTCTCACTGTGTGAATACGGTGGTTGTGGAACGATAGTTGCTGAACGTGGTTGTGGAACATTTTTGGCGAAAAAGTCACAAAGAATCAATGCAGTGTGAGCTGGCGCATTCAATGTTTTCGGTACCAATCGAGATTTGATGCGTTTGAGGCCCAAAATGGAATTGACCGATCCTTTTGAAATTCCGACATCATCAGCAAGGTCTCTAATTGTAAATCAACAGTTTACAAGCACCAAATCTTTAATTTTTTGAACGTGAGCATCGTCGGTTGAGTTTGATGGTCGACTAGAGGGCTCTTCGCCTTCGCCTTCAACGCGTTCTTTGCCTCCTTTTAACTTTTTATACCACTCGTAAACATATCTTTCCGATATAGGAATGCTCACCAAATGCCTTCTGCAACATTCTATACGTTTACGAAAACAAAATTGAATGCAAGTTCTTTGCACAAGTAATTCATACATTTCAAAAATCGCCGGAATCAGCTTTAGCGTCTCACAAAGCCAAGCGTAACTCAAACACTAATGAATATTTTGACGTCAAATTTCCCACAGGGACAATGCCAGCAACCTAAATTCCATAAGCCACGTGAATTTTAAATTGAAAATTGCTCTTACTTTTTGGATACAGTTGTAATTTGCATCTCAGGAGACTTTTTAAAGTAAAACTTTATTTCTAACAAGTAACGAAATAATTTTTTTGAAGTAATTTTTAAATAGCATTAATAGTATAAAATATGAATGAAATTTATATTTTGCTTTGATTATTGTTTTCTTTCAATTCTAATTTCAACATATAAATGTATTGCTTTAATATATGATTAATTATTTCAGAATATTTTTGAGAGTATGATAATAATAAAGTAGTAAAAAAAATTTTTTAAGGGAAGGGAATTTTTTTTAAATTATAATTTTTTAATGCTATCAAGTTTTCTCAAAAGTATATGGATAAAAATTATTTGTGTTATTATTTTAACTTAACCTCAAGAACACCGGGCCATGTCTGCTAGCAGGTATCAGAATATAATATATTTTAAATATGTGCACCACACATTTTTAATGAAATTCTATATCTATATAATTCAATATTTTAAAACACTAAACAACTATGAAATATACATTTTTAATGTAAAAAGTAATTATTCGTTTACTTTCAAAAGAGAAAAAAACTAGCTTTGAATGTATTAAAAGAGTGATAAATTGCTAATAATTTAAAAGTCTACTTACCAGCATGCGAAAACCTTATTATTAAAACGAATTTGATAAGATTTACATTAAAAACAAGCATTGAATTTTCAATGATATTTTAGAATAAATTTTAAACTAAATAACAATGCTTTCGAAAGCACATTTACTTAATTCTATTTATTAGATTCTCTTGCGCATAAATATTGTTTAAATAGACAATTTTTTTTAATGTCTCATTTGAAAATAATTGCCTTCATAATAAATTAATTATGAAGTATCATAAGACCCGTATTGTCTGCATTTTGTCAGATTACTTTCAAGAGGACCGAATGGAACAGTTGTAAATATAGACATTTTCTTAAATTTATAATACTAAACCATAAATAATAAATTTTTAAGTCTTCATTTTTAAAATTAGTAGTATTAACGGGATATTTTTTCAAAAAGTTGGATAAATATTTTTTTGAAATTATAGTATATTTAAATTAAAAGAATACAAGAAATCAGAAGAAAATGCATCCATTTTTTCCCCTTTAATAACTTAAAAAATAATTTAAAATTTTAATTTTAGCTTTATTGTCTTTTTTGGAACGTGCGTTTTCAAACAGTTATTTTGATGTACATTACAGAACTAAGACATAAAAGAACATTTTTAATTTATATGTTCTTTGAATTCAAATTTCTGACGATAGTCAATGTATTATTCAAAAAATCAATATATATTCCCAATAACATTTTAATTCAGAGTTGTTTAGAAACAAAATTTCGTCTTCTGAGCTGTCTGCAGTAACAACTATTCTTCAGATTTCCATCAACATTTTTTAGTATATTTTAATGAGAATTAAAAAAAAAAACATAGTTGAAAAAATATTCTTAATTACACACTCTATGACATTGCTCATACTAGAATGCTAGTTTAAAAAATCACTGCATGCTAATCCTCACGCGTAACGACAGGCTCTCTTTCAAAGTTCGTGACACGACCGAATTCACAATCACTTTGTATCACCAACAGTATCACTTTGTCTTTAAAAGAACATTTAACCAAAATGCGATTTCACGTCAGAAATTTATGAGGAATTATGAGGTTTTTTGAATATCCAGAGAGTGGCAACAGACAGATAAAAAATTTAAAAGATTACTCGCATGTATGAGTAATGCTGCATTGAACTGGAGGACGATATGAAGTATCATAAGGCCCATACCCAGTATAAAACTGTTTTGGAACTTCAGCCTCAGAACAATCTACTTTTTCGCATAATCACTGCCAACGTTAACTAGATAGAGAGCTAGATTCTGATTAGTTATGGAACATACTTATTAGTTATGGAAATTGATCCCTCTATTCTCATTTGAATGAAACAACTTGAATTATAGGATTTTGGGTGCAGAAAATCTCCATTCTTGTTTTTTATAAACTATCGTCATGTGGATTGTTTTTACCCCAGATTTTTTTAAGCAATTTGTTGTTCATCAGGTTCAGTGATGGGCTCCGTCATCAGGTATTGTTATATTGACAATTATATTTGAGCTGAAGCACACTTGAACCGTACTCTCCTTTGAAAATATCCCCTGCTCTCCCCTCACAATGAATATTCATTACTAATTTTCACCTGCAATACGGTTGAAGTGCACAGGAGGGCGGGGAGCGATAATCAAACTTACGCAAACAGACCCTACAGTTGGCCTTTGAATGGTCTGCTTGTGTCAGTACGATATTGAAATAGGGCGGTTTTCTTTTCAAAGCATCTCGACGGAAATATTTATAATTCTGCAATCAGAACACTCATGTCGTCCAAGGATCTTTGAAGCCAATTGGAATTAAATTTGGCAACATGAGCACAGATTTTCAGGTGCAATTAAAAGTTTACAGTTCTACTATTACAAATGAAACTTATTTAAACGTTTATAATAAAACTAATACAGAAATAAAAATTAAAAATAATACTGAAAATACTAGAAAGAGAAAACGAATGAAATATTCGATATATAATTCGTTAATAATTTGATATATATATATATATATATATACATCGAATTATTAACGAATTTTTGTGGCATTATTAAATAAAAATATATTCTTATTCGGATTCGAAAAATATATTAATAAAACTCCCTTTCATTATTTCATTAATTGAACGCTCAAAATCGTTTTAAACGAAACCTTAATGTTCAAACTTTAATAAATACTCAATTCAGCAATTAAATTGATTATGTTTTCCTTTTTCATTTGTTAATAAGAAATCCCATTTTATGTTATAAAATTAATGGTTAGAAATTAAAGTTAGGAAATTAATGCTTTTACAATGCAGCACTTAAATCTTAAATGAACTAGTAAATTCATTTTTTACTTCATTGAAACTGGAAGAAAAGGGAAACGTGATTTAAAAATTATTTTATTGTCGCTCAGAAAAATAGATGCTTTACACTTTGTATGATTTGCACGCTTAATAACAAAATAATATTTCTTCACATGAGTTGGATAATTAGATTTATGTACACTCGACCCATCAAAAACTCAAAAGAAATGGATTTTGTTGAGAAAATTCCAGCATTCATTTGTAGAAACATTCCTTAATATAAATGAGTATTTGCTTAAAAAATAAGTCTTTCTAATTTTGTTTTCTTATAAAATTATTTTGAGGAAAAATTACATTCTTATAAAATCTTTCTTTTTCCTTCAGAATGCTAAAATCATGTCTTGATTGCAGCCATATAATAATGAAGGTGGAAAGTGTTTTCAGAAAATTGCATGAAAAGTGAATAACTTACATATAAAAAAAGTGAAAATTTTTTATAGAAATATTCACTATTCAAATTTAGAAAAAATTCCAAGATGAAAAAAAAAGTTATTAAATTTTTTTTTAATTAATTTAAAAATTACATACATGGTAATTAAAATATATTCCCCTTTCTCTCCTTAAATATATTTTCTCTATGCAACATAATTTTTTTTCTTTTAAATATTAAATTCACTTGATTAAATTGCGAACTGATATTTATCAAACTGAAAGAAGTTTTCCAATCCATCTAATAATGTGATCTCTTGCGAAAATCAAGACTATCAAAGAATCGTATCAAAGACTATTTCCCGATCCTCATGCTACACACTAAATATTAATTTATTTTACCAAATAAAAACATTTTGATGGCAACTTTCAAAAATGCCTCTAATAAAAAAGTTTTTTTTTCTCAATTTCTTCTATTAGTTTACACTCTCCCTATATATATATTGTTCAAATTTTCAATCGTTCATAAAATACTTTTTATACCTCCACTCAAAATTCAAATACATTTTTTTGAATTTGCAGTGGATGACACTTGATGTTAATACAATTTTTTTCAAATCTTAATTCATTAATTAAATTTAATTAATTAATTATATTTTTTTTAGATTTAAGTTGCATGTATCTTCCAATAGATGGCGCCAGATAAAATTAAAAAAATGAATGAAAATTATTTATAAAGGACTTTCTGCAATAGAGTTTTTTTTATATTACTTGTTTTTCAATAAAGTAAAATTAGACTTTTGATAAATTAACAAATTTATTCGTAACTTCACCATCAAAAGATCACAAAGAAATGTTACTAAGCCTATTTAAACCAGATTCAAATGACGTATTTCTTAAGTAAGTAAATTTTTATAACAAGTGGAAACATCTTAAATAATTAAACATTTCAAAAGTTTGAAATATATATATAAAAACTGCTACATTTTATAAATCTTCAATAGCTCTTTTCGAAAATTGCTGAGTTTCCAAAAAAGTTGGGTGTTGAACTCGGCTAGATGTTGCAAATCAATAAGCAAATCCGAATCTCAATATCTCTGTGAATGAAAATAATAGACACAGAAAATTTGTTAACCCGGATTGTCCTTTTGTTGAGCTCAAGATTGCTCTATACCTATAGTAAGTCCCCCGTATTGCACTAAACGTAATTCTGAATTTATTGAATATCTGGTGTTTGTAGTGATAAGTGACCAAAGTTCTAAATGTGAAAATAGTAGCAATCTATGCGTAGTGTAACTAACTTATTCCTTTTAATAAAATTTGTGTCATATTACTCGTACACTTCGCAGATTGCACTGCTTTTTAAAAAACTTATTTTCATAACCTAATGAATTATTATTTTTCTCTAAGAGATACGAATATAAATCTACGATATCCTAAAATTAATAATACATTAAATAATAATGCCTATGAATGGCTAAATTAATAAGAAAATCGGGAATTACTTGTCAATAGAGAAGAGAGTGAAACTCAGTAATTTTGAAATTTCTAAACATTAAATTTAGTCTTCATCAAATAGTGCCTTCGTACATTTATAACAGCTATCTACTTTATTTAGAGTAGTCTAGATTTATACGTCGCATTACCCCTGCCTTTCACACGCTGCAACTTTCGCAAATCTTATAGCTAGTTAAAAGTGATGGAACTGTTTCACGAAATGCTACGTCGCCACACACCTAACTTAAAACTTCGTGGCAACTTTTTAATAACATTTTGTGAGTCTTTTTCTTTACTTCAAAAATCGTAAGTTTTAATTTTTTTCCTTTTTCAAAAGTAAAAAAAAGAGGTTTCATTAATATAGATTTGTGGAGTTTTATTTTGTAAGATTTTTGTAATTTCTTCTTTTCGAAAAAAAATGTTCATCACATAAACTTACTGATTATAATTTCGTTCTTTAAATCTACACAAGGACGGTAGAGTTGAGATTTCTGGATAAAACACAATACATACCCCAAGTAGCCATCATGTTATTATCTAAAAGGCTGTTTGGATTTTGTTGAGATCTTTAACAATAACAAATGATTTTAATAAAATTTTTAAATCTACACAAGGACGGTGGAGTTGAGATTTCTGGATAAAACACAATACATACCCCAAGTGGCCATCATGTTATTATCTAAAAGACTGTTTGAATTTTGTTGAAATCTTTAGCAACAGAATAAATGATTTTAATAAAATTTTTAAATCTACACAAGGACGGTGGAGTTGAGGTTTCTGGATAAAACACAATACATACCCCAAGTGGCCATCATGTTATTATCTAAAAGACTGCTTGAATTTTGTTGAAATCTTTAGCAACAGAATAAATGATTTTAATAAAATTTTTAAATCTACACAAGCACGGTGGAGTTGAGATTTCTGGATAAAACACAATGCATACCCCAAGCAGCCATCATGTTATTATTTAAAAGGCTGCTTGAATTTTGTTCAAATCTTTAACAACAGAATAAATGATTTTAATAAAATTTTAAATCTAAAATATTGAGATTTCTGGATAAAACACAATGCATACCCCATGTGGCCATCATGTTATTAAAAAGGCTCTTTGGAAGATCTTTAACAACAGAATAAATGATTTTAATAAAATATTGATAAAATAATAAATAAGTATATAAGAAATCAAAATATAATTATTTCAATAAAGATATAATTACCAAGATAAACATTTCAGCAACATTAATAAATCATGAGTAATTAATGATAAAAATATAAAAATATATGACTGATTTTAAAAGAAACTGCTCCATTTCTGTGATTTTAGGAC
Source organism: Caerostris darwini (assembly GCA_021605075.1). Taxonomy (NCBI): domain Eukaryota; kingdom Metazoa; phylum Arthropoda; class Arachnida; order Araneae; family Araneidae; genus Caerostris; species Caerostris darwini. The sequence goes on along the minus strand of BPLQ01006671.1, from coordinate 22,446 downwards.
TAAAAGTTTCATAGATTTCTTTCAAGTGCACTAAATATAATATTTGTTTCCTCACTCTACCACTGTGCCGACAGTGATCCATTCCTGATTATTCGATGTTCGTTATGACCATTTATTATCATTTCGTCTTCGGAAACAGAATATTTTCGGCAATAGTTATCGTAAGACAACATGTCTAACGAAATGTCTATATTAGAATATGTCTTTGTCATATTCTTATTGAATTATAACGCACCTTTTTCCAAATTGTACCCTAAAGAGCGAACTTGTCCGTGAAGGAAACATTAATCTATACATCTCTTTCACAAATGAAATGCTCTTGCTCCCGCGGGCTCATCTGTTAACGAAATAATCATAGGTACAAAACAAATTACGTTCAGAGCAAGTGGTTTCAATAAGAGTTGTTTGAAACTAGAACAAGCGAGAAAGAATTTTTTTGTAATTCAATGAGACAATTTTTATTTAACTAATAAATCTGCAGAATAATAGAAGCTTTCGAGCTTGAAAGGTAGCAGAAGCGTGGTAGCTTGAAACCCAACATGGTGGTGTTGCTTTAGGACATTTTGTGTGGAAAGTCAGATGATATTAGCCCTCTGAAGATTATGTTGTCTTGAAACGGCACTCTTTCCCCACAATTGCATTTTATTTTTTCTAAAGAAATTGTAATTCTTTTGAATAACTAAATAGTCTAAATATTTAAAGCAGTGTGTACACTGTTTAAATAATATTATTAATAAAAATGATATTCATTATTATACAAATTTCTAGGGAAGTTTTATTGAATAAAAAATTTATTATTTTATTTAACAACTTTGCATCGTCAATTACAATTTATTTAAGAAACCATTTGTTGTTATAATAAACATTTTAAACTTATTTTGGAATAGGTGCACACATTTTATGACTTAATTATTTTCCCTAAATATAAAAAAATAACGAAAAATAAACTCGCCCAAGTGAATTTACCACTTATAAATATATTAATTGATATAAAATGATTACTGAAGCTATCAACAAATCTTACTGCATGCCACAGTTATTTTCCGTACTATGTTTGCAGGCATCATAAAATTAAAAAAAAAATGAAGTCTGTGTCTTTTTCGAATGAATATAAATGACAATTGCTTTAGTCAATGTTAGTAGCCCTATGTAGGTAGTTATTTTGATATAAATAAAATAAATAACATGCGATATTTTATTTTCAATTTGGTGTTTACCATAATTTTGTAAGACATGCATTTATATAGACTTTGGCCTTAACAAGACTGTACAAACCTTTTTCGAAAAATTGAAAATTTATTTATCTATTCTATGAAGGGGAAACTCCTATAACTAGAGACAGAGAGAGTTCCATTCTCTCTTATAACTCGTTGGTAATCGCAAGCTGCACTACTCAGCCCTTATCTACAAGCAGATCTTTTTTCACCCACATTCGAAGGGTCGGCAGAGCTGCGCACACTCCTCCTCCCTCAACGAAGTCTTTGTGCGCCCTTCAGCAGCACACACTGGAGAGAGAAATGAAGTCGGGTTCAAATCCCACACACGTGCCTGCTGTTGAACCCCCAGACCTCTTTGTAGCCAGCACCGCAATACTAATAAAAAAAAAGTGGGATGGTAGCCTCTTTTCTTCCTCTACGGCTCCAGTGTTCAGATTTCATGTACAATCTTCTTTGAAGGAACAGATGAGGAAAAGTAGTGACAACTGATGGGGTCTGTATTCTTCTCTCAGTACAAGCCAATAACCTAAGATGACAATATACCTCATTTCGTTATAATTTTAATCATATATTTAAATGAGATTACAATGTATAACATTATTTAAATTCGAAAAAGGAACTATTCATCATGCTAACCTCTATAGTACACATTTCTGTATTCTTTTCCTAGTTTTTGTTTCCACTTGCTTTAAAAAATTTAAACTGCAAATCCATCCTGCCTTATTCATTTGATACCGTGCACTGACAGTTTTTTTGGTTTTTTTTTATCGAAATAATGCTTGTAAGGCCTTTTTGTAGTGTTATATCTTTATTCTAGAATTAGAGTCACTGAATACTAAGAGAAATTTGTCATATTTTGAGCATGGAGCTCCGTTCAATCTCTTCAATAGAATGTTAACGTTGATTTGTCGCAACTCCTGTATAAATTTATTAATATTTTTGTAAATCCCACTGGCAATAAAGCTTTGTCTTTTTTATAAATAGTAGGTTTTTAATGATAAATTAAGTCAATTAGATAACAGATTGGTGGGAAGAGAGCTACAAAATTTGAATATTTATTTTTTGGTGATAAAAAATCGTAACGTATTGAAACATTATTTGCACACACACACACACAAAAAAAAACCTTGTAGATAAAAAAGGATAATTTCGTGAAAATTAGGTTTGTTGAAAAAATGTGCTAAGTGCTTCTAGTGATGAATCACAACTTATATTTAAAAAGGCAATTATAGAACAAAATAAAGATTCGCCAATTAGCAAATTCATTAATTATTTTATCTCTATTAAATTGTTGGTATATTGTTTGAAAAATAGATAAACGTTAATGTGATTTATTATCGATCTTATTTCCAAGTTGATTGATTGGAATTAACCTTTTGTATTAATTCCAATTAATCCTTGTATTAATCCCAGTTAATCCTTATATGAATCCCAGTTATGATTCGTGATGAAATTTAGGCGGGAAAAAAATTCATTAAGGATAAGTAGGAATATTGTTTTGTGATAAACAATAACATCCATCCTCGTATGTATTACAATGAAATGAACTGAAAAGGTTTGTAAATGAGACATCATCTTTGCATTGATGTATATCCTCCCCCAAAATAAAAGGCGAACCTTTTTGAAGAATATGTATAAAATATTTTTGTCAATCTCTAATTCAAAAATTTAGAAGCGGTCATTGAAGAGGCAGGTTGCTCAAGCCGGTGGTATAAAATCCTAGCTGCCGAGAGTCAATGAATTCTTGGAAGACCAGGTTTACAGCATAGTAAAAATTAAAATGGTTTAATATTAAAGTGTCTAAATTACGAAAGAATTGGAAGTCAGTGGGTCTTGTGAGTATGGAGGGTGATGAGGCCTGTAGTTCTCTTTCTGTAGTTTTGCCGCAGTCATTTGTGCAGTATTTGGTCTAGCGTTATCATGCAATGAGATAGGAGTCAATCTGTTGACCAATCTGGGCTTTTTTTACTTTAAAGTTTCGCATAATTTCTTCCAGTTGGTTGCTATATATTTCTGCTGTGATTGATGAGCGAAGTTTCACGAAATCATAATGGTTTGCGCTGGACCACCAAATACTCACCATCACTCTTTTGTTGAATATTAAGCTTTGGACTGTGTTTTGGCGATTCATCCTCGCCAAACGACTGTGCTGAACATTTGCGATTGCCATATTGGATCCATTTTTCATCCAACGCGGCAATTCGATTAAAAAAAGGATCAGATTTGTGACGAGAAAGCAATATCAAGCAAGCTTCCAGATTCTTTTGCATCTGTTTTTCATTCAGTTCATATGAAAGCCGCTTATAAAATTTTTCCGCTTAACTGATTTGAGATAAATGAATAATACAGTTTGTCTGCTAACGCCAAACTTCAATGATAATTCATAGACGCATTGAGATGAGTCAGACTCAAAGGCGACTTTTAGTTCGTCATTATTGACCTTAGATTCTGGGCGACCGAGTGGCTCATTTGTTAGGTTAAAGTTACCGGTAAGAAATTTGGCAAACCAATTTGATACTTTCTGTTGCGTAGTAATACTAAAACCAAATACGCTATTAATGTTTCGTGCGGTATGTGAAGTCGTGGTTTCACGTAAGAACACATACTTCATAATAGTGTGTATTTCCAACCGTTCCATTTTCGACAAAATTATTTTTCTAAAAATATTTTAATAATCTTAGAGCTTACGATTATTTCTTTAAACAGGTGAGATGTGTAACTTTCCAACAACAACAAAAAAAAGAGTAAAATATTAGGCTACGGTCAAATAAAAAGCCGTTCAAGTTAACAATGTTTTTAATAGCAAATTTCATTCTTGCCAACCTAATATTATATATATAAAGAGAGAGAGAGAAAGAGAGAAATAAAAGTTTGTTTGGAAAATAAAAATTATTAACTATTTCATATCAATGAAATAAATTAGTAAACATCATCAATCGTTAGTCTTCCGGCAAACTATTCTATGCAATCTGGGATTTATAATACAAAACCGTATAAAAATGAAATTTAATCATGGATCCAAATATCTGAAACAAATCTAGTTAATCTGGTTCAGAATACTATTGTTCCATCTACCAAGTTTCTTAAACCAGAATATTTAAAAATTATGTTCAGTGCAAATTATTTTTCCGAAAACTCGAAATTTTAATTAAATTTGAGGTTTCTGACTAGATTTAGGGTTTAGATTCTCCCTACTGTGCCAAAAAGAAAGATCGATTTTCATTTTAAAATTCCCGGTAATTATGAAATTTCATTTTTAGGTTGCTGGCATTGTCCTTGACATCTATGTGAAATTTGACATCAAAATATTCATAAGTGTTTGAGTCACGCTTGCCTTTGTGAGACGCTAAAATTGATTCCACCGATTTTTGAAATGTCTGAATTAATTGAGCAAGAACTTGCGTTAAATTTTGTTTGCGATGACGTATAGAATGTTGCAGAAGATATTTCATGAGCATTCCTATATCGGAAAGAAATGTTTACGAGTGGTATAAAAGCAGTTTATAAGCAGTTCAAAGAACGCGTTGAAGACGACGAGCCCTCTGGTCGACCATCAACCTCAACCGACGAAGCTCACGTCGAAAAAATGAATGATTTGGTGCTTCCAAACCGTCGATTTGCAATTAGAGATCTTGCTGATAATGATGGAATTTCAAAAGGATCGGTCCATTCCATTTTGGGCCTCAAACGCGTCAAATATCGATTGGTACCACCGAATGCGCCAGCTGACACTGCGTTGATTCTTTGTGTCTTTTCCGCAAAATTGAAACCTATATAAATACCCTTTTTGGAATGCATTGAGGATTAGAAAAAAAGATAGCATAAGTGCATTGTATCCGGAGGGGATTACTTTGAAGGCGATGAAATAAATTTGGTAGAATAAATAAATAATTTTTGAAAAAATATAATTGAACTTACTTTTTGGGTACAATAGTATATCTTTTTACAAGCTTTATATGGATTATATATAGTATTTTTGTAAGAATTTTAATATGAATACCTAAATTTTTCCAAAAATTGTTGAAATGAAAAATCGTGGGAAGTTTTGGGTGTAATCTTTGGTATGTTCATAATGATAGTGATCTAATTGACAAAATATTTTAACAGAAATTGTAAAGAAAATTGCAAAAAATTAATTTTATTATTATTATTATTTAGTTCCTTATGTTCAAGTTATTTTTGACTTTTGATTGATTCAAGTTTCTCCCTCCTTATGCTTGAATAAAAGCACTCAGAAATGTCATATTTTTAAACGTTCTTATTGACATATGATATTGACACTAAATATATAAACCACTTATTGTACGCGGTTAGACACCACCGCGGTTAATTTAATGGTAGCAAAGATCTAAAAGAATATAAGTTCTTGAATTTTATCGCCAAAGTGCGTGAATTTGACACAAAAGCTTTAATGTAAATGAAATTTTGCATGGCAATATTTTGCTTTTTACTGTCACAAATTAATTTTACATTTCCTTTTTTAATAATTAATTCTTTTTAACCAATGATTTTTAATTTTAATTGTTTTAATTTGTTTTTGTTGTGTATCCAAATTTTCCAATTTTAAAATGGAATTATTCAAAAATATGTCTAGATTACATATTTTCCCTTAAATATTAATAAAAAGGCTTTACTTTTATTTCATAAATATTTGTTTCAATAAATGAATTAACTTTACTGTCAATATATGCAGAATGTGCAGTGAGTAAAATTGTAGTACAATTTTGAATTTTCTAAGCCAAAGATTCTTTGTCTACTCATTGAGAACATCGAGTAAAAATTGAAAATTGAAAAATTTCATTGAAACAAAATGTAAGTAAAATCATGTTTTGTTATGCACTAATAAGTGAATGATTTCCATTTGTCTACTGGCAAATAAGTCTCAATTGAAAATATAACATAAAGCTATCATTTTATGAACGTCTATTCCTTCTAAGAGTTTAAATTACAAATATTCACAGAAGCTAGCAAACACACAAATGGCTGCCGGAAGGCATAGCAGGCTAACTAGCTTCATATGATTTATTTGACACGTTCTTTCCTTAGAAATAATCCCACGATATCAGCAATTCCTTGTAACTTCCTTTCCTAATGAGGAAGGAAAAGCAGAGCGCACAAATCGAATTTAAAATAGAATGAAGTTATAAATCTCATACATAAGATAAATAATCTTACAAAATTATATTTATGATTTTAAGCATCATCTCATATATTTTAAAGAGCTTGATTTCAACTATTTTATGGATGAGTATTAAAGTAAATTCTCAGAAAAATTCATATTATTTATACATTCCTCACTGATGCTGTTTGAACATAACAATAAAATTGATAAAAATTGAATTTATATATAATTCTTCATCGGACTTTTAATTTATTCTCCTACCTAGAAATTCGTCTAAAGGTGAAGAAAAGATTTTTTCTCACGTTGAAAGTTTCTTGAAATGAATTTAAAGTTTTTGTTTAAGAAAACGCTTCATTTTGTTTATTATTTTTGGGCTTCAATAATTCACTAAATTTTATTAAAACACCCTTATATTCTTAGAATACTATTTTGTTCATTAGATTTCCAGACATGAAAATTCTATTAACGCACACGTACAAATCATTCATTTTTAAAAACCTAGTATAGAATTTTTTTTTAACGAAGCTATCGTTTTAAGATGCGAAAATTACTTCAAGCTACCGAAACGTTATATTGGAAATTTTCCCTTTTTAAGCATCTGACGAAAGAGAAAATCTAATTATTCAAATTTCGAGGATGGTAGATTAAACATATCACAAAAAGATTGTGATTAAAGATTGATTTAAGATTGTAAAATCATTGATAAATTATTTTATCTTCATTTTATCACAAAAAAAATCTTAACATGTAATTTATTTCAGGATATTTTTTTTATAATTTTATTCGCAGTTAGAAGCAAGAAAGAGAAAAAAGTAGTGTTTCACGACACTAAATTGTCTTTCACACCAAGGCGTTGAGTTTCGAAGCATCAAGCAATAGAGAACCTAGGTCTGTGCATTCTTCACTTAATTGCATACATGCTGATCAGTGAATAATACAAAAAAAAAATATTTAAATTAAACTCGAAATATGTTAGTTAGGGTTAAATAAAATGTTTGCCTTAAATTGATATGGTTGGTCCCCTTTCACTTAAATAACTATTGCAATATGATAAAATGAAATTGTATGGTGAATGTTTGTAATAGCTTGTAGAAAGAACAGACGAAAAACTTTTCTCCGCCCATTTTTCCAATGTTTAAGTATTTCTTATTTAGGGCAGCTGCATGCATTTAGTTCTTTTGTAGTAAGTTGGTGCATCACCAGAGAACAATACTTTGTTGTGAAGGTACAACTCTTCTTCTTCGGTGGTGAAAAGGCCCCATGGTGGGCCTGCTGCAGGCAACTTTCAAGACATGAAATGATTTCTTTTTAAGGTCATTAGCTCTATGCCCAACGCTCTACAATCATATGACATCGGGACCTACGGTTTAAAGTGGATTCCGAACCACTCCAAACATCTATGATGCCGCAGGTACTCGAACCCGAAACATATTGCACCGAGGGCCTGAGAAAGATATAATTGTTTTCAATTAATTAGCCCTAGTGTTTGCAGTGCTGTAGCATTTCCCCACTGATGCTTCTCTAAGATTCCTGTATGCTAGCCTTCAATGACATATTAATTTTCTGATTAAATAAACCTTTATAACTGTTTAGGTCTAGTCGAACAAAATTCGCCGGGCTTCTTTATTTCTCTGGTAACAAACATGAAATACAGGCTGAACCAATTCAGTTTGGAAGTAGAATACGTAAGCCTTCATTAAATTCCGTGCTCCGAACTTAATTGCATTCACTTGAAGTTTATTTCGATTATCTTTCATCACTGTAAGCATATTTTTTTTTTTAGCAATTCATACGACCAAAACTAGTCCTCTCTATCTTTATAAGAGAATGTTATATAAATATATAAAGTTTTAACAATCGACGGTTTTATAAAATGAGACAGTTACAGTACAAAATATTAAATAAATTTAAATGTAACAATAAAATAACATAAAATTATTAAAGCACAGGATTTACTTTAAAATCATTTTCGTTCAATTAAATAAATAGGGTATTAACTAAATAATACATGCCAATTAAAGATGAAATATAAACTTTCTTAGTAAAATATATTATAATTAAAAACTGATGTCTTTTAATAAGATAATGAGTTCATTTTGAACATTTTAACATATTTTATGATCTCATGACAACAACAATTGATTTTAGTATTTGATAAGATGATTTAATTCATCATTTTGAAAAGAAAATTAATTTTGTTGCTTGAAAATTAATTGTTTATTTTCATTATTTTGGATTTACATGTTTTAACTTATCTCGAACAGAAAACGACTTGTAAGTTTTGGCTTGTCGCACTACTGTCACATTTTTTGCACCTATAGTTTAACGTGAATTCCGAACCACTAAAAAACATCCAAGCTACAGCCGCGATTCGAACCTGAAGGACTAAAGGCCAGAGCGCTAGCCAATTGGCTCTCAGACAGCTGCAAATTGTAAGAGCAAATGAAATTATGATAAAAGCAGACATAAAAAAATGTAATATGTATTGTTCAAAATTGGAAGTACAAACATTTTTATTGATAGATTTAAATCGATTATTTTATCTTTAAGGTATTTTTAATATTTCAACGATAAATTACTATATTTTATTGAAATAAATGAAAATGTATTCAATTAATATATATATATACACTGAAGTGACAAAAGTCATGGAATAGCAATATGCAAATTTTGAGATGGCAGTAGCATCGCGTAGAACAGGTATAAATGCGCAGTGCTTTCGCAGAGCTTTCATTTCTGTTCAAGTTATTCATGTGAAGAGGTTTTGACGTGATGATGACCACACGACGGGAATTAACAGACTTTGAACGCGGAATGTCAGTTGGAGCTAGACGCATGGGTCATGCCATTTCGGAAATCGTTAGGGAATTCAACATTCCCAGATCCACTGCGTCAAGAGTGTGTCGAGAGTATGAAATTTCAGGCATAACATCCCACCATGGACAGCGCAGTGGTCGACCGCCTGCACTTAACGACCGAGACCGGCGACGTCTGCAAAGAGTCGTAAATTCTAACAGACAAGCAACACTGCGTCAAATAACCGCAGAAATCAATGTGGGACGTACAAGGGACTTGTCTGTTAGAACTGGGCGGAGAAATATGGTTTTCTTCGGCTATTCCAGCAGAAGACCGACTCGAGTGCCTTTACTGACAGAACGACATCGCTTGCAGCGACTCTCGTGGGCACGTGAGCATATCGGTTGGTCCCTAGATGAATGGAAAACCGTGGCCTGGTCCGATGAGTCACGATTTCAGTTGGTAAGAACTGATGGTAGGGTTCGAGTGTGGCGCAGACCCCACGAAGCCATGGACCCAAACTGTCAGCAAGGCACTGTTCAAGCTGGTGGTGGCTCCGTAATGGTGTGGGCTGTTTTTTTCATGGCATGGACTTGGTCCTCTGGTGCGACTGGACCGACATTGACTGGAAATGCTTATGTTCAGCTACTTGGAGATCACTTGCAGCCATTCATGGACTTCATGTACCCAAACAACGATGGGATTTTTATGACAATGCGCCATGTCACCGGGCCACAACTGTTCGCGATTGGTTTGAAGAACATTCTGGACAATTCCAACGAATGATCTGGCCACCTAGATCGCCCGACATGAATCCCATAGAGCATTTATGGGACATCATCGAGAGGTCTGTTCGCGCCCAAAATCCTGCACCATCAACGCTTTCACAATTATGGACGTCTATCGAGACAGCATGGCTCAATATTCCTGCAGAAGACTTCCAACGACTTGTTGAGTCCATGCCACGTCGAGTTGCTGCACTTCGCCGGGCGAAAGGAGGGCCGACACGATATTAAGAGGTATCCCATGACTTTTGTCACTTCAGTGTATATATATATTAAAAATATATATTAATATAATATATATTTTATATATATTTAGCCTTCAATATAAATATTTCTTAATTCACAATCTTAAAATAACTAAAAGGAAAGAAAATAAAATAAAATATATTAACATTAATATGGAGATGTTAATACATCATTTAATAGGCTATCATTTTGCTAGGTTATTTTTGTATGAAATTCGATACTGGTAAATCTGATCTGGGGATCTCCAAACTACTGCCCGCCAGTGTCATCAATCCTGCCCGCGACAGCGAAATAGCTTATTGTTGCTGTAAAAAATTGGATAAAAAAACACAGAATGATAATAACTCGGTTTTATTTACTTGCTAGGTATAGTTAATGATAAGCATAATAAGCAGAAAATTTAACTTAAGCATAACAACTAACAAATAATTAAAATGAATTCCACTAACATTATAAACTAGTGAACATCCCTCGGTATTTATGTTGGTTTAAAGAGTATCGCATATGTATGTATATCGATGTTTGGAATGTATATATCCCGAATGAAAGATATGATTTTTATTCAGAAAATCCCTCAGGAACGGAAAAGCTAAATTAACGCGAATGAAACCGCGGGGTACCCACTTGCAAAAAAATACTAATGAGATTTATGTAATTGTAATTTTTCACTGACAATAGTTTGCAGTTGTGGATCAATTTCACTTGTACTAATTATTAAAAGAGATTTAAGATGCTAATGGGTTAACTTTGATCGGTTAACTAGTCTAGAAATTATTGGCAATGGCAGAAAAATTAAAACTGTTTTGGCCCTTGGTACTTACTGGAGTAAACAGTATGACCCTAAGGCTGGAAAGTTTGGAGTTAAAAAAGTTAGGATTTTTGGAAAGTTAGATAATTAAACATGTGCCTCTTAAGGTATTATGACATTTTACATTGTTAATTAAAATAGATATATTGTAAGAAAAGTAATTTAATGGGCCAGTAAAATGTGATTTAAAACAAATTACATAGAATTACATGGAATTATAATGAATGTTTTTAATTGTTGTATATTTGAAGATACTGAATCAGTATGTAATTTAAATTACTCTGAAAATATTTAAAAAACAATTGCTATATTGTTATAAACGTTATTTTCTCTGGAAAAGAGTTGTTGAAGTCTTAAGTGTTTTGTTGATGATTTAAATAAATAAATTGCATTCATTTATGGGTAGATTATCACAAAAAATTATTAAAAAAAACTGAACACAGTTCATGAAAGCACGAAGAGTTCTCGAGGCTTACTGACACTGCTGTGAAATGTTTTGAAACATAATCATTATTATACACTGGTGTCCAAAAGTTAAGCATAAATCGTAAAATGCGAAAAATATGGAGTAAATATTCGTAAAATTATTAATTCCAAATTTCTTGCGGATATTAATTGGGTGAAGAAGAAACATTGGATTTATGCAAAACTATTCAGTTGACTACGTACTGCGCGAAACACCTGCGCATGTCGAAACGCAAAGAAACCAATTCACGCATCATAGGCAGTTCAGACAAGTTTCGTGTAACTGCAGGGTGAAGGAACGTTGTTAAGCATCTAACAAGGTGAATGATGGCACAAAGACGCCAATTGGACATGTTTGCGGAAGGAAGAATCGTTGGAATGCTGGAATCCGGACGATCACAAGCAGAAGAATGTGGACCAGTCTGTGATCTCAAGACTCTGGCAGAGGTTTCAAAGAACGGGAGATGTTACCCGACAACCAGTATCAGGTCGACCAAGAGTCCCAACCCCTAGTTAAGATAGATATCTGGTAATAAGTGCGCGACGTCAGAGGGGCAGTACTGCCAGAGCACTGGGTTGGGCGCTCACAATCGCCACAGGAATACGAATTTCGAGACAAACTGTTTACAGAAGACTCAATCATGCTGGCCTGTATGCCAGAAGACCAGCAGTTTGAATTCCCCTCACGTCTGCGCATAAGCCCGCTCGTTTGAATTGAAGTTTGAAACATCAACATTAGAGTGCGGGAGAGTGGGCCAATGCAATGTTCAGTGACGAGTACCGGCTTAGTCTGAGTAGTTATTCTCGTCGGGTAACGATATGGAGAGAACGTGGAACATGTTTTCAATCAAGAAACATAACGGAAAGACATCATTTTCCATCAAGGGGAGTAATGGTATAATGGGCAGGCATCATGATGGCCGGCCGCACGGACGTCCATTTCTTTGACACGGGGTCTGTGACTGGTCAAAGATACAGAGACGAAGTTCTTGATCCTTATGTTCGTTTGTTTCGAGGTGCTATCGGCCTTGACTTCATATTCATGGATGATAATGCTCCATGTCACCGATCGGTGCTGATTGATGACTTCCTTGAAACGGAAAACATCCAGCGCATGTCGTGGCCTGTGAACTCCCCTGATTTAAATCATATCGAGCATGTATGGGATATGCTCGGGAGACAAATTGCAGCCCTTTTGCATCCATCAAGCTCCGTTACAGAACTGAAGAGAGCGCTCCAAGAAGCTTGGAGCCGTTTGAGCCTACAACACATTCATCATCTCATAGTAAGTATGGTAAATCGCCCGTGCAGCTTGCCTGGCTGTCAGAGGTGATCACACGCCTTATTAAACTGCAGCATCAGTATTTTATTTAATGTTTTCTTTCATTTTTTCTTTAAAGTGTGAACCCTTGCTATGCTCAGTTTTCTTTCAAACTGCTACTTTGGATAGCAAAATTAATTATTATCGTTCTTTTGAATTGCTTTCTTATTTTATAACCATTTTACACTCGCATATCACGTTTCCCGCTATTCTGATTTACAATTCCTTCTTTATTCACATAATTATCAACTTATGCTTAACTTTTGGACTCCAGTATATATTTTAATATTGAAGAAAAAATAGATAGCTGATGTTTTAATGAAAACTACTTGAAGAATTCATAGAAAAAAATCATTCTTATTTGGAATTATTTAAATGTTTAATTTTTGATATGCGCATAAATAAAAACATATTTTATTTATGATTAATGTAATATTTTTCAGATATTAATGGATAGAGGAAATGTTCTATTGCAGAAGTTGATATCAGCTCGAACTGTTGTTTTATAATATGATGCATAAGAACAGACATAGTAAATGATGCAAATGTAACTCAGAGCTTTAAAAAAATGTGAGATAGGCAATTAATGAGTGTGGAAAGGATTAGTAATGCAGCACTTTCCGCTATGGAGATTATACTCTCTGTCAGAGATTACGCTGAGACAGCTCAGTGGAGCTTATGGAGGAAAAATTGAAATAAACGCGAAATTCGATGTCGGGACTTCGATGTCAGACCTACTGGGGAGAACAAGAAGAGGAAGGGATCAAATTTCAAATTGTGTTGTGAAATTCGCGATAATAAGAACAGAAGGATAGATCGTGAGATTAACTAATATTTTTTTATGTAAACTGTTTTTAGAAAGGGCCACAACCCATTTTAACAATGTCTATTTTGCAAAATTCGCTGTTTATTAGATGGAGGATTCAAGTAGAATAGGAAAAAATGTGTATCTGGAAGTTTTCTTACTAAAAGAGAATTATGAGTGAAAATGTTACTCTTTCCCATTCTCATTAGTACACTGGTGTGCAAAACTTAATCAACAGGGGGGAGTTTTGCCATAACTCCACGAGCAATCATCTGAGAGACATGACATTCAGAAATGAGGGAGAGTATTATGTGCGTAAAGGATGACGAAAGCATCGACACTGAAAAGGAATACCATGCATACGGTAGGGAATCAAACAAAAACAAGCTTTATTGAACACACAATGTCGTGATTTATGATTGCCTATCCAAGAGGAAGAACAACAAGCAGATGTTCCTTAATATGGGATAAGCCCTCCCCTCACAGCAATGATAGCTTCGCACCGTCTCCGCATACTCAGAACCAGCTGGTGCAACATTTCTTGCGGTAGGAGTGCCCATTCATCAATCAGCATCTGTTTGATTTGTTGGGTGTTCTCCGGAGGATGTAAGCGTGCTGCAATGCGTCTCCCCAAAGTATCCCACACATGTTCGATGGGATTTACATCTGGGGAGTACGCTGGCTAATCCATTCGAGTGATATCTTCACTTTCCAGTAGCTCCTCAACAGCAAGAGTTCAATGGGCATTGTCATCCATAAAAATGAATCTGGGCCAATGTCACCTCAGAACAGACGTACATGGGGAAGGAGTATCTCTTAACAATAGCGATCCCCGGTTACAGATCCTCTGTCGAAAACGTGGAGCTCAGTTCACCCGTTCAGCAAAATGCCTCCCCAGACAAGAACTCTAAAACCACCATAACAGTGTCTTTCCTTGAGGTTACTGGGATAAAACCGGATCCCGATCTTTCTCCAAATCAAAGCGCGTTGAGAATAGCTTCTGGTACAGAACCGACTCTCATACGTAAAGAGGACATGACTCCATTTATCAGTTGTCCAGTTTTTGTGCTCTCTGCACAACAGGACGATATATTGGTCATCCCCTGCAGTTGTCTTCCTCGGGCGGCCACACCAACTTTCCTAACATCTGTACATGTGGTTTGGAAGCTTTCCAAGCTCGCGAAACAACACTTTTGTTGATTCCGAACTCTGCAGCTACACTGGTGACAGTACGCCCCTCCTCCAGCTTTCCGATCATTCTTCCAAGTGTGAAGTCATCCAGGTGATTTCTTCTAGCCATATTTCACGAACTGACTATCTGGCATTTGCAGCGAATATGTCGAATCGCTTCTCCGTCCTTTCTTTCATTCTACTGTTGAGCTGCGCGCGCCGGCATCACGTGTTTTGCGTACGCTCACGTCGATTCCGACGTTTCGTTCTTGATATTTGCATACGCATTGACGTTTCTACTGACTTACGTGTTCGTTGTACTGATCTCCAGACCTCCTTTTCTGCAATTTCATGGCTATCTGCTAGTTAGCTTACTGACTACTAGCTGGGAAAGTTAGCTTACTGACGAGGTGGAAACTAGATTTAAAAGAATTACATGTTGTTAATGCTGCAATTTTTTATTGCATGGATCTGTGCTGACCTAAATATTTTAGCAGATCCTAATAAGAATGTTTGAGTTGCATATATTGCATAGTTTTTTTGCTTGGTATTTACAATAACACAAAGCATATTTATCAATTTGGTGTACACAAAATAACTTCTTTTACTATTTTATGTTTTAGCCCTTTTTTTTAGAATTCGTATAGTCAATCCCGACAAACCTTGGTAATATACAAAGCATTTAATACATTTAATCACAAATTAATTTCGTAATTGAAAACAAATATCTATGTAATTGTATAAATGTATACTTATTTTGAATAAAAAGAAAAAATTACTAAATAAAAACTTTCTAAATTTAGTGATCAAGTAGGTGATCCAATTTGAAATAATATCATGATAATGAAATTATTGGTTCAAGGAACTTTTTAATAAAAAGAAATTTGTAGTAAGGAGTATTATTAGCTGGTCCGTCCTTAGAGGACCAGCCTGCTGAGAATACTCACTTAGCGATGCTTAATGATTGATGTAATCCCCTGCCGTAAGTCATTGTAAAAGGGGTATCCTTTCTTTTTTACTACAGATTTTGTTAGAGATACAAGGGGTCTGAAAATTGAATGTGTACGTAAACTACCATCTAGACTTAATTTTGTCCAGGGAAGCGAATGGGTTTGAGAGTCGACGTATGAAAAGGGGTGTTCAGAAAGGTCAACACGGTTGCACTGACGATCATTCCAACGAGTGAAAAAAATTGGGAAAAGTTACTTTGACGCGAAAATATGCATATCCACTGGGAGTGGCGTGCATTATGAAGATAAAATTTAATAAATTTGTTAAGACCAAGTCCATGAGATGACTTACGAGAGAACCATACAAATTTATTTTTTATCGATTAATTATTTTATTTACATAAAATGAGTATTTATCCATCTTTGATTCAACAAGTTGTAATGGGATGGAGATTTGATTCCTCACTTTTTCCAAATCGTTAATACATATTAGAAGTAAGGAATTAAAAATAGCTGTAGTGTAAAATTAAAAAGTAATGTTCTATATATTAGGATTTGAACACCATCTAATCAACAAAAAAGATGATGTACCTAAATAATAAATAACATCATGATGTAGTCGAAAATATATAGGGAAATGCATTTGTTTAAACAAATATTCGTCAGTTTGTGAGAGAAAGCGGTTTTTCGTTTTTAAAGCAGAGCTGGATGCTTATTATGAGATGAATTTGCACTTTTGAATTCTTGAATTAGAAACATCAAAGGAACAGACCGTCCTATTTGTCGGTTATGGGCAGATCTATATAGGCCGTGCGCCAAAAAAAAGGAAATTTAACGTAGTGTTCAACCAAATGCACAACCCTGATGAAAAAAGAACAAGCAGGGGATCATCTGCAAACACTCCAATCCTCTAGCCCTTTCATCAAATCTGGAATTTCATTAGTGCACGTCCTTTTGCAATAGATTTTTATCAGTTGACAGAAGCGATGGAAGTCGCTTCACCCCTACCACCCACACATGTGCACACACCCATCACCGCACAAAAGCCCTTTATCTTTCCCCACCTTCATTCGTTTGCTCACCTCCTCAGCACCTTTTAAAAATTAGCCCTCTGTAGCTCTCATTTAATGGACTTACACGATTTTCTCATGGATTTTGTTTGTCGTTCTACGATCATTTTGTGCATACTCTGGATTAATTACACAGGGACCTACAGATAAACTTGGATTCCGAACCACTCACAAATATCTATGCCGCAGCCACGATTTGAACATGAAGACTGTCGTACCCAAGACCAAAGTGCTAGCCAATTGGCCATCAGGTAGCCACGAATTTCTGAAGAGTGGAATTGCTTACAGACAGTGAAACGAGAATGATGATGGTGACAAGACAATGCATTTTGTATTGGTTTGTGAACATAAAAAGTCAGTCTGCTACAGCTGTCGAATCGATTAGAAGATTGTGTTTCTCTTTTCATACAATTGATTGGACGTTTCGTTGCAGGTCTCCATTTTTTTTTTTTTATTATTTGATGCATCAAACAGAACGGATTTGTTGGATTACCTAATGGGGAAACCCAGCTCAAACTAAAATTTCTCGTGTGTAGGCCGTGACTATTTTCTAATATAATTTAATTTCTTCATTGAAATTTCGTTGAAATAGATATCCTAAAAATATTTATTTTAGAAATTTTTTTAAAATTCAAATTTTATATCTTTAACCGAAAGACTTTCTCAACAGAATTTAACTTTCGAATAAAAGCGCTACTTCTATTAAATAAAAGTTTTAAAAATTTAATGTTTGTTAAGATTTTACGTTAATCAAAATTGATAATAAAACAGGTATATATTTTCCTGTCTACGCTTAAAATTCTATTTACGAAAAACTAACCAAAATCTCACTCAATGTTCTTTGTCCCGTGAATCCCTGGAACATTCCTCCGTCCAGGTTTCATCAAATATTACACGGATATGAAGATTATTATTTTCCATATCATATGAAAGAGTCACAAATGTGTTAAAATACATCAATAGAAACAAAAAGGGAATTTTTTCGAATACATATATGTTTTTGTAAACTAAAAGCAAAAATGTATTTCTGCAAAACATTATTTAAAAAATTTGTTGGGGAATATTGCTTTGTACTGAATTTAAAATAAAAAACAAAAAGAAATGCTATATGAAGCTAAAAGTAGTGATTGTTTTTTCCGAACTTTATCTCAGGTTTCTTTTTAATATGTTATTTGTGCTAGAAATTCAATGTAACATTTGGTATTAAAATATTTGGATTTAAATATTTAAATTTGGTATTAAAATATTTGGAATAAACTACCACATAACACATAATATATATATATATAAAATAAAGTAAGAAAAAATAAAGTAAGGGTAATTGCATTAGAAGTAAATAGAATATTTGCGGAAAATTATGCAGCAAACAGAATATGGCAGCAAAACAAGCGCGGAATAATTGTATGAAAAAATGAAATAAATGTACAGATTTTGTTTATTTATGCAATCTTAACAGATTTAATTAATTTAATATTGTAATGAATGATCAACACTATTCAAAACCTCAGGTTTAACGTCTTCTCTAGGTAATATTCTAACATGTGTAGGATACAATTTGTCGTCTTTCGACAAATTTTTCTAGATATGTCAAGTGTTTCAGTTTCATTTGATTTATACAAAGAAATAGGATCTGTGGGTTTATTTTTTACAAATGTGTCATCAGAGTCCTTCAATTTAACCTCAATTCCCAAGTTTAATGTGAATACCTGTTTTGAATGTCTTTGTTTCGCATTTACAGAATTCTACTTTATTATTCAAGAAATTAATTGAGGGCTGACCTAAAATATCAGCTCCTATAACTGCCTGAAATTGTAACTCTGAGGTTGGCACTACATGCCCTGTCAAAATGAAATTATTTTCCTCTATAGTAACTTCTTCTTGTACAGAACCCTTAGTGGGAATCCATGAATTTCCGATCCCTTCCAAAAACTACTCCTTTATTAGAAACATTCGGCATCTCACTACACACACCTTCACTTAATAAAATTACGGAACTACCTGTTTTAACAAGTTTTCTAGTATTTAACTTAACCTCTTTTGTTAAGTGTCTTTCTGTATACATTGCAGAATCGATTTGAGCAATATTAATATTTGAAACTTCCTGATTCTTCGGTTTCTTGATTTTCTGAATTTTATTAAATCTCTTATCAAATAGTGTGACCCTCTTATCTGTGTTTGTTTTTCCCATCTATAAGGGAGTCAGTTTCTCAGTTTCTGAGTTTCTGAAACCGTCACCCTAGTTTTTCAGCATCATTTGTAATTTTTTAAATTCAAGTTCTCTTTTTCAACGTCGTTCGTCTTGGTATCTCTTCGCATTCCTCTCTTTAATAATGGTCCTTAAGAACTTCCTACAAAATCCATCATCATAATCCTCGCTTTAAAGAATAGCATTTTTTAATGGATAATTCTGAAATCGGGATTTGTAGTTATTACTAACTTTCACAATTTTTTAAAATCTTCCTTTAGACCTTTGGCTACATAAGACATTTTAAATTATCCTAAATCTTATATTTCGAAAAAAAAGCAATAAAAATAAATCAACTTCACCCTCAATTTGATTCAGAACTTAAAGCAATTAATAAACAACAAAGAAATTGAATAGTCATCCAAATATAGAAACATTTCTAAATATTTCAACTACCACAAAATCAATTAGCAAAAATAATCTATAGTACACAGTCAAATAGCACTTACTTCCACATAAGAAAAGCACTCTCTTTTCTATTCCAAAATAAAACAAAATAATAAAAATAATAAGAATGTATAACTTATTCTAATATTTCATTGGTTAATATTCATTTCTCAAAGAAAAACATATAATTAAAATGCATAGAATAAACGAAATTAAGAAAAAATGACAGTAGTTTTTTAAATAACAAATAAAAAAATAGCAACTGTACAGAACTATCTTTCTAAAATAACCTTTTAAATTTAAACACATTGAAAACAATTATTTTTATAGAATTAGCTTTACTTTTAAAAGACAAAGAAAAATGCAATAATTAAAATTAAATATTATCATATAAATATGAAAACAAAAGTTATTGTAAAGAAAATGTCTTATATCAATACGGTCCGTTTTTTCATCTCCACAATCTCTTTGCTTTATTCTTACTACAGTCGGGGCGGTCATCTCAGTGTACTCCGAAAAAGAAAACTGCTGCACTCCAACACTCCAAATGCTTCTTGGAAAGGCAGGCCTTCTATCTCAGAATCATTTATAGCCAGAACGGCCATCTCAGTGTGCTCCGAAAAAAGATGGCTTCTCTCCAAATGATTCTTGGAAAGGCCGGTCTTCTATCTCAGAACCATTTATAGCCAGAACGGTCATCTCAGTGTGCTCCGAAAAAATGGCTGCACTCCAACGCTCCAAATGGTTCATGGAAAGGCCGGCCTTCTATCTCAGGATCATTTATAGCCAGAACGGCTATGTCAGTGTGCTGAAAAAGAAAATGGCTGCACTCCAACGCTCCAAATGGTTCATGGAAAGGCCGGATTTCTGTCTCAGGACCATTTATAGCCAGAACGGCTACGTCAGTGTGCTCCGAAAAATGATGGATTCTCTCTAAACGCTTAAAACAGATTTATCACAGCCGGAGCTCCACTTTTGTAGGCTGTACTTTAAAAACGCGTACAACGAACTCATCTCTGCCGAAGCTTCACTTTTTCTAGGGTGGGGATGTTGTGGCTAAGGGTTGATTTTAACACAAAATGAAGATACTGACGGTTTCTTTAAAGTCCAACAGTCATTTAATTACACACTATATTACCTACATATATGTGCAACAATTAATTATTCTTCGATAGAAAAACATCGGCTTTATTCTCTAGCTGCGTCCCGCAGCAGTCCCTTCGGCAGCCAGTCTCGCTCCTCTCATGTGTAGGGGATCTGTTCCCTTCTCCTGGGGTCCGCATGATAAACAGTCTCCGTCAAAGACACATAACCCGTAATGTGTCGCTGCCTGCTGATTAGCAGATAAAAAAAAATCCAATATATATATATATATATACATGTCCGTAAATTAAGGATAATTCAGAATCACACACAAATTGAACTCTAAAATAAAAATTTCACCTGTAGAATTATCACACACATCTTGAAGAAGAATATGCAATTTAAAGGAAACCACCAGATGGCGCGGATAGTACGTCACAATAACGAGAGTGTAAGAGAGGGGTATATAAGGAATGGTGGCAAAGAAGTAAAATTGTTCACAAGCGCTTTAAAAGCCTTTCAGTGCAATAACCGCATAGTTATGGCACAAAGGAAGCATTTGGATGATTTTTTACGTGGTAGAATTATCGGACGACTGGAATGTGGACGTACCCAGCTAGAAGTATCCGTGGAACTTGGAATCGCCCAGAGTGTCATCTCCAGGCTTTGGCAACGATTCCAAGATGATGGTAATGTGAGTAGATGTTATAGCACAGGTCGCCCCCGAGTTACAACGCCGAATGAGTACCGGTATTTCGCAGTTACTGCCAAAAGAAACAGACGGAGCACAGCAGCAGACCTGTCTCGTCAGCTCTCTTCAGCTACCGGTACGACAGTTTCAAGGCAGACCTTGTACAGACGCTTAGGGCACATTGGTCTATATGCTCGTAGGCCTGTCAGATGTGCTCCACTTACCGCAACTCACTGTCGCCTGCGATTAACTTGGAGTAGAGAGCATGCATTGTGGACACCGCAACAGTGGTCTTGTGTGATGTTTTCCGATGAGTCCAGGTTTAGTTTGCAGTCTGATTCTCGCCGGACTTTCATATGGAGAGCGCCAGGTACCAGTTACCACCAAGAGAAACCATTGAATTGACACTGTTACGGTGGTGCAGGATGGCTCGTTTGGGGAGGAATTATTCTTGGTTCCAGAACTGACCTGCATGTTCAGAGTGTAACGATGACAGGCCACATCTATCGGGATGTCATTCTGGTACAACATGTACGTTTGTTTCGGGGCGCAATGGGTGCTGAATTTCTGTTTATGGATGACAACGCCCGTCCTCACCGTGCAAACATTGTAGACGAATGCCTTCAATTGGAGGATATCACCCGTATGGATTGGCCAGCATACTCACTGGACTTGAATCCAATAGAGCATGTGTGGGATATGCTTGGCCGACGAATTACAGCCCGCCAACCCTCTCCCACCTGTCAACCGGAACTTCGGAGGGCATTGCTTGATGAGTGGTGTAATATTCCCCAAGATCAGATTGATAATTTTATACTCAGCAGGCCTAGGCGTTGTGAGACCTGTATTGCATCGTCCGGGAGACATACTCCATATTAACCATCATACCAACCATTTTATACTGTTTTTGTAAATAGGTTCTTTTTTTAAAATTTGCTCCAGGGTGTAAAAATCGCAATTTTTATTAATTTTGTCAAACATATAGCATCTGTTTTGCTCTTTACCTTTTGTTAAATAAATAGACTTTACAAATAAGTGAAATTTGTTTTGCTTCTGTCTCTTTCTTTGCCTGAACTTCATTATCCTTAATTTATGGACATGAGTGTACATTCCTTTCCAAACGTTTCCATATTGAATGTTGGATTTCTTGTAAATTTAATTATTTATTTAATGTTTATTATTTATTGTTAATAATTAATTCTTTGCATTATGGCATTCAATAATAGAGAATAAAGAATAATAAAGAAAGGAATACAATTCTACTTTGTATAGAACACTGATTTTT
>BPLQ01006670.1:0-34549 GCA_021605075.1 Caerostris darwini | reverse complement strand
CCAGCACGCAGCCAACGTCCTTTACTACTCGTCCCTCGAGTGTAAACAGAGCTTACTCTGAAGCTCTCCCTGCCAGGGAAATGAGAGTAGGCAGACTAGTCACCTCTCTCGACCAAAAAACGCCCTCGACATCTTTTGCAACCCACCCAAAAAGCCCTCTTTTTGGACCCAACGTTCTTACGGCCTCCCACCGTTCAGCATATCCTTGTTTACAAATATTTATATCTTCAATAGTTTTTTTTTTTTGTGGCATTCGACAACTAGTTCATAATTGCACCGAATTTAAACTTTATTCTTTTATTTTCATAATTTTGTACTTTACTTTTATTTTAGAGTACTATATTTTAATTTTTGAAACTTTATCTTGCATTTTTATGCTAACCTCCTTAAGCAGCCAATTATAATTGTAATTTTATGTATGAATTATGATGAGGAGGTTAAGGGGTCTATCCCCATTGGTACTCCGTAATCGTTTAACAAATTATATATAGTTGCATTTTATTGAGAATTGAACATAGTAGTAAAACAAAAATTTCCCAAGAACAATTATCAAAAGCAATTTTTAATTTTAATGTAAGAAATACAGTGATTGTAAAAATGCATATTTATGGATATTTTTCCTGCTAAAGAACCATCGATTAAAGAACTATTATGGAAAGACTTATATTTTGAAAATCTTACAGTTTCTCTTAACAAACTGGCTGCTTAGATAGGACAACCATCTAGAAGAACATGTCTCAGTACAGCTTTGTACAACAAAATGTTGTCTCTTCATATTGATTAATTTAAGGATTATTTATTAAAGCATCAGAACATTCTACACAGAAAAAGGATATTTTTAATAATAAAACCGATTTAAATAACATTAATAAAAAATTTTCAAACACAACATATATTTAACAGATGTTCCAATATTTTTTACCAAAACAAGTAAAACATTTTCATTATAAAACATGCCATATACGTCTGTATTGTCCGTTTGTATCGTCTGCTATGTTCTAATCGAATTTTAATAATTTTAAATTTTTTGTGGAATTTTGCATTTATACAAATTGTATAATGAGCATTGCAACACTTAATACGTAAAAAAAATTATAATAATAAATAAAATAAAATAAAAGCTATACGTAATATCAAAAGTAACTACGACAGACATTAAAGCTATTAAGAAATTATGCTTTTCCTACACAATATTAGTAACCAACATTAACCATTGCAATAGTGTTAGACAAAATTTTTTGAATTGAAGGGTTCTCTACGCACATGAAACCATATGAAATTGATTTAGCACACTGATTGAATAAATTGTAAATCTGAGACAAGAGGCATAGATGAACGATACTTGCCACAATGAAACCTTTCGTATCGTTTTTTTTCTTGGAATTATCTTTGTTTTAAAATTCATTTCAGTCGCTAATAATATACTAGCAATAGTAATGTATTGCTATTCCTGCGCAAACAGGTATCTATTATTGCCATATTAATTGGACAAAACACAATAAAAATTAACGAACATCAGCGACCCCTACACGATATGAAATATGAAGTAGGCTACCGAAGATTGTTGGTTGCGAAGTAGTCACATACTCCAGTCATTGAAAATGAAGAACGGTCAAAGCCCATATGACAATTAAGCATCTTTTTAAAAATAAAAATACATAGATGGAATAAAAAACAAAAATTCAAAATCAAAAGGGTTTTTAATCAAATTGAAATTTTTTTTTTTTTAATCTACCACTATTTTATTAAATATTCTATGGATATATACTGTTGATGATGATTATCTTTATTTGAATACATAAATTCAGTATCTTCATTTAACCGGAACTTACTTAGTAAGTTCTGGATGTGGTTTTTGTAGATCTAGATACTTCTAGCACAATAGTTGGGGGTGTTAAGCCGGATACTAGACCTTAGAGAGCAAAAGTACCCCTAGACGAGCCTATAATCCAAACGCTGCATTGGACATCGTAAACTATGCAACCCTGTACACGTCAGTGTCAAATAGCCCAAGCTTTGAGCTGATGTGTTTGGTGACTTCATTGACTTGAATTTTTGTAATCTTTTTATATTTGCTCATTTTATGTAAGTATGAATTATTATGAATATTAAATTTTAAACTAAACTTCCATTTTTTATGTTTGTTGATTATTCATATGTGTAGAACTTCTCCTTATATTCAATTCAGTATTTTAGTGTTTACTGTTTTTAGAATAGTGTAATTCTAATTTTGCTAACAATTTGAATGTAGGCCCCTCTTGATCTTGAGGCCTTAGGCTGAAGCCTAGTTGCCTATAGGAAATTCAGGCCCTGACTGGAGGACTCAAGTCAACTCCTATAGACGTATAAAATCAATCACATATTGATATTTCTCCAACACACTGCAGCCCCTTCCGCGTTTCCAAGGGTGAAATGGATGCTCGACATCTATTCATCTGTCCAACCTTATCTGCTGAAGATATCTGCTGGCGATACTGGCTAGCAAGATGGCTTTTATTGGGTGGAACTTTCTGATGACGTTCAAACTAGTGCATATTAGTTAACCACCATGTGGGTTGTAGTACTAATTTTAAGACGAACTGTTGGACTTTGTTTATTATATGGTTGTGTTCTCTTTTTTTTTTTTTTTTTTTAGTATTTAAAAATTAAAATGGAATTTTCCGACTGTTTTTTCACTTTTCTGAAGAAAAAAAAATAATAGTGATAATTTATTATTTTTATAAGAATCATTCATACTTCTCAAAATTCTTAACACTCTTTTGTTTAGCTCGCCATCTTTGATTAGATAGTGTGCGTTCTCGCTAAGTGTTTAAATTTTAGTGTATTAAATATTCTGACAAATGTAAAATTGAAAAATAATATCTGAATTTCACTTTTCCAGTGTTTTGAATTTATCTGCCTTTTCTCTTTTTGGAAAACTGTAGGTGTTGTGTTTTTTTTATTTTTTTTGCATCTTGTATCTAATTATGACACTGACCAGTTTATTTGAAAAAAAATATAAAATAATTTTATTGCAGATTACTTTGCTTGTAGTATTGGGTAGACATGTATACCAGTTGTCGATAATCATCTTTTTTTTTTTGAGTGCAGTTTTTTCCGTGTTATGATGTAAGGAAGTTATATCCCATAGTTTCAGAAAATTTAAAAATTCTGCTATTGAGAGCTTAAAAATAAAATTCTATTCGACTTGCTACAAAACTGCAGATGGCAGATTTTTTTAATGCTTTGAAATGAGATGGTTTTTATCTTATTTGAATCTTTTAAAATTATTGTGAATGAAAATTACATATATATGTAAATATATTTGTAACCCATTTATTGTATGAGAACTTGTACTCCTGATGTGAAAATCCCCTTTGTTTGATAGATATACTGGAATTATGAATAAATGTGGGTTTCCTTTTGAGATTAGATACACCAACTCTACACAATTTGAATTAAAAGTTATTTGTACATTAAAATTAATTTCTATAAGGCATGTAATGCACTGACAATTTGAAAATGTTCTTAATTATGTATTGTATTAAATTAATTAAACTGATGAATGCATATCACTTTTTCCCTCACTTTTTTTTAAAATTTGTTTTCATCATTGAATGCTTCCATGTTTAGTTCTAATAAACATTACTTAAATCATGTGCTTTATTTTTGCATTTATGTTCTGCATATTATTGCTATGTGCATTTGTTGTGTTATATATCGTTATTTCAATACATACATAATTGTGATTTATGCATTTATTATATGTATATTGATGCACAATCTAGTAATGTATGAAAATGCATAACAATATATTGAATACACACATATATATATATTTGTATCTTTGTATGTGTGTACACACCTATGAAAGTTTGACAGTCGATTGAAGATTACATTCATTTTTAATGTAAACAAATGTGTAAATATAAACAAAAATAATTGTAGATTATAAACTGCAATGTTAAAATTCTGTAGAAAGTGATTTTCATGTACTATAAGTCATTATTACACTTTTTCTAATAGAATAATATTGTGGGCAAGTTCACACATTGAAGAGCCATTCATTATCATTTATTGGTCCTGAAAAGGGTATTTATTGTACTACATATCACACAGTAGAGATGAAAAATCCTGTAAATTTTGCAAGGACAGCTTTGGTTGCTACAGAACAATCACTTTTATAACTCTTAGTGACAAATCTCAGCCACCTCTAGTTTGAGGAGTACACGGCAATGATACTGATTCGTAAATGGAATTTCAGCTTCTATTCTGATAAATAATCTCTAAAATTCACACCTGTAACATTATTCTTCATCGTGTTTGTCAGGTCATCTTTCTTTATAGTATTTGTAACAAAAATCTTTGTTTTTTATTGATTACCTAGATTTTTAAAATGGAAGAAAAAGGAGAAGTTAACGAAAATTCTTAAATATTTTTTTCTGATAATTTTAAATATTTATTCTTATTACTTTTTGAATTTTTGGTGAGTTAATTTTATCCCACACTCGTTCATTAAATTATTTTTAAATTGCATATTTAACAGATATTTTAAAAAACTACTTCTAATGTAAATATAAATAGGCTATATAATAATTTTATTACTGTAATAAAAATGCAATAATTATAAACATTATGTTAAAAGAAATTTGAGTTTCAAGAAAAAAAAATCAAGAAAATACTTTTGATAAATTTTGTTTTTTAATCATCAAATATTCTGAATTCAATCTTCAATATCACTGAACGCTTTCGAATTCACAGCCCGTATATGGCCTGACATGAAATCATAAATTCCTTCACCAAATTTTTAGGTGTTTATTTATTTATTCTTGAGATTCTACTTACTGTAAAAGTGGCAAAATTACTCTAATGTTAATCCGTATATGACCCTGCCCTTGAATTACAACTGTGATAACAATTGGAAGGTATTCTTTGATAATGCATGAAAAATGAACTTCAAACGATTCAATGAAAAAACCATCATTTTAGAAAAATGGTTAAATTCTGAACTGTAAAATAATTATATATATATTTTTTTTTTCAATAAAGCGTACTCTGTATAAACGTTAATTAAAAAAAAATAAACAAACTTTTCTTTTACTCCTTATTTTTTAATTTTAAATATGTAAATTATAATTTAAAATAAAATATCCATTTGAGTAGAGTTACAGATTCTTGTTGCAGATCATGGATTTTTTAAATTTCTATTCATCAATTTTGTTTCTAAATTTAAATTATTTAGTTCCAATTATAAAATACTCAAGTATCGCAAATTAATATTCTAATAATTATTATTGATTATCTTTTATTAATATCTGCTGTTATGTATCTCGTAGAGGCAAAATTTTCTCTTAATATTATCCATCAGAATCATCAATCGATTTTAATATCATATATCCAATTAAAAAAACCCTTTTTTTTACCCTGCAAATATAAGTAAACTATATAAAAAAATGCAATTTTATTTTTCAACAATATATGTTTCTCCATTGCATCTCTTGTCTTGAATACCTTGACTCAAAGGCCACAGATGTCGTTTTGCAGTGGATCTCAGGCCATTGTGGGATCCTGGGTAATGAGAAGGCAGGTTCTCTTGCTAAAAAAGCAACAACGAAACTTTTTGTAAAAACATCTCTTTTCACTCGATGAAACTGATGATCTGAGACATTTTCCGGAGCACTATCTGATAATTTACGTGAAGGCAACTCATCTAAAACCTGGTTTAACTTTATTATAAATATCCCTGATCAGCCCAGGTTGAAAGCTGTTGCGCTTTTCAGTCTCTTGACTGGCCATGATTGTTTGGCCAATCATCTTTATCGAATGAAAATACTTGAAAGCACAAAATGCATGCTCTGCAGTCTTGGAGAGGACATGGATTCTTCTCACCTTCCTGTCAGCCCTACACTTGTTTCCTCTACTGTGTATGGTCGTTACTGGGAGGCTAGGACCCTTATGGGCTAAACAAGTCACTATGTGATTTCCTTCGATTCTCGTAATTGTTTTCATGTTCCTATGTTCCTTTTATTTTATTGCTTACTGTAGCCTGTCATTGGGGGAAAAAAAAAAAATTGCCTCGGTAATAAAAAACCTACTTACGCCCATCTCACAAGCATTTTTTCTTGTTCATGATTGTCTCCTACCTAATCGACAACTGATTAAAATACTACAACTGTGATTTACTTACAAGAAGGATATGAAAATAACCGATTGTCTAAAAATAATTCCAATACGAAAGAAATAATAACAATTTAACGGCTATCTTCCTTTGAATGTGATCAAAAAAAAAATAATGATTCGACTTTCATTTTGTAGCAGTCACAGTGACAATGTTTTCGATCTTCTATCAATTACAATCTCCATGTACTTTACAAAATTCAATTAGTTTGGTTCCAATAAAAATTCTGGTGCATTACTTTGAAGTGTAAGTAATAACTGTTTGAAAAAGGGGCATCGTTGAGATTTTATTAACTACTCAATAAAATAAATGTGTTGATTGTGTGTTTTTCTAAATGAAATAAATCTGCGAACATTTTTTATTTCTCTACTACAGTGAACATGGTTTTACATTTGAAATAATCAATTACACAATACATTCACCATTTTTACAAAAAGCACAATATGAGACACACAAAATATTCATGTTTGCTTAAAACTAAAAAACATATATTTTTAAGCAGATTACCACCTACCTTTTAAAAGCATTAATAAAAATTTTTTTTTTAATGCTCACAAATTTTTCATGAATTTACAATGTTCTTTCATTTACAAAGCTCATGATATTTATAAATTTTATAAAATGTCTTTGTTTTATCTGATGCAAAGTACATTATTAATAAAAAACATTTAAATTAGAATTGAAAATACAAGTTCTTCTTGAGGTAATATAAAATCATGCAAATTCTTAAAAATTCTAATCCATCCCAATATTGTCCATCCCAAATATTATCCATACAGATAAAAAATTTAGTTCTTGTAAATATCCTGCAGTTATAACTGCACTTTATGTTGCAATTAAAATGTTTAAATAATATAATTTATTTTGATTTGATGTTATACTTAATAAACGCAAGTGAAAAATTATTCTCATTTATTAATTAATCGTACATTTTGAAAGCTCCAACCTGTGAAACAAAATGCCATTAAAAAATTATGATTATAAACTCTTTTTTATTCCTTATTTAAATATTCAAAAAACAAAAGGGCATCCACATGGCGTTAAATGTAGACAAGGATAGGGGATTATGCAAAGTCCTTGAATCAGGGCCGGATTTAGATGAAAAGAGGCCCTAGGCTATTCCTCTTATGAGGCCCTTTCACCTCCCATTTTTATATTTCTAAATTACTTATTATGTTTGTTTATTAATCATATGTGTAGAACTTCTCCTTACTTTCGACTCAGTGTTTACTGTTTTTAGAATAGTGTAATTCTAATTTTGCTAACAATTTGAATGTAGGCCCCTCTGGATCTTGAGGCCCTAGGCTGAAGCCTAGTTAGCTTATAGGAAAATCCGGCCCTGACTGGAGGAGTGAAGTCAACTCCTATAGATGTATAAAATCAATCACTTATTGGCATTTCTCCAACACCCTGCTGGCCCTTCTGTGTTTCCAAGGATGAAATGGATGCTCAACTTATCTGCTGAAGGTGTCTGCGGGCGATACTGGCAAGCTAGATGGCTTATGGGTAAATGCTGAATTTTTCTTGTTTTGTTTTTATGGTCTTTGTATTTTAATTGTATTTGTCTTCCATTTGGGGGATAAAAAAAACATTTTTACGCTATCAAAGTTGGTCTGAAGGTTGCGGGCACAATTGTGAAGTGTTTTGCTTTCCGCTGATTTAAAAATTATATTCTTGACACTCCTTGATTTTTTTTTTTTTTCAATGTAGGTGAAGAAAATATCTGTGATGTTCAATTATTGGGTGGAACTTTCTGATGACGAAACTAGTGAATATTATTAACTACCATATTAATCACCACGTAACTGCAAACAAGTGAATATCAGTTAACCAACATGTGGGTTGTAGTACTAACTTTTAAGACGAACTGTTGGAATATTATGTGGTTGTGTTCTCTATTTTTTTTAGTATTTAAAAATTAAAATAGAATTTTTCAGACTGTTTTTTCACTTTTCTGAAGAAAAAAAAATAGTGATAATTTATTATTTTTATAAGAAATCTTTCATACTTCTCAACTTTCTTAACACTCTTTTGTTTAGCCCGCCATCTTTGATTATATGGTGTTCGTGCTGGCTTTAAGTGTTTCAATTTTAGTGTATTATATATTGTGACAAATCTAAAATTGGAAAATAATATCTGCATTTCACTTTTCGAGTGTTCGGAATAAACCATTTACCTGCCTTTTATCTTTTTGGAAAAATGTAAGTGTTATGTTTTTTATTATTTATCTTGTTTTTCTACTGGTATCCAATTATGACACTGACCAGTTTATTTGTATAAAAAATTGTAATTAATTTTATTGCAGATTACTTTGCTTATAGTATTGGGCAGACATGTATACCACTTGTCGATCTTCGTATTTTTTTTTTATTAGTTCATTCTTTCCGTGTTATGATATAAGGAAATTATTCCCTATAGTTTCAGAAAATTCTAAAATTCTGCTATTGACAGCTTAAAAATAAAACTCTATTCGTTTTGCTAAAAAACTGCAGATGGCAGCACTTTTTTAATGCTTTGAAATGGGATGGTTTGTATAATATTTGAATTTTTTAAAATTATTGTAAATTAAAATTACATAAATAAGTAACTACCTTTGTAACCCATTTATTGTATGAGCGCTTGTACTCCTAATGGGAAAATCCCTTTGTTTTATAGTATTTATTGGAATTATGAATCAATGTGGGTTTCCTTTTGGGATTTAGATACTCCAAATGTACACAATTTGAAGTAAAAGTTATTTGTACACTAAAATTCATTTCTATAATGCAAATTAATGCACTGACAATGTGTAAATGTTATTGATTATGTATTGTATTGTATTGAATTAATTAAACTGATGAATGCATGTCACTTTTTCCCTCGCTTTACTTTTTAATTTGTTTTCATCATTGCATGCTTCCATGTTTAGTTCTAGTAAACATTACTCACATCATGTGCTTTATTTTTTCATTTATGTTCTGTATAAGATTGCTATGTGCATTTGTTGTGTTATATATTATTATTTGAATACATAGTTGTGATTTATGCATTTATTATATGTATATTGATGTACAATCTATTAATGTATGAAAATACATAACAATATATTGAATACGCACATATATATGTTTGTATCTTTGTATGACAGCAGTCATGTTTTTATGCATGTACACACTTATGAAAGTTTGACAGTTGATTCATTTGTAATGTAAACAAATATGTAACATATAAACAAAAACAGTTGTAGATTTTTAAAATACATTTCTGTAGAAAGTGATTTGACACATGTACTATAAGTCATTATTACACTTTTTGTGATCGAACAATATTGTGGCCAATTTCACTTATTGAATGGCCATTAATTATCATTTATTGGCCCTGAAAAGGGCCTTTTTTGTTTTGGAATGTGTTCTTAACCTCCGAAACCGTACAGAGTACGCCCCTGTCGTTTCAAAGCATACACAACATCCATAGCAGTAACAGTTTTCCTCTTAGCATGCTCAGTGTAGGTGACAGCATCTCGGATAACATTTTCCAAGAATACCTTCAACACACCTCTGGTTTCTTCGTAGATCAAACCTGAAATACGTTTTACACCTCCACGTCTAGCCAAACGCCTAATTGCGGGTTTAGTGATACCTTGGATGTTATCACGAAGAACTTTACGATGCCTTTTAGCACCCCCCTTTCCTAATCCTTTTCCGCCTTTGCCACGACCGGACATAATTATGTATGTTTTTGTGATGTTGCCGCAGGTAGTCGAATGTATTTATACTTTCCACTCCACCCTGCTGGGTGAAAGCAACCCGCTATTGGTCGCCAAGTTAGGGGAAAAAATGATATAAATCTGCGTGCTCAGTGGCCTGGTTTTCATTGCCCGTTGCCCTTCAGAGTATTGATATATCATGCCTCCCCAAGCTTCTGGTAAGGCCGTTAAAAAGGCCGGCAAAGCTCAAAAAGCTGTCCGTGCTGGAGATAAAAAAAAGAGGAAGAAGCGCAGGAAGGAGTCTTTCGCAATTTACATTTACAAAGTTTTGAAACAGGTCCACCCTGATACTGGAATTTCCAGCAAAGCCATGTCTATCATGAATTCTTTTGTGAATGACATCTTTGAGAGAATAGCTGCTGAATCTTCTCGATTAGCTCATTACAATAAGAGGAGCACCATTACCAGTCGGGAAATTCAAACTGCAGTTAGGTTGTTGTTGCCTGGTGAATTGGCTAAGCATGCTGTTTCTGAAGGAACCAAGGCTGTCACCAAATACACTAGCTCAAAGTAAATAAACATACTTAAAAAGAGGCCCTTTTCAGGGCCAATAAATAGTTATGAATGTATAATAATTAGTCAAGTTCAATTTTAATTTCATCATTATGGATATTTTTATAAATGCATGACACAATTTCTGATAATGAAAAGACATTAGTGAACTTTACTTGATTTGTGTATTTTAATGGGCTATTTGGATTACAAATTAAGAATTCATTTATGTATATGTCAGTTAACATGTATTAAGAAAAAAAAAAAATGATGTACTTACATTATTTTTTTAGCAGGTTTTCTGATAATGATTTCATTTTATCCTAAAAATCATAAATAAGAAAAAATAGTGACACACGTAAAGAGAAATGAAAATTATTCCGCCAATAATGGAAGTGTTTGAAACAATGACAGTGAATTAGCATTGTTAACATGGACTAATTGTTGAAAAATATAATTGTGCAAAAGTAATTGTTGTTTGATTTCTTAAATGAAGGATTTTTTTTTTTTAAATAATACCCTGTATTATACTATTTTTAATAAAACTGACACCCTTTCTAAATATTATCCAAAACAATTCTCGCCCAGTAATATTAGTCACACATCTTTAGAAAATTTAGTCAAATACACCATTAATAACATCCCACAAGAATGAATATTACACAATATTGACCGCAGTGACTGATTTTGTTATCAAATTCATAAATAGTAAGTTTTTTATTTTTATTTTGCTAAAAAAAAAAAAAAAAAAAAACTTCTTCCAAATGTATACATAAAGTCAGTTTATTTACCTCATCTATTTTAACTTTTGTTTGTATAGTATTTATAAAATTTCATAACTCATGTTTTTTTTATGAATTTATGAATTTTAGGATAAAAAAGAAATAATTTCTTCCACAAGAAATTTCAACGGGCTTTCTGGTAAGTACTTTTTACATTTTTTTTTTTTTTTTTTATTTTAACATGACTTTAAATTTCATAATATGTATTGCATGTTTTTTTTTTTTATATATATAATAATGTATTTTATTTTTAAATATTAAATGACATGTAAACAAATGAAGTGTTCATTTGAAATCGCTATTAATAATTTATTAGTTTTTGAATATATTGTATTGTATATACAGTAGAACCTCTGTAAGTCGAACTCCAAGGGAGACACCAAATAATTCGAGTTATAGAGTTATCGACTTATGGAACATTTCGACTTATGCGGATTTTGTAAGGAAATATTCGGCTTGTAGAGGTTTAGATTCTCTCTAACTTATTTTGAGTTAGAAAGAAAATATTGCTTTAGACAATTCGATCATTCTCTATCTAGCATTATCTAAGCTATAAAGAGCAGAAATTTTTTTTTTTCCGAGTTGCTATTTCATAGAATTGGTTATTCTATTTACTGTATAATCATACATTGTTTTCTAAGAAACAATGACGTATTGTCGGCAAATCCTTAAAGACGGTAACGTATTTTTCTTCGAGCTAAAAGAGGTAATTAGTTTCAAATGATCGAGTTGTAAAGGTTGTGAAAAAGATGTAAAATCGAACATTGCTAATGTTCGAGATACAGAGGTCCAATTTTTTTTTCGAGTTACGAAGGGAAAATATATACCAAAATGACTTGTGGGGATTGACTAATTATTTTGACTTATAGAGGGTTGAAATTTCGAGTAGTGGAGGTTTTGGGACTTGAAGGGAAGGGAACAAAAAAATTTTTTGAATTGTGGAGGTTTTTGACTTATTGAAGTTCAACTTAAAGAGGTTCTACTGTATATACAAACAAATTTGAGTGTGTTTGGTCCGGATGAACAACAAAATTTGAATAAATCTGAAAAATGTTGTAATTAAAAAAAAGACTTTGTTATGGAAATAATTTCAAAGTAATTGAATCTAGATTCTCCATTGTTTTTACTGGCGTTATGTTAGTTTGTTTTGCACCTTTTATGCAGCCTACTATGCCGGCGTGGTTTGTTTACAAATTTGACAGGCATATGTTTGTTACTGAACAGATTTGTTTAAAACAAAAAAAATTTTGCGTAATTCCTGATTTCGCTTCTTGTAATTAAAAAAAATGACTTTATGTACTGATTTAAAGTTGATTGAAGTCTAGGTTCTCATTGTTGTTGTTAAAAAATATGTTAATGTGAGAATACTTTAATTCTGCACCGTTCATATGCAAACTACAATACTGGCCCATTTGTTTACAAATTTGACAGGTGTATGTCAAATGGACCACATGCTTACTGGACACTTGCATTTGTTTACAAAACAAGCAACAAATTGTAAGAATAATTCTATTGTGCTTCTTGTGATTAAAAAAAATAATAATAATAATTAAAAAGTGCATTTTTGTTACTGCTTCAATAGTTGATTGAACTGTAGGTTCTCATTGTTGTTTTTAAATATATATACATATTACAGAAGTCTCTATATATTACAGAGGTCTCTACTACTTCTAGAACAAGAACCTACAACAGCCTTACATCTACAACAAGTCTTCATCTTTTAAATTTTCAGTAAAAAGAAACTAATACAACTTAAACTACCCTACCTGTACAACAAGACCTCACCTGTTAAACTCTTCAACAAGCCTCTACTGATGACATCCAAAACGAATGTTGTGTTTTGTTCACCCCCCCCCCCACCAAGTGAATTTCAATGGATAGCACTTTTCCAAGGTAAGAAATTTTTATTCTTATTATTTCCAAATGTATTTCTTAGTAATAGGAACAAAAGCTTCAAATTCTTTCAGATTTTACTGCATATTCACTTAATATTAGATGAGAAATTGTTTTTCAAAAATGTAAACAAAAGTTCATATGCAACCCACAATACTGGCCTTGTTTGTTTACATTTTTGTCAATGTCTTGTCAAATACCATGTGTGTTTAAATATTTACAATTTGTTGTTTGTTGACAAACAAACAACGAATTGTAAATATTTTGATACGCTTCTTGTAATAATAAAAAAAAAAAAAAGACTTATGTACTAATTTCAAAGTTGATTGAATTCTAGATTATCATTGTTGTTTTTAAAAACACGTTAATGTGAGAATACGTTAATTCTGCATCTTCCATATGCAACCTACGATGCCGCTTGGTTTGTTTACAAATTTGACAGGACGTATGTCAAATACCACATGCTTACTGGACAAATGCATGTGTTTAGAAAAAGCAACAAATTGTAAGCGTAATCCTAATTTCACTTCTTGTAATTAAAAAAATTTTCTGTGATCAAACAAGAACCGGTATATTCAGCATGGTATGGCGTTGGCGAAT
Source organism: Caerostris darwini (assembly GCA_021605075.1). Lineage (NCBI taxonomy): Eukaryota > Metazoa > Arthropoda > Arachnida > Araneae > Araneidae > Caerostris > Caerostris darwini. The sequence goes on along the minus strand of BPLQ01006670.1, from coordinate 20,880 downwards.
GGAAGTAGCATTCGCTTGAAGAAAAAGATGGAACAAGATGCAAGAAGCCATTGCACACCCCTTTCTACTTGTCAACTATGACACGCAAGGTATTTAAACCTTTACAGTGTAATTTTTTGGATTTTTAAATCTGAGTGCATAATCCCAATGATCCAGTTCCTTGATTGTCTTAATTGATTGATAGCTTTCATTGAACTGAGATTTTTTGGATATAATTAACTCAGATTTTTGCATTCTCTAAAATTTGTTTCTATTTTTATTATTGTATGTATTATTTTATGTATCCTAAATATTTTTAATGCAATCAAATCAAATTAATTCATGAGCATAATCCTACATAAATAAATCACTAAATACTCTCTCTCTATATATAAAACTTTGTGTACTGATTTGTTATCTCGTTTGTACAGAAACAGATATATAATATTTATATTTTTTTAATTTGGAATCGGGTATCTAATTGTCCTTTTTTTCAACATCTCGTAAACTTTTAAAAATAATTTGAAAAAAATTTATATCTGAAGAGGTGGTGGCACTAGAATGGCATCGGCATAAATATTTATTACGCTATAATTCCTTTTTATTCATAACCGTATTTAAAATTTAATATTTTTAAGTGTGGAAAACATTTTTCTTTCGATTGCCTTAAAAATTTTAAAAAAAAAAAAAAAAAAGCATTATTAATTGGAACCAGAAATATCGTTCATTTAACGAAATTTTCATATATTATTACTAAAGTCAGTTCTTGAACCCCTATATCTCCAAACCTGTGATTATATTACGAATGAAACAATGCAACTACTTGATGAATATCTAGAAGTGTTCTGAATATTTAGTTTTTGACACTACATTTTTTTCCAAATTTGTTGAATTATGGCACTTATGGTATTCACTTTGTATTCAACTCCATAATTCCTTTATGGAAAATATTCCTGGAACAAAACATAAGTCAACCAAACAATGAAAACTTTATCCTTCTTCTCTATATGAGTGCATAATTATAACCCACATTGCTCTGAGAAAAGGCAGGATATGTAAAGCTATATACAAGTGGTCTAAAAGACTTCAAAAAATATTTAAGTACAGGCGGTAAACAAATATGTTTTGCAGCATTTGAAAGAAAAGATTACAATGTTGTCCTTTTCTGTATCTCGAATTTTTTTCTAATATTCAACGCTTCTCGACGCCCAAGAATGTTAACTGGACAGGCTACATCAACACTTATAATACCATGTAACACAGTTATGGATGTTTTGTAACACAAACTACACAGGCAAAACTAACTTACAGCAAAAAGGAAAAAATTTACTTGTGCACAAATAAAAATTTTTTATCAAAACGAATGGCCACTACATCCCTCCTTCACACAACTTTCTTCAAAAAATTTCTAAAATTTCAAATTCTTTTTAAGAATATGAACTTCATTTCTTTCAGAATTCTTTATTTACGACTACATTTATCTTACTTTTGTATATTCTTTTAGAAATTCTTGAACAATTCATTCTTCGTAAAGTTCATTCATGTGGCTATTGAATTTGACCATTCTTATAGTATTCCAATCAATTGCTTCATATATCTCTTGCATTATTAAACATTGCATATTCCTGGGTTTATTTATCCGTTCTCGAATGTTCACACATGATATGTTGAAATTTGCCGATCAGATTTCAGCCTTTTTTTCTTTTCGTTTACTTTGTGAAAAAACTTCGAATATTTCCCTGTTATCCTATATTTTTTGTTTTAGATATACAAGATTGCGTTAAAGATGACATGTTTTTGTGTGATAATGGTCAATGCATTCCTAAAGAATTGACTTGTGATGGCAGAAATAATTGTGGAGACAGAAGCGATGAATTTTTTCGATTATGTGGTAAGTACAAATATTTAATTTACATATAATACTCCTTTCTAAGTACTACAGTTTGAAACTTGCTCACGTTTCATTTAAAAATTAATTATGTTTTAATACATAAAACATTTTTAAAATTATTAATTTATTTCGTTAACTCGTTTTGTTTGCTATTTGTATTACTTTTGCATAAAAAATACTAAAGTATTTGATTTATGGAATAAAAAAGAATCCAAATACTAAAAAAATCATCTTCAAACAATTTTTTTATAATGCTGTAATATTGATTTAAAATTGTAATAAATATAAAGGAATATCTTGCATTTGTATTTTTGAAGATAACATTTGGATGTAACTTAACCACAGGAATTAACTCTTACATAATTTAAAGAACAATTATAACCAAACCAATTATAAACCAAACATAATAACCTAACCTAACATAACTAAAACTAGTGCACCATGAAGAGGTAGATCTACGTTGCATTTTAGCAAACATAGAAGAATGTATTATCAACAATAACTGGTGGAGCAATCGCTCCACCTTAATTATAGCTATATTTCAGCTGGCAAAAAATCTATCAGAACATTCTGCTGCAGTTTATATATCAAAAAATGTTCTTGAAATATAGTGGTAGATTCGTATAAACATACCAGTAAGTAAACACTATATTAAATTTTTATTAGCATTGGCTAATAAAGCAGGTAAAGATTCTATCAGAAAATGTTCTGCAGTTTATATAAAACAATTTTCTTGAAATATAGTGTGTAAGTTGGCATTAGCAACACTATTAAAAATTTAATAATCTTATTACTTTAAGCAACAGGATGAATTATAGGGTTTAAAAAAATTGTATACACAAACTCTCTGTAATTAAAAATATGGAATTTAATTTCATTGATAAATCTAAATTCATGTTTTCTTTTCGTGTGAGTGCAGAGAATTCACTAATTGATCAGTATATCAATACTAATTTTCATGGATTGACAAAATTCTGCAGTTTTTGGAAGTACAAGATAATGCTGTATAAAATTATTATTATATATATATATATAATATTAATGGGTGTTTTAAGCAGTATGACAAAAAAATATTCATGCACAGTTTCTGCGATGTCCTTTTTGTATCCCATTTCTATGGGCAAACATTTAACATTTTATTTTATCTAAACATTTTTTTGCAATATTGTGAATAAAATTTTAGTAACGAAAATGTTAGTTGACTACGAGATTTTCAATAAATTTTTCTTTCAACAGTTATATTAATTTATATTGTATAGATTTTATTTGTACATGCATATAGTTGTCATAGTTTCTTGAAATTCAATAGAAAACAATATTTGAAGATCTATACGTTTGAACGGGGATCTCCGACCCTTTAACTATCTTAGACAGCATTTGAAGAAGGAAAACTGTCTCGAACCGCATATAGTAGTTATTAGTTTGACGATAGTTGTACAATCTAAGAAAGGTTTCTGGTTTAACAATTACTATCATTACGAATAAATACAAATGCCACAGCATAAAAATTTCTACTTTTTATTTATTTATTTTGGGCAGAGGTTACTTGAATCATTTAACAGGTCGAGATGGAAACATCAGATTGACAAAAATATTGATACCTTAAATAATTTTTTCATTTTTTGAATTAGGGTTGAATTCTTTTAGGGTGCGCAGAAGATCTACCTCCCCGTGGTGCACCTGGTGCACTTTTTAGTGGCTAAAAGATCTGCAGTTTGGCATTATTGTTAGATTAATGAACTCTGTTTCAGCATGTTTTGTTGTATTATTTTGTTGTTGTATGCTGTAACTGTTCATAATCTGCCATTGGAGTATCAGTGAGAGGTGGTTTGTATTTGCTTATGCAGAAAGGAGAGGGAATAGAATGATTTAAGCGATTCTTTACTAGATTCCTGTTTTCACAACTACTTACGAATTACAGATACCATATACATGATAATTATTTCTTTTCTCATCATAAATATTGCCATTAGTACAGTGTTAAGTTCCCTTCCTCGCTTCATTAAAGCCACTTAAAATTGCAAAGACTTTTTTGCCCACTTCGGCAACATGATTCACTTTCGTTGATTGGTTGTGTGCGTGTTTTCTATATTTTACACATGGTGCACATATGTGATCCTTCTGCCTGTAAGAAGTCCTCTAGGAAAATTGTTCTTGAGAAGTGTCAGAAGGGTCTTATTAAAGTCGTTATCCTTCTTAAAAGAAGATGTTAATATCCTTCATGATACTGTCAACGAGTTAGCGAATTTTCGTAAGACGAACACTAAGTACATATAAGTAATTTCCCTCTAATTTAAAAGAAAATACATTTTGAATTTTTTTTTTTTTGTATTATTTATTATTTTATTATTATTGTTGTATTGTATTATTTATTATTTTATTCTTATTGTTGTATTGTATTATTTATTATTTTATTATTGTATTTATTATTATTTATTTTTTATTTATTATTTTATTTTTTATTATTTTATTTTTATTTATTTTTTATCTGTAAAAATTGATTGATTCTATAATTGTTTAATCTATGCTCTACTGTTTCTTTACTAGATTCCAAATTTCCCAACTTCTTTCAAATAACGGATACCGTATATATGGTAATTTTTTCTTTTCTCATCATATTAATTGTGATCAGTACTTGCGTTATTGTTTCTCGAAGAAGGACAAGAAGAGCCATAGACAGTGATTCTGTGTCTGATCAAGACGAACCAACATCCAGACTGGCTCCTTTTCAGGCTGTACATCCCACTGGATATTTCATCTGCCAGGATCCTGCTGGTCCAGATTCTGTATATCGGCAGCATTCGAAGGCTTTACATTTGGATGGTGGATTTTCAAATCCATGTTTTCCAAATGGAGTACCTCAGCCTCCACCTCCTTACAGCCAATGAGGCAAAAAAAAAAACTTTGAATCTACTATCTTATTAAAAATTGTCTTGTATAGAGTTAAGAAAAGAACATCAGAACTATTTTAATGTTTTTGCACCGTTTTAATAGTTGTTTTTTTTTTTTTTCTAAAATAACTAAATGGACAAATTCATTTTCTTGGTTAAGAGTAAAAGTGGAATGTTGGAATTTCGTTTTTACTAATTGTAAAAAATTTTATTGCTGTGTTTCTTTGGAGAGATCTATATTAAACAAACTGAGTAATAATATTTTTGTAAAATAATTAAAACTATTGTATAATTATAATTCATTAAAACTGAACTCAATTTCTTGATTTTACTTCCCAACACTATGAATTGCTAACTGATGGCACAATTTTATCTCAGCAATGTCTGCTGAACAGACTTTCTCTTGTACATTTGAACCAAACTTAAAAAAAAAATTTCTGAGTATTTTTCTTTTTAATTTTCAAATAAAACATTTGGTAAACACTGTTACATTGAGCTGACATGACAATTATAAATGTTATGAAAATATGGCACATAATAATGAAAAAAGACGCAGCAATATTTCTGTTTTCCGAGTGATAAGTATCCTTTCACTTAAATTTCTTTGTTTTTAAAACATGCAGTGAATGTATCTTTATTTTGGTGCTGAAGACTTAATTTTAAAAGTGCTAAAAATTCTACAGGTATTTAAGGAGAAAATAGTTCGTAGAACTAATGTGTGTAGAATTTTCATTATTAATTCCTTTGAAGTTAGCAATGTTACATAGCTTTAAACAATGTCATCAAGCAGTTAGGCTCAATCATGAGGAGTAACTACACATAATTTCTTGGAACACTAAGAGATAATTTTTGAAATTAACAGTTTGGTCTTTTATACAAACTCCCTTAAAAGAGATTTTATACTGAATTTAATTTCATCTTATCATTTAGTTAATTTATTTTTAATAATTTATCGAACATTAGCAATGAAGAACGTAGATTGACAATACATAATTTTTTTTCTAATAAATATCCAATAATAACAAACCGTAAATTTCATAAAAATTTTGTTTGAATTTTGCTATTGAATATTAAAATATTTGTCAAACAGTCACGATAATAAATATAATTTAAATAAGTAATAAGTTACCTTTAATGTTAAACTACATTTAAAAATGAATTGATTGTAGCTTTTATATAAATCAAGCTTCCATACCATTGACCTTTTATTTTGCATCTTATTGTTTAATATTTTATCTCTGAAAATAAAAATCTTTGATAAAAAAAATGTCATTGAATTTTTTACTAAACTAAGCAAAGGATAAAGAGCTTGTATGTTTCTAGTTTTTATCTTTTTTTTATTTTTATAAAAACATCTGCCATTATTGTAAAACAGAATAGTAAGGCTATGCAACAAATACAAGAATTCCTGCTTAGGAGGAAACAAACACTTATAACATTCATATTATGACAGCTGACAACTTAGGAAAATATATCTCATAAGGGGCAGCACTTGCATATTGGAAAAAGGGGTCATTTTCATTTTATGCATGGGACAATAAATATAAAAAATTTATATATAAATATACATTTTTAATAAACAAATCACATTACTATTTGTTATTAAGCCACATCTAAGTAAACTTGTTTTAAAATAATTTATTTAATATTCATCATCATTGGCACAACAGCCCAGTGAGGACCAAGGCCGTCTACCTACTGGCAGATTTCGAGATGAGAGATATTTTTACGGGGTAGGGTTGTCAGATCTACACCCAACGCTCAACAGTCATATGAGACCGGGACCTACGGCTTAAAGTGGATTCGAACCACTACAACCCTCCACGGCACCGCCGGCGCTCGAACCCGAAACCTGTGGTACCGAGAGCCAGAGAAAATTTTGAATGCCAACGGCACGCGGTGTTCCCAGGTGGTCACCCTTTCAAGTACGGACCGCGCCCGATGATGCTTGATTTCGGTGAACATATCTATCACAAGTGCCCTACGCTACCTTCAATACAAGGAGATCATTCCCAATAATAATCTCCTCATCAATTGCATCAAGACTGAACTACAAATCGCCTTCCTAACTTATGGACAGCTCCAATCTCTTCGAGAGCACATGAGGGCATACATCACCGCCCACGATATACTAAAAGACCTCATCATCTACGCCATTACCGAAGACAATCCTACTGCTGAAGGACACCCGATGTTAAGTAAGCATCGACGAGCACTGAAAGACCTGGAGACAGATCTGAACATGTGGATAGCCAATGTAATGCATTATTTTAGTAGTTAGAATTTTATCCCCCTCCTTACAGAAAATTCTAATTTTAGTATTTTCAATAATTTTACCTTTAAAGCAATTACCTCCCATAATGTTGTTCAATACAACAATAAAAGAAGACGTCTCTACCCCCCCCCCCCTCCCCACAAAATGAAACCAAACTTAATTCCTTGAAATAGCTTTGAAAAATTCTTAGTGTTTTATTTGATTCTGAAACAGATGATAATCTTAATGATGACCCTACCTTGACCACCCAACCGTTTCTTAAATTCACACAAAAGCAAAGGAAAAATATCAAAACTGCCACCCCAGCAAAATATCTCATGTTAAAAAACATTCTCCTAAAGTTAATGAAAATATTAATTCCACCTTTTCCACCCCTACTGCTAACTCAAATGTCAGACCTATTATGATAATGAAACCCAATGATATCCACTCTTTCATGCAGAAAATCAATAATGGCCTTAAAACTAAAATCACCTGCAAACTGACCAACCAATACCTTAAAATAAAGCTTGAAACTGAAAACCTACATGCTATAAGTACTAAATACTTAGACAGTACCAACATCCCATATTATATTATAACTTCTAAGAATCTTCGCACAGTGAAAGCTGTTATAAGAGGCCACCCAATCAATACTGATCTTGAAATTATTAAAAATGAACTTACTGAACTTATATTTGAAATAGTGAATTTCTACCAACTTAAAAAGAGAGATCAGGCCAGAACACCCATGCCGCTGTTCCAAATTCAACTCGCCCCCACTGAAAATATCGAAAACATATGGATTCTACATAATCTTTTATATACAAAAATTAATGTTGAAAAATACAATACCGATTGAGGTATATCTCAGTGCCAATGATGACAGCTTTTTGGACATTCTAGTATAAATTGTAAACTTACTGTTAGATGTGTAAAATGTGCTGGACAACACCTTACCAAGGACTGTAGCATCGCTCAATATACCGAAAATCCCCTCTGTGCTAACTGTAATGGTTCCGGGGAGGTTCCCACCCTCCCTCCTATCGAAGATGTCCAAAATTTCCTAAACTCAATAATAATAATAATAAACAACCCCCCAACACTACTATCTTTAATGCAAATTATGCTAAACCTAATATTTCTTATTCCACTATGACCTCCAATAACTAAAATACTACTAATGACTCTCCCTCTAAAACTGACTAAACTAATGACTAAAACTATCTTGCCTGCTATTAAAAATGCAAACAATCTTTATGACAAAATGTACGCCCTCATCAAGCCAGCTAGTGAACTCTTTGAGCAAACCAATAACTAGAATTCTTCCCCAGTGCTAAGCTCTCTATTTGTACATGGAATGCAACTAGCCTCCTTGGCAAATTAGACGAATTAAAACTTTTATTGATATCTATTCTCCTGACATTCTACTAATCCTATTCTAATAATTCTAATAAGAGACTCGCCTCAGACCAGGCACTCGCTCCCCACACATTGCTAACTACACTTTCTACAGAACAGGCAAAATTTTTTAATGACAACATCCGCAGAGATATGAATCCTGGATGTACTGCTATTTTTATTAAAAATCGCATCCCCCATCACAACATTCCTTATCCAACACTTAATACTGCTCAAACCAACACAGTTCAGGCATACAAGAACAATAATCCTTTTACTGTAATCTCCCCCTATATCCAACCAAAGAGAAAAACACCCTCTGATCCCAATATAAACATTTTCCTTTACAGGAACTCACTGGATAGGACAGGAACACTTTTAATTCTTACTTCATGGGTGGAGATATTAATAGTCACCACAGACATTGGAATTGCTCTCGAGCAAGCACATTTGGTAAATACCTATATAAATTCACCACTGATAATAGACTACACATTGCAGCACCTCCAACCCCCACTATATTTGGTAACCTTACCCCATCCACAATAGACATTGCTATTATTAAAAATCTTCACTATAATTGTAACGCTGACTCTATCTCTGTGCTCACATCCGATAATAACCCAGTTTTATTTAGCTTTGATCATAACATTCACATCAACACTAATTTAACCTATAACATTCCTAACTGGATTAAATTTTACACTCATCTTGATAATGCTACATACACTCCACTTAACCTAAACACTACTGATGGTCTTGAATCCTCTATTAATCATCTTACTAACATTATTAACTCCTGTCATAGTGCTACATGCAAGCAAATCCCAAAAAATACTAGAATTTCCCACTTCTCTAAAGAAATTAAAAATAAAATCACTACTATCAACCTCCTTCGAAAAGTCTCACAATCTACTTGACACCCTGTTGACTAAAATAACTAATGACTATTCTCCTCAATAATGAAATTAAACATCTTATTAAACTTTAAAAGAAAAAAAACTGGAATAACCACCTTAACTCCTTCTCTACTAATGATAACTCACTCTGGAACACCTTTAAATCTATTAGAAAACAAACACATATCATCCCTCCTCTTAAAAATAACAACTCACTCTCTTTTTCTAACATTGATAAAGCTAACATCCTTGCTTCTCATTATCAAACTCAATTCTCTCCAAATAATATTACTAATACACTGAAACTTTAGTTAATAGAACCATTAGCAGATTTAAAAGCTCTCAGCACAATAATACTAACAATATTATCAACTGCTATTAATATTCCCCCTTCTAAGATCATTCAATTTATTAAAAATCTTAAAAATAATAAAGCTCCAGGTTATGACAACATTACAAACACAATGCTCAAAAACCTACCACTTAAATTCATTTTTTACATCACTGATATAATTAATGCACTTTTTAAAATACAATACTTTCCTAGGCTTTGGAAAAAAGCAGTTATAGTTCCAATTTACAAAGGGGTAGGCAAGGACCCCAAGTTACCTGAAAACTACAGACCTATTTGTGTCTTGCCAGTAATTTCCAAAATTTATGAATTTTTTATTCTTCAACATGTAAATAAACACATTAATGACACACACTTAATGAACTTGGAGCAATTTGGTTTTACTAAGCATCTATAAACAACACACCTATTACTCAGTGGAATTGAATGTATCTCAATGGTTTTTCTAACAGGCAAGCTGCTGCAGCCATCTTTCTTGATATTGCAAATGCCTTTGATAAGGTCTGAATAGATGGTCTAATCTATAAACTTATTAACCTCCACTTTCCTATTAATATCATTAATATTCTTATCCACTACCTCAGCAATGGACTTTTATCACCAGAATTAATAATGAATTTTCCTCACCTCATCACATCACTGCTGATATTCCTCAAGGATCACTCCTGGGTCCAGTTTTGCACATCATTTACACCAGTGACATCCCAGATGCTGATTTTGTTAGTAAATTTATTTATGCTGATAACACTGCATTATTCTGATAACACACTATGCCTCAGATTGCCAGAAATCAACTACAAGACTACGTCAATATCCTCAAAAGTGGTTAAAAATGTAGAAGATCAATATTAACACTTCTAAATGTATTGCAATTATGTTTGGCTATAAAAGAAAACATGCTACACCCCTCGCTATTTGCAATAATGATATTCCTTGGACCAACTATGCAAAATATCTTGGTGTAACTCTCGACAAAAGACTAACTTGACATGAGCATGTTACTAATACTGTTAAAAAGTTTAAAACTAATAAACCAATTATTTACCCACTTATCAGCAGAAATTCAGATATTGATTTAAATAACAAATTTATTATTTATGAAACCATTTGTCGCCTTATTCTGTCCTATGCTGCTCCCATCTGGGCTTTATGCTGACAAAACTCACCTAAATAAGGTTAATTCCTGTCAAACTAAAACCCTTAGGCATATTTCAAACAGTCTTTGGTACTTCAGAAACATTCAGATTAAAAAAGAGTTGGATATCCCAAATATTGATACTTTCTTTCATAAACTTGCTGTTAAATTCTATAATACCTACCTAACATCCCCAATTCTTTATTAATCTTTCAGAACTATAAAATCAGGACTCAATTTCCATAGAATGAACTATTTATGAATCAACTCAAATCCAAATCTTAAACCTATCCTAAATTCTCTGCAAAACTATTTAATTATTTTAATATTGAACTATTATTTTTAATTATTAATTTTAAATACTTTATTTTCTTAAATTTAACTTTTATAACTAAGTAAATCTTTGTATAGTTCATCCATAATTTCTCTTTTGAAAAATAGATAATAATCACTTAAAAAGTTAACTTTCTCATAATTTCCTTATATTTAAATACTGCGAATTATTCTTTTATTTTTAAGCATTTAAAAATTATTTTTACTTAATTTTACTATTTTTTAACTTAACCTCAAAAATCCTTAATTGAAAAACCCAAACTGCTTTTAGTCACGCTTTTTACCTATAGATGGCACAACATCCTTAACCAAAATTATTTGTTTATTAAACCTCAGCGCTTAAACTTCCTTCTTTTATCTTTATTTTCGCTGTTTTTCTCAACAACTCTTCACTATTCTTACACAAATCTCAAGCAGCTATGATTGTACATATTGCAAATACGTCTGTTATGTAATCAAGATTATAAAATCACCTGCGTGTGATTTCCAGTTCCCACCTGCGAGTGGATGATTCTAATTTTGTATTCCGTTGTGTACTTCCCTTGTAATTTAAATAAATCCACTTCCTCGCCGATACCCCGAGATTAAGTCACGTAAGTACTATAATGCCCCCACCTTTTATTCTACTCCTTATTTAATATTCCTTTTACAATTAATTTGCATTTTCGATTTTATTTTCCTCTGCTAGTAAATGGGGATAAATGCCTGCAACTTGGCATTATTGTTACATTAATGAACTCTGTTTCAGCATGTTTTGTTGTATTATTTTGTTGTCGCTGTAAGTTTTTTTTTCTTTTTTTTTTTTCTGCTGTAACTGTTCATAATCTGCCATTGGGGAAAAAAAAAAAAAGATCGAGTATTTTATGGACGGGGTGTGTCTACCGAACGGATATAGATTCTGATATGGTGTCGGTAATCCCCCTCCCCCTGAAAATGACCTATAAAATGGGGGATGTGAAAGGAGGAACCGAGGAGAGGGAAGGAGGAACCGAGAGAGAGAGAGAAAAATGTAGGAAAGAATGAAGACGGATGTCGACGGAAGGAAGTGAGCTGCCCCATCCCCCATGATGAAATGTTGGAGGGCCCAGATGGAGAAAGATAGCCTGACGCGACGTCTAAGTGTCACAGTCCAAGACAAGAGGCGTCTTGCCCGATACAAGAGCCCCATGAGCGGTTGGCCCCTGCTGACACTACTAGTATAGCTGAACAGAGGATCTAGGCTTTATTCATCATGATGCCTTCGCGCCTGACTCTCGGTTTCAATGAGTTAGCTGACGACCACCTGGCTAAAGTAACATTTAAAAAAAAAAAAAAATGCTCATCCATGCGACATGATATGGACATGTTTCCCCAGGCTTCTTGCCCGACACAAGAGCCCCATGAGCGGTTGGCCCCCTGCTACCAAGGCTTTGAACAATGCGTATTGAACCTTATTAACGCTATCATAAAAAAGCAGGTATCATAAAAAAAAAAAAAAAATAAACAAAGAACGAGATAGAAACAGATGACATCAGTTAATCAATCAACTTAAGTTTGGCAATCCGATAACGCTTCCATAAAGAAAAAGGAGGCAGTGCAGAAAAGGAAGCAAGGAAAGTCATATCCATTTTTTCCAGGCTAACATTAAGAGACGGAGAGGGTCAGGAGTCAGTTTAATTCTGTGAAGGTGCTTGCGGAGACGTGACCACAGAAAAACCGTAGCAATGGCAACTATGATAATAGGATAAACCAATTGCTTTCCATTGTTGAACTCTAAGAAAGGGAAGTAATACGGAGAGCCAGAGGAAATCCATGTTTGTAGATCATTTTGCCGTATCAGACGCTGCCCGGAATGAACAATGAGGAAATATATCAACATTCAAATCGGGGTAAGTACACGAAGTGCCTTGGTCGCGCAGCGACCAGACCTCCAACATGGTAAATGCGATTACGTAACGTGAGGTCTTGCCCTTTGCCAGTTATAAAAAATATAGAAAATTTAATAAGAAAAACAATAATATCAATTAAGTTACTAAAAGCAACAAATATAAAAATGAAACAAAAAGGAATTTAATAAAAAAAAAAAAAAAAAAAAACAAGAGAAATCAAAATTAAAGACAAGAGGAAAAATTAAAAATCTTAGCACAAACGAGCATAGATGGAGTAACTAAATAAAATCACGCGAGATAGAGAAGATCCATTAAGAAACCAAAACCATCGTTTCAGTCCACTAGAGAGAAGGCGAAAATAACCTTAGATCTTGAAAAGCGGCGCCGAGGGGAAAAATATATCAACATTGCATTTCAGCCAACGTAAAAGTATGTATTATCAACAATTTCTGGTGGAGCCCATTTTCCTTAATAGGATGATTGATACGGTTTAAAAAAATGGTATGCATAAACTAGAAGTAGTGCACCATGAAAACTAAACCAAACATAATAACCTAACATAACTAAACTAAAACTAGTGCACCATGAAGAGGTAAATTTGCTTGCATTTTAGCCAACATAGAAGAATGTGTTATTAACAAGTTCTGGTGGTGCTCTCGCACCGCCTTAGTAACAGCGGCGGTAAAGCAGGTAAAGATTGTATTAGAAAATTTGATGCAGTTAATATAAAACAATTTTCTTGAAATATCGTGTGTAAGGTGGCATTGGCAACAAACACTATTAAAAATTTAATAACGTCATTACTTTAAATAGCAGTATGAATTACAGGGTTTAAAAAAATGGTACACAAAACTCTCTGTAATTTAAAATATGGAATTTAATTTCATTGATAAATTTAAATTCATGTTTTTCTTTTCGTGTGAGTGCAGAGAATTCACTACTTAATACGAGTTTTTACTTGTTTGAAAAATTCTATTACACAGTTTATTATAGAGTGCATACTGAATTCTAAAAATATTTAATTCTATAAGATATGTAAATTAAAGATTTAATAATATGTGTATTTTTACTAATGTAGTAAGTAATTCAAATTAACGAATCCTAAAATAGTTTAATTTCTGGCTTGAATTTTTGTGTGCAGCGACTTTATTTATATTTTTTTAATTCAAAAAATCTCCAAATTTTTTTACAAGTAATTATGGAAAAACAGAAACTTTTTTTTTTACCATTAGTCGCACAACATAACATCTTATACATTTCAGAAAAAATAAACTAACAATATTTAAGATACTAATTTTCTGTAGGATAGTGTAAATACTAATTTTCATGGATATCGTTTAAACTGTATACAAGGTGAATGCTGCAACACCATCTGATGGCAAGTAACAACAAAGTGGATAGCGCGAATATATTTTCCATACTCGAATACGCATTATTATCAATTTTCACTGAATTGATTGAATGGTATAGAAGATCAAATACTGCAGCACCATTTGGTGGCGACTTACAACGAAGTTGATGTCATAAAAACATTTTTTCCTGTTTTGTTTTTATCTTAATGCGAGTTGATGAACAATGTCTTTCGTCAATCTCTGAGTTGTATAAAGGAACAAACTTGATGGTTTGCAAACTCAATAACAGATTTTTTTATCCAACCCTCAAATGGACATTGTTTGTCCTTGTGACTTATTAATAGTCATTACGAACCTATGCGACTTGAACACTGCAGGTGTTTGCGTTCAATGGACGTGTCTAAAGTGATCATTGGAATCCGTGGTTCAGAACAACTTTACCTTGAAACTTGCCGTTCAAAATTGTAGATTCAAGAACATGACCCATAATTTTTCTTATGACCAATCGCCATAGACTATGTCCAATTAAATTCTGAAGCAAAATTATTGGTGAGCTAATTTTTAATAGCAAGTTATGTGGCGGCATTCCCATTAAATATAGTGAATTCATGAATTCAACAGGATAAATAGCTGCTTCGTGAAGATCGACAACAGTGTCGATCGATTTGAAAGATATCTCATTGGCAGACAATGACTGTTGTATTTTGAAATTAATGGCGTCAACATCGATATTTTTGCTGCCAAAATAACTCGTTCATGTAGTCACACATGATTAATGTGATTAGCACGCAAATCTGGGAATATGCTTTCAATTAAAGCAACTTTCGTGCCTACTATGTTACAAAAATTGTCGTGTAATTAGACGCATTGTGTATTTCCATGCAATAGAATTCACCTATTCCCAATGTTGAGCAATTGTTCATAGAATGAGAGTGCCAAAGGATCGTTCGACAATTGAACACGTATATTTATGTTAAGCCGTAATGTATTTACATTTCGTTATAGGTATTATTTTTTTAAGCATGCGTTAATTTCGTAGCGCGTGGAATGACCGGCAATGTCTGTCTGAAATCACCGGACAGCAGCAGTAGAGCGCCACCGAAAAATCTGTTATTATCATAGAGATCTTTCATTGTTCTATCCAGAGCTTCAAGGGAATGCTTGTGGGCCATAGTGCATTCATCCCAGGTAATAATTTTGCATTTTTGACTTTAGCCATGTCGGAATCCTTCTTTATGTTGCCCATTGCGGTCGTAATTTTTGTTAACGTTCAATAGCAACTTGAATTGTTGAATGCGCAGTCCGTCCACCATCAAGCAAAGTTGCTGAAAGGTGATATGCGAAAAATCATAAAATTAAAAAAAATAAAATAAAACCTAAAACCCGATTGCAGCACCCCTACCACGTCCAACTGTGAGTTAAACCATCCAGGAACCCACTCAAACACACACACAAAATTTTATCAAAATCGGTCCAGCCCTTAGGAGCAATTTAGGGACACACCCACGTACTGAAGAATCAAATCAATTGCAACGCCACTTAGTGTGTTTAATTGTGAATCTAAACTATACAGGGACCCATTCAAACACACACACACAAAAATTCAATACAATCTAACCACTGTTTAGGAGGAATATCAATGACAAACACACGTACAGAAGTATTATATATATAAAGATTTTAATATTCATCCATGACGCATCATCTTTATTACTATGTCACATTTCTGTTTCTTGGCAATAGATAGGAAAAATCTATCTGTTGCATGTGTGAAAGATATTCGTTGTTTATTTCTAAAAATTAAAAAAATCCATAATGATCTAATCACGTGATTAACGGATGACTTATATCAAGTTACAGGCTTGTATGCAAATAGAGGTTTTAGTCAAATTTAAAAGACTTCAATCATTTGTATCACAACTATGAAGTTTTTTTTAAAATATGCTAATAAAAAGTTCTTCATTACGAATGCATTATTATATAACAAATTTTTACGTATTTTATATATTGTAATAAAGTTTGAATAAATAATTTAAGTGTTTCCTATCAATAATATTCAAAATAATTTTCTATTTCTTTTCTACCACTTTTAAAATTATTCCTATAATTGTTGATATAAATACGGTATAGCACTTCATATACTTTAGCAGAGGCATATCAATGCAGGCGTGCCCCAGGGCTCCTTAATTGGTACGTTTCTATTCAACATCTATATAAATGACATCCTGCTTGCTCACGCGATGGTAAATTAAAGTTAACGTAGACAAAACTGAAGCTATACTCTTCACTATATTTTTTTAACACATTTTATAAATTAAGAATTATGCATGTATTTATAATATTCTAAATTGAGTGCAACTAATTTGTTATATTCTTGCTAGCTATATTGTAATGCAGCTGATTTCCGATTATCTATTATAAATCTGCTATGTGAAAATGATGCTAGGCATGTCCTGATGATAGGCGTATTGTTTTAGAGTTAAGAAAAAACTGTTATATAAAATATATTTTTTTAAAGAATTCCTCATTAGAGGATGTATGTCATAAGTAGTATGTACAGTTTCTTAATCTTATTTATGAAACTTTATTAGTTTTAAATTTAGATTTAAATTAGTAATTTGAAATACCGTAAAGAATTTGGTGTTCTTGTATTCACTGGATGCACTCGACTCTTTTTTTTTATTAAACTTCTTTTGTAATTGCGCGAGGTGCGCATTTCTTCCTTCATACTTCCCTGGCGAGATTACCCGATAGGGTGCGCTGGGGTAGCAGTATCAGCTATCCTATAACGCGCGAAACGCTAGTTTGAGTGAAGGATCGAACATGCCAAGAACATTAGCAGGTAAAATAAATAAAGTGAACAAGTTTTTTTTTTTTTTTTAATTTCTACACTTATGAAAAGATCATCTCAGATCTACGAATAAAGAAATACTTTTAAAAAGTCAAGTAACTTACCTACTACTTTTTTAAAAAAGCAAATTTTTATATAAACTTAACTTGATGAAAAATCTCTGTTCATTCACTTCCGCGTAATACTAATTAAAGCATTTCCTGTCTAAGGAAAAGCTATGCAAAACAATCAGTGAATATTGGGTTCACAGAGTGCATTGGCCTTGTAGGAACTTGAATTCCTATCCTGGGATAGAAAGCATTGATTGGATAGACATGGATTATTAAAACTCAATTAAGTGATCAAGGTCTGTCCGAGTAAAAGTAAATAAACATACAAAAAGTGTGAATATTTTTTTAATTGTCTTTTCGTCACGATTTCACATTTGCCTTATTATTATTTAAACCGCTAAATGCACCCGAGGTTAGTATTGGTAAATAAGTTTTTAGTTATTCATTTGTAAATTGATTATCTAAAAAATTCTAATAAAGGTATTACATTTATTGCTGTAATTTGTAAAAATTGTGAGGTTTTGGTTTGTAAACCAATCATTATTTCAATAAAACCTACTATTTTTATATTTTTGTAACACATTTTATAAATTAAGAATTATGCATGTATTTATAATATTCTAAATTGAGTGAAACTAATTTGTTATACTTTTGCTAGCTATATTGTAATGCAGCTGATTTCCTATTATCTATTATAAATCTGCTATGTGAAAATGATGCTAAGCATGTCCTGATGATAGGCGTATTGTTTTAGAGTTAAGAGAAAACTGTTATATAAAAAATTTTTTTTTTTTTTTTTTTTTTAAGAATTCCTCGTTAGAGGATGTATGTCATAAGTAGTATATACAGTTTCTTAATCTTATTTATGTAACTTTATTAGTTTTAAATTTATATTTAGGTTAGTAATTTGAAATACCGTAAAGAATTTGGTGTTCTTGTATTCACTGGTTGCAGTCGACTCTTTTTTTTAAAACTTCTTTTGTAATTGCGCTATGATTACTGAATCACCGATGACCACCGTGCCGCTCTTTCCACTCGAAAGCTCACCACTGCCTGAACATCACCCGAGCTTAAAGATAAAGAAAAGTCCGTTGAAATGATGCACCAAATCATCAAGAAACAAATATACTTATCGACGGAGGTTTTATTGAACCACATACCATAAAACCCACCATGGATGGACTCAAGAAAGGCGAAGATGCGCTAGCAGAAGCTACAAAAAGGTAAGTGAGCTTGGTTTATGTCCGCTAATTAACTGCGCTATTAACAGTAATGCTCAAGTTAGGATAAACACTAAAGGCAAATCTAACCCTAAAATTAAAAAAACTAAAAGACCCGCTGCTGCTGCTGCTGCTGCTCCTAGCGGTAATGATGGCTTCGTCGAACCGCCCAAAAGGCATACAGCTAAAATTAGTGTCGAAACTAATATTAATAACCCTGTCGAAACTAATAATAATTTTGCTCAATTAACCGCTGATGAGACCGATGCCGCTCCAGATGCTGATGTGACCTGCCGCCCATCATGGTGCGCTACAAAGATGAACTAAGGGACAAGATTGCTGAAATCAGCAATCAACATAAAGAGGACATAAAATTAAGCTTGCCGGCGAGCAGCTTAAAATCTTCCCAGCAAACTCTGATGTGCACCGAGCTATCGCCAGATATCTCACGGAACAACAGCTCGAATACTACGTCATCACGCCCCAAAACCAACGCCCGCTCAAAGCGGTGCTAAAAGGAATTCCGGTAAGTTACTCTATCGAAGAAATTGCTGCTGGACTCTCTAAACTTGGTCTCAAGTTAGATCAAGTCAAACAACTAACTAACCTCAAGACCAAGGCCCCCATCCCGGTGTGGCAAATCGTATACAGAAAAGCCCCGGAGAACGCTAAGATCTTTGAGGTCACTCGACTATTGCACTTCTCGGTTCGAGTTGAAAAATTCAACCGAAGGCCAGGAGCATATCAATGCTTCTCATGCAATTTATTTCACCATTCCTCGAAGAATTGTAATTACAAAAAAGATGCCTCAAATGAGGGGTTAACACCATCTCAAAGATTGCCACATTAAAGAACGCCTTGAAAATCCCACCTGCATAAACTGCCACCAGATGGGGCACCTCGCCGCTTGGAGACGCTGCCCAATGTTTCCCAAGCCACGCCACCCGCCCAATCAGAGCCAAGCACCATCAAGACCTGCCTTCAACAGCCGCCCAGTTTCCGAGGGAGTATCCTTTGCAAGTCTCTTACAAGGAACCCCGAAAAACACCATGCCATTGGTCTCAAAGCAACCCTTACAAAATATTAATGCTAACAATACTAATTCTAACCCTTCTAATCTTACTGCCGATTCAGCCACTAAAGCGCTTTATGTACTTTCAGAAATTGTAAATACCTTTAACATGCTAGGAGGTCTAGATAACTTTTACACGCAACTTAAAAATGCTAATAGTTCCGTTGAAAAATTACAACTTCTTTTTAAATGCCTCAATTAATTGCGCTTCTTGCTTTCTATTTAATTATTTTATAATTGCGCCATCCTTTTTAATTACTCATTCTTGTTTTATTTTTATTTTGTTTTTATCTTACTAACATGGACATAAATAAGCTCACTGCCTTTTGTTACCATTGCTTTTTCTAATTGCAATGAGCCCTAGCATACCGGATTAGGAGTGAATAAGGCCATAACCGGCCAATGTACTCCGTGAAAGTTGAATGATGATAGACGCAGAATCCTTTCACCTGATATCTTCTTCTTTAATCAACCCATTAAATGGACTAACAATACTAAATACTTAGGTGATCGCAAACTAACTTATTCTAATCATATTAAACATGAATATAATATTTCTCTACGCATGCTATATCCCTTTATTAATAGAAAAACCCTCTTATCCTTGGATAATAAACTAATCATTTACATGGATTATTTGCGTCCCATTATCACGTATGCTAGCCCAGTTTGGGGTTCTGCTTCAAGATACCACATAACTACATTAGTAGACTTGAAAATAAAATTCTAAGAATGATTACTAATTCTCCGTGGTATTTTAGAAATGATGACATTCGTCACAGCCTTGCCGTCCCTTCTATTCAAAATTTTATGCTCAAGCTTGCTGAAAAATTCTATGCAAATCTTCAACATATTCCGAATGAAGAAATTCGTAATCTTCCAAGATACGGTTTTACTCTGCCGGAAAATGGTAAACGCCCCAGGGCGGTTCTTTACAATTTACAAAGTTCCTAGATGAAACCGTCCTTTCATCATCATTTCTAGCAGCGGTTACCCTGTCCTCCTGTGGAATCTCTTTTTTAATTTGCTCATTTACTGTTTTATATTATTCATTTTCTTCTTACAATTTTGAATTTGGGGGGCATTTTCCTTAACTACTTATTTCCTGTTTTTTGATAACCATGTTTCTCCTATTTATCGCCATGTACTCATTTTGACCAGATAGGAGTTTAAGGCACAAGGTACTCCGATAAACTGTAACTGACTGAAGTGATCTTTCTTGCTCATCTTTGTTTTTATTGAAGGTTTAGAAATTTTTTTAGGCCAGATAAATGTATTAGACAGTAACAACTCCGTGGTGTTAGATTCATCGATAGTTTATACCACTTTTAA
>BPLQ01006668.1:0-13892 GCA_021605075.1 Caerostris darwini | reverse complement strand
ATAATGAAAACAAAAAATCAATATTTTTAATTGTGAAGATTGAATACATGATTATTGTAGATAATAGAATATTTGCGTGTAGGCAACTAAACTAATAAAAAAAAAAAAAAAAAAAAAAAAAAAAAAAAAAAAATTATTTGCAGAACAATAATTTTTTCTCAGTATTTATTTCAAATGCTTTGAAGCATTAGGACATTAATAGAAAAATGAAAATGGAGAACTCTTTCAAAGCAGTTAAATAAATAGTTTTCTGGAATTGTTTTCAAACAGATTGAGTTTCAGAAAATAGAAAAAAAAATCAATACTTTTAACTGTGAAGATTAAATATGCATATGATTATTGTAGATAGTAGGTTATTTGCGTGTAGGCAATTAAACTAATTCAAAAAATAAAAAGAAAAAAAAGAAACAAATTATTTGAGCGACAATAGTTTGTTCTTAGTATTAATTTCAAATGGTGGGGAACATCGAGACATTAACATAAAAATGAAAAAGGATAGCTCTTTTAAAGCCTGTAAATAAATATTTTTCTGGTATTGTTACGAAATAATAATGGAAATAATAATGTTTCAGATGATAAAAACAAAAAATCAATACTCTTAAATGTGAAGATTGAATATATATATATATATATATATATATATTATTATTATTACGTATATAATAGGATATTTCTATGTAGGAAACCGAATTAATCAAAAACAGAATTAAATCCATTGATTTATGCACTCGTTATTATTTTAAACTTATGTAGGCCATTCTTATTTTTAAGTCAATCACAGTTAATGATAAATTTAGTTACATGGTACAAAACCAATTTTATAGGTTATTTTTTAATGACTATTCACAACTGTAATGTTTAATTGTAATTCATATTTTTAAATGTATATGTTTTTCGAAAAAAAAAGGAATGTTATTGTAAAAAGTTTAATCACTACAATGTAATGAAATTTATCATTAAACAAATACAGCTTCACAACTTTCTGGGGAAAAATATGTTTATTTTCTGTTTTGAAAACATACAAAATTAAATCATATCAAAAAAACATAGATGCAACTGATGTCAATGTGTAATCAATTTGAACATTCAATGTGATTAATTTTAATAGCCACACAGACGATGTTCCATTGTAAAATTAATGGCGATTTAAGTCAGTTGCAAGCGAAGACCATTGCTTTGTCAAGACATTTTGAAAACACTGAAAGATTTTCAAGAGGTTGTTAAATACAGCAATACATCACCCTAGAGCAGGGGGTGGCCGAACATTCATAAACTCACGTACACATATAAAAACACATGTAAATAAAATAAAATAGAAATAAAGTGTGTTAGAATTAAACTATTTTTCATTTTGTCTATGATTTCTGTTTATTATGTTTGAAAATTTTACATTCTTTTTTAGGTGCTACAGTAGTAGAGAAAGATTAAGAATTTCTTGAATTTTTTTTGAGGAAAATTCCTTGTCGATAGTGCGAACAATTTTTTAAGAGTATGTTTGTTAAGGAAATTAGACCTATTTGATGTCGATGTTTTAGTGCCTGGAGGAATAGAAGAAGGTATATCCCATAGTCTTCTGTGTAGGACAAGTTGACTTGGTATTATTTGTTTGTGGAGAAGTTTTTTCTGCATGTAAGGAAGGTAGGTTGATAATTATAAATGCTTGTATTAGTAGTGTAAAAACTAGTCACAGATTTGGAAGAATTAAAAGTTAGCTTGTGCTCCTCAGCAAAATCACTCACATCTTTTAGTCTGAGATTACTGTCAGTTTCACTTGTCTGGATATCAGAGCCAGAGTGCCAGAGGACAACATTCTCAGCAAATATCCCAACTTAAAATCTCTTAGACATCACCTTTTCTATTCCAGTACAAAAAAAAAATTAGAAGAGCAAAGGACAGATCCTTGAAATTTCCTCCGTCAAATATTCTGAGATAAACAAAAACAATTTTAAATTGCTAAAAATTCATTACAAATCTTCTTTATTTTTTCCTTTTAAGAAATATTACTATCAACCACACTTCAATTATAATAATAAGCCATATATTTTATATGATAAAAAATCGATTTTTAAGGAAAAGCGTTTTTTTCGAATGAAGACAAAAAGGATAATAGCATATCAGACTATTGTAAGAAATATTATTTTGGACAAATGCTTTATTTGCGTGTTTTATCCATTATGTTCATAAAAATAGCGCAATGATAATTTCGTTCCCATCTACCACGTTTCACAAAAGGTTAGCATAAAATGTTTTTACGTTGAAGAAACGGGTAATACGTAAGGTAGTGCGAATTTTTACTCAAAACGTTTATACTGTTCTCATTTAATTAATTTCCCACTATTTTAAGAATAAACAAATATATAAGATGGTGTTTTAATAGAACTTTCTTTGATTTATAGGTACTTTGTACGGAATTTAAAAATATACTGGTTAAGCTCCCTTATATCAGAATAAAAAAATTGAATCTGTTTTACGTTTGTGAAGCTGTTTAATAGTTCAGACTTCTTAATCAAAAACTGTCTGTAATACCATTGTTTATGTGTGTTAACGCCACTGTCTTTGGTGTTTAAAGTTCAAAGTCTTATATACTGTTTTGTTCTCGTAAAACTTCATTCGATCTGAATAATATTCCGATTATGACTGATGAATATAGAAATAATCAAATTTCTGGCCCTTTAAAATACATTTGTTTAAATTTCCATTAACAAATTACAAACAAATGAAGTTCGTCTATAAAAGTATTTTTCTTCTATTCCGATGCAGTTTCATCATCAACTCTCCAAAAAGTACAAAACCCATTTCAAAATTGCAATATGGACCCTAAATATAGCTTTCACTGCTTTGATTATGTGTTTATTCGTTTACACATTGTTTTTGGCAAATTACTATTTATACCAGACTTTTGCATTTAAGGCAGTTATTGTTTTGCAAAATGCAATTCAGTTTCTGTTTCGCTGTCACAGAGGAGCAATGTGGATCGAAATGCAAAGAATTGTTTATATCTTGAATCCTGTACAAGAAAGGGAAAAACGCGGTTTTATTTTGTTCGGGTACATTTGGTTTTCGTATTGCCTTTTACAATTGATCCTTATAGCTGTTTTTCGTTTCATGCCATCTCTAAATATGTATGAAATATATTTTGGAAACACCACCCTAACAGATTGTTCGTACAAATTTTTAATATTATAATCTCATTTATTTTTCATGCAGTTTATAAATTTCCTCCATCGTCATTTTCAGTATTTTATTCTCTTGTAGGCTATCAAATAAAAGACAATATTCTGAAAATCTCTAAAACGATTGGCGAACATTCTGGATTAAGTAGCGACCAAGTTTTAAGATCTTTTTTAGGTATGAAAAAAAATGTCGAGTTTATAGATAGTAAACTCTCTTTTTTAATGTTTTGCAACATTTTATTCACAAGTATTGATTTATATTACGCGATTTCGTCTGTCCTTCATTTAGAATCAATATTTTCATATTTGATGGCGTGCCTTTTTTTGCACCACAATTCATGTTTTTTCGTGACCACTGTTTGCGCGTCACTAGTTTCGGAGGCATCCAAGTTTCTGTCGACTAAAGCACGAGAATTGTTCCACAATCCGTCTCAGAAATTTCTTTCCTGTATTGAGGAAGAAATATTTCTCACAATATGGAAGATTGTTCCCATAAGAAGAAAGTTCATATTTGGTGTTCTGGGAACAATTTTCTCCTATGTTATACTATTTGACAATTTTTATCGTAAAGGTTCCTGCGATGGAAGGTAAGAAATAACCATCCATTCTTCGGTCCAAATTTATCTATTTCCAGTCAATTATTTCAAGATGTCAGAAGATTATTTGGGAATTAACCAAGAATTGAAAAGCACTAAATGTAATATTCTTAAATGTTGTTTACTCTCATGTTAAATGATCGTCAAATCAAAAACATATTTATGAAAAAGTAAAGAAAAAAATGTGGAACTTATTTATGGTGACTGTTTCTTTCCCTAACGCAATTTTTTGAAAAAACGTTATCACAACATGTATGTTGAAAATTGTAAGAAGTTCCAAATCCTCTGAGAATTAATATTTATGTATCTCATAAATGGACTAATTAACTGCAACCTATTAGATATCTGATTTGGCATGTTTCGAAGCAACTTGGCTGCACATAGTAAGAAATTATGATACAATAATGGTTTAACATAAAAATAATAATAATAAAGAAAAACTAGAAATGAAAAATTGCTTAGTTAGCCGAAATGGATGCGAAAACGAGTTTGGCGTAGGCAGTCTGCGGTGGAACAAAGTACACGGTCAACGCTTTGTACGGTGAAGAACTAAGAGAGCTTTTTACCTATTAGATATTGAACAAAATAGAATATATGTTATTAGAATAATTAATTTTCAGTGGTAGTTTGAAATAAATATTAAAATAAAATGATATAATTGATCTATTATGGAAATATGGAGTAACGAGTACTACATCAAGTAGTTAATAGGTTGGTAAAACTGTTAAAAATTAAACATTGTTTTAATTCTTTACTATCCTGTGTATGAAAACTGTCGGATCGATATTCTTAGAAATACAACAAACTGCAAACTTCCAAGATGTCACTGATTCTGCGCTATTCATCAAATTCAATTTACTCGGGTTGCAAACCAGAAGAATTCGTAAATGATAGTCAATGTCAATCATATAATATCTGACACGTTTGGTGCTCCTGAAAACATCATGGAAGGAATGTGAACCTATTTTTCGAAACGGAATCAAAGCACATGAGAACAAGAAATAGGATGCATTGATTTGATTGCTTTCAATCACTCACCTACATTCTCTCAAAGTGAAGGGTAATTGCAGAGCAGGACAACGACTGCATGTTTCTGTATCAACCATCTAATAAATAAAGTTGTGTTACTATACTTGCAATTGTTGAATTCATATTGCAGATGACACTATATGGTTTTACAAAAAGGATGATCGAGTCCTGTGCCTGTTTCCACGTTCATTCATGAGAATTTAAGCAGCAGGAGCGAAACGACATCTTGCTGTACCATCGTTTGTCCACTGAAGAACAGCATGCATTAATTACTGTGCTGGATTTCGCAAGCACACGAAAATATTATTTTACAAATTATTCTCACCGTTTTTTAAAGTTACATTTTTTTGCAAGTGTTAATTTGCATATGTATGTACTTATGAGAAGTCATGCGTTAATATGTATAGTACAGATACATATAGTATGTGTTTATAATATGTGTGTGTAGATAATGATTGCGCAATATAGACTCATATATATTGATATAAAAATGTGGGCATATTTCTTTCAGCATTACAACTATTTAAAACGTATCATTTCAGAAAGGATGAACTGAAATGATACGCTTTTTAAATACTGCTGCAACTCAAAGTGATTTTTTTTTATGAAACTCTTATACAACATAAAATAAAACAATAACATCTACCAATGGTATTAAAAAGGAAAGCAAAAAAAAAACCAGCTAATGCTTTAAAAGAACCTTAAAGACAAAACTCACGTTTCCAGACTGTTATCTAACCAACTAAAACACTTTTGCTGGCTCATCTTTAAAAGTTTAATGTTCCATGTATATCATTCTATACTAATCACACAGAAATCCCCTATTTTTTTCACACAATTGAAAATATTTTATATTTTCGCATTGCATCATTTTTTAAATAATTTATCGAAAGGATTTGATGTTTCAGATTAAAATTATAGCTTTAAAATCAGGAAAAGTATGCATTTAAAAAAACACTTAATTTTTTTATGATAGGAATGTTTCGTTTTCATCACTTAAAACAGAGGTTTACTTACAGAAATGATTAAAAATGGGAGATTCGATCTTTGTCAGAATTCGATTATATAGGCTCAACGAATTGCATAATGCATAACACTGTTAAACTTTAAAAAAAATACATTGAGAGTAATTAAATGAGAAATATATACTTCATAATATTTTTTCATGAATAATTGTCATTAGTTATCGGCGAAAATTCATGTTAGAGTCACATTATCTAAACGATACAAAAATTTGGAACACTTTCTGTTGTATTTTACTTTTATTCTGTTGTTGTGTTGTATTTTATATTTATTTGTGGTTACTCTTGTTTAATCCAGAGGCTGAATATTACACAACGTAAGATTTATTAGTGCTATATCGCATGTACTGATTCTCGTACCATCACCCAGGTCATACGTTTGACCTCGGTGATGGTAAGAGAATTTTTGATGAAGGATCATTGGCGAAGAATGGCGGAAGATCATTTTTTGGGGAGGATAACTACCTAAAAACACCGCATGTCGTTGGTCTTCAAAATTTTCCAGTATATTTTCCATGTTGTTATTCAAAATAATATAATATTATGTGAAATATATATTATATATTAAGCATTATAATCTGTATAAATATTATATGTAATCTGTATTGTATAATACACACGCACATATATATATATTATATTCTGAACAATAAAATAATATATCTAAGTAATAATGTTTACAATTCCTATTATGTTTTCAATTCAAATTTTGGTTAAAATCTAGAATCCTGTACCCTTTGTGCCAAACACATCGCCGAGTTGCCAAGTCGATAAGTAATCATAGAAATGAATGGGCCAGGCAATTTGCGCGGTAAAATGATATTACACCAAAATCCTTCACTGGGTCGCCAAATCGCCAAATAAACAAACAAAATGGCTGTGTATCTCGCTTCAGTATCATTGTTATTTGGCTTCAGTATCATTGTAAAATGTTATTTCGTCAAAATTTATAGCCTAACAGTGCTATTACGCCAACATTAGTAGCCAAATAGCTATTACGTCAAAGTTTATTCCTGAAAAAGCTTTGAAGCCAAAGTTGATCGCTTTAACGCCAAATATTATCAGCCAAAATATATTAATATTAGGCAAAATTTTAATCTTTGAAATGCTTTTTAGTCATCATTTATCGATTTATCGCCAACATTTTCACTAAGTACATTTTATTATATGTGTTTTTAAGCCATAAGTTAATACTTTAACGCCAATATTTATCGCTTTATCGCCAAATTTTTTCATTAAGCAAATTGTTTTTTGCTTTTACGCCAGTAGTTTATGCTTTATCGCCAAATTTTTATCACTAAAAAATTATATCTGTGGAATGCTTTTGCGCCAAACGTTATCGCTTTTACGCGAAAATTTAACACTATTATGACAAAAAAATTATGTCTAAATTGCCTTTACGCTAATTTATATCGCTTTATCGCCAAAAGCTTACCACTATTATGGCAAAATCTTAATGTTTTCTTTGACGCCACTTATTGCAGCTTTAACCCCAAAATATATCATTATTTTACCAATATTTTATTCCTAAATTGCTTTCACACCAAATTAAATCGCTTTATCGACAAATTATTGTGTGGAATTTTATTTTGATAACTCACAAAAATGTATCGTTTAGACAAAGATAATAATCGCTGTTACGACAAAATTTCGCCAAAATTATTCGCTAATTCGCCATTTTTTTTTTTTTTTTTTTTTTTATTTATTTATTTTAATGTCAAAAAATAAGTCATGTTCTTTACGAAACCGAATTCGAATGATAAATTAATATTAACAAAAGAGAAAAAACAAGAAGAGACCAGAGAATAACTTACCTTTTATTATGGTATGTCCTTCGTCTGTGGTGGAAACGAACGTTTTATTCCATCAATGAAATCATAAAAAAATTTGCGGATGTGAAATTTGTGCTGGCGCCGCCACATGTACTCTGCTAGATAATTATCAAATGTTCCGAACACATTATTTTATTATTATTAATTTATTTTAAATATTAGAAATTTAAATTGTAACGTTAACTAACGTTCTGAAAAGCTGAAGCTTCAAATATTCCGCGCGAATTTTAATTACGGTTGCCACAAAATCCTAACTAAACGAACATTTAAAAAGAAAATTAATTATTTAAAAATAAAATATAAGTTATTAATAAATTAAAAAATCGTTTTTTTGTTTGTTTCTTATTTTCATGAGTGGCAACATAATAAAAATTGTTATTGTTCTGTATCAGCGACAGACATACGTTATAAGAATAAGCTAGGAGTTATCAATAATTTACCGGAATTCTTATTTAAAAGTATATATATTTCTGTTCTTATTTACTGCAAATAAAAATTCTGCAAATAATAATCGAAATAGCAATAAAATAGCCATTATATTGTTCGGAAAATGAAGCTACGAATTCCTCTAATTACAGTATTGCAACCCTAAAGAAATTGGCGAAATATTCAGGGTTACAAGATTGGTGACTTCTCGGGGGTACAGTATACTAGATTTTCACCCAAATTTTATTACTTCTTTCAGCGTTTTAATTCTCATATGTAATCTAATTTCTCTATTTATTCTACATTTTTAATTGGATTTCTATTTATGATTTGGTATGTTTCTTTAATTTTAATTATTTTTTTTTTTTCAATTTCCTACATTGCTATATGAGTTCTTATTTTGCTTCTTTGCACCATCGTGTTAGAGCTTGTATATATATATATATATATATATATACTTGTAAGTTTTATCTGTCCTACTAATTGTCAGCATTTTATTAAATTTACAGTGTGTAACATTTATTTTTTTTCCTTTTAATTTATTATTTTAATCTATTGAGTAGCAAATAACGTAAAATTTCCATTATATCTAAATAAAAACAGTATTTTTTTATTAAAAAATTTAATTTAAAAAATTATTTTCCTATTTGCACCATCTTGTTGCTTAGTATTTACAAAAAATATTGAAAAAAAGTTTAAATAATTTTGGTGATAAATGTATAGAATTTATTATGAATATATAATATAAAAAAAATGCAATTCATTTTCATAACATTTATTCTTTTTTCATTTGATGCATAATCGAAAATAACGATACAAATCTAATAATTTATATTTAAATAAAATAAAAAAATAAAATTTAACATTCTGCGAAAATTAATCTGATATTCCGAACACACATTGTCACACTGATTCCGTTCAAGTAAAATAAAATTTAACTTTCTGATGTGTTTCACATAAATTGAAACCCAAGTTTAACAAACAAAACAAAAACTTAAACCAAATATTGAAACTGGATCGCTTTAAAGCGATTTAGTAAGAACACGTTTTACATTTATTTTAATTAATGTGATTGCATTCCTTTTGAAAGCAACACATATTTAATGCACGATTAAAGATTGTGTTTCATGAAAGTTTTCGGATAAGAATGTAATTTCTGATCAAAAAGTGTTGGATATCCACGGGATTTAAGGTTTGGTTTGTCGCTCTACGGTCATTTTTTTGCTCACCTTAAACTAATTAGACTGGGATTTACAGTTTAACATGGATTCCGAACTACTAGCAAACAACAAGCCACAGCCAGGATTCTAACCTAAAGCACCAAAGACAAGAGCGCTAGCCACTTGGCCATCAGGCCTCTCGGGTCTTAAGGAGGTCGTTCTAGTCAGTTTGGTAAAGATTCAACCTACTTCTTTCAGTAAATTTACCTGTATTTTATTCAATTTTTTTATTACAGACAGTTGCTGAATAAATTTATTTCAAATGCCATAATACATGATTTAAATATCATAATACACGTGCAGAACTATTTTTATAGCTGAACAATTATGCAGATATGTTTTTGAATTTGTTACTTTTCTTTATATCACGAATTCTGTGTGCTTATAACGTGCTTGATAATAATACAATGTAATTATAATTAAAGTCCCACTTTCAAAATGCTGTAAAAAAAAAAAATTTGTCACAATGAGTTCAAATTTGAACTGAAGATATTTGAAGAAGGGAGAAATGGTACGGCATCAAAAAAAGTTCCAAAGTGTATTGATAGATGGTGCTGTAAGCGGCATAAAGAAAGGGAATTCGGCTGCCAGTGATATTTTGAATCGAAATAACAACGTATTTGGCATGAGTTGCACACTAAGCCAACTGTAGTGTTCAATGTGCTTTATTGTTTCGGTTTTTTGACGGAAAAAATGAGTTCAAGTAATTCAACAGTTGCGACACTTTGAGTGGAAAGCCCAACCACCACGGCAAGATCATATCGAACTGGATGGAAAAAATCGGTGGAATTTTTTTTTGATGTCATACCGTTTCCCCCTTCTTCAAGTATCTTCAGTTCAAATTCGAACTCATTGAGACGAGTGATTCTTTTTTTTAATTTTTTTTTACAGCATTTTGAAAATGGGACTTTTAATTATAATCCGGGTGGTGGAAAAAAATCAAAATGCACTCATTGGCAATCAATATTTCGAATAATGCATAAACTATATTGCTATACAGTTAATTTTCTATTTTAAATAAATAAAAAAAAAATAAAAAAATTATGCATGTTGTGGAACCCTCATTTGATTAATAGTTAGTAAGCTAGAAAAATTCTGCAAATAATAGTGCTGAAAATTGGAATTTTTATCCATAACCAATTAACTCTTTTGTTGATTTCAAATTCATTTATTTAATTTTACTAAGGGTTTCGGAAATTGTCTTTAATGTATTGATTTTTTGGATCAGAAATGATTAATTATTATCAGTAAGATGTGCATGAATGACATGGTCAGTATTCTAACAGAACTGTTATAATATACTAGTACAGAAATTGTTATTAAAACATTAATCAATACAATTACAATATGAAAAAGCAATCTAGTCAAAGTTCCAACAGTGTATTGTAACCTGTACTAACAGAAAAATTGTATCATAATAAAATAAAAAAGTAAATTAAAATATTTGGTGGATTATTTTGCCCTCTTCAACTATTTCTGGCACTTTATAATGAACTTTTCTGTATTTAATTAAAACAATAACTACATTACGGATGCCCACTTCTTCTTTTTCATTGGCGCAACAGCCCTACGGTGAGTCAAGGCTATCTTTTTACTGTCAGATTTCAACATAAGAGATGTTTTTCTTTTTACAGCATAGGATTGTCACATTCATATTAGACAGGCACCTACGATTTAAAATGGATTCCGAACAACTAAAAACATCCATGGCACTAACGGGATTCGAACCCGAAGAATGTGGCATCGAGCGTCAAAAAAGACGCCTTAGGTAATCCTAAAATTTTCACAATGACGTGTGTTTAGAGATATGGTTATTGCAGACATCTACTGGCATCACTTTTGTTGTAGAATGCGATGATAGAATTAACTTGGGAAAAAAATTGACGATTAATAACTATGGCAACTAGTTTTGGAACAAATGAAATTTCAAAGTTCGTACAATCATTCTAAAATATATGTTTGATTTCGACATAATCTAATAATCAGTGCATTATATTCTCTATTTAAAAATGTTTTTGAATGGATAAACAATTTACATAGAAAAACCAATTAATAACATGAATTCAAATTTGGTGTTGCATTGTGAAATAAAATTTTCGAAAATGATTCTAAAATTCTTCTCATTTTACCACTAACTCCAATTGTTTAATGGCTAATTTTGTGGGGTTTTTTTTTCATTTTGATAATTTTTATTTAGTTATATTTCATTTTTATAATTAATTTCATAATTTATATTTTATTTTTTTAATTTTAATTTTTTTAATTATAAATGGTAATTTAAAATTGAAAAAATGGTAATTTACCTATTTTTTTTCTGTACTAATCCATAATTGCTTTGAGCCAAATTCCGTAAATATTATTCTTATATATTTATTTCTATCCTTTGATAAATTTAATTTGCGAAATAATGAACCTTTTTTCAATTAGAAAGCAGAACCTACGTCATACTCAACTCGTCTACACGAAAACAAGATTTTGTTAGTATTCCCTGAAATTGTTATTTGAATCAATAAATTTAAATCAGTTTCTTTACAAGGAAATAATTTTTTTCACGAATGTAATTGCTATACTTTATTATTTCTTGATGCAGTTATATGATACTATTTTGTAATTTGTAGAATTGTTTTTTTTTTTTTTTTTTATTTGCAGTGTTTCCTATACGACACATTATTATTTTTTTTATTTTCAAGGAAAGCTTGAAATTTGAGGTAATAAATATATATATATATATATATATATATATATATATATATATATATATATATATATATATATATATATATATATATATATATAGGCTTATGGTTTGACCTTATCTCAAAATATAATGTGGTGAAAAGATAAATTTTTTACTCTCGATGATGTCAAGGATAAAAGTGGAAATGTGTATGAAACAAATCAGAATGGTACGGGATATTTTTTTCTAATACGTAAGGCAAACACTTATCTTTATGCCATAAGTAAGGACTGTATTGACGTTACTCATTTAGCACTACCCAGGGAACAAGCGTAGCTTGAAGATATGCTACGGACGAGTAACACTACCCCCGCAACGCTCTACTAGACCGGAACCTACGGTTTAAAATGGATTTCGAACCACTACAAACATCCATGGTACCATGTGGCCTCGAACCCGAAACATACACTACCGAGCGCCAGGGAGCTAGCCTTTCCACCATCAGGCCCCATAGAATGAAATATAATATCGAGTCAGCACTGGAAGCAAATAGTTTGAATTTCTACATTCTTCTGAATATGGCAGCATTTCCATGTGGTGTGATGGGAATTGAAATATCCAACGAGTAATTTGGATATAGTTTGTATTAATGGCATAATATGGAAAAGCATGACAAACTTTACTGGTTTACGGTCCCAATTATTATTTTTTCTCCGAATCCAGGGGGGGACACTAAATTATCAAATAAAATAAATTAACAATAAATATGAGTTGCTAATAATAACATTCTGCCAGTAGGTAGACGGCCTTGGCTAACTATGGGGCTGTTGAGCCATTGAAAAAGAATAATTACATTTTTTTTAACTTATCTCATTTTTCAACGATTTTAGTTTAACAAACATAAACTTTGGTGTCCATGCAGATCATGAAACAAATGTTCTTGTTTTTGCAATTGAAGATTTTGTTTCGTTTATGTATCTAGTTATGCCTGCATGGAATGCTTCATTCCATATTATTTCATAAATTTTATTATGTTTTCTTTTATGTCCACAAATGAAATATTTCAGAAAATCCTTTCTTGTGTTTACATTTAAACCCAAATCTCTCCCAAACTGTATGGCATATATTTGTATGCACAGGTAGTTGTTCCTGTAAATAGTTGAACAGCCAGTAATTCTGTAATGTTCACTTTCCAACTACTCTTCAAGGAAAAAAAATCATTGCTAGTTGTCCCGGATAGCTTTGAAGAATAATGCGTTTTGTTCAAATTGAATGATGTCAATTTAATGAGGACTAGTAATAATGACCATGATCTCTATCACAATGAATCGGTACAATTTCACTGGAATAATAAGCACAAATTGTAGGAGTAGTGTTGGAATGTAGTCTAAGGTAAATAAAACAGATTCCATCTTATATAGACTAATACAAACCTTGGTCTATCCATATAACTCGTCGTCTTCTTATTTTGGAACGTGTTCCGTTTATGTATGACATTAACATACCACCAATGGTCAAAGAATGACTGGTAGGATTAGTACGTCATATAGGAGAAAACCCGGAAAACAGTCATATAGAAGACTTTTCACACGAATCCTTAACACACATCACAACTGCATTCGAATCTCCTCGATTATGAAAACAGCGTTTGCAATGGACGCCTACCAGTGGATTCGAGCCTCTTCTCTTCTGTATGTAAGATGCATATGTTACCACTAGGTCACGAATCGGACTTGGGGTAAAGAATTGTAATACTGATTGAACAGTACAATTACCTAGACAGAAGTAATGCTTCAGAACATGATATTAATACGCTGCATTTCATTTTCATTTCTGCGGCAACATGTAGTCAGAGGAATTGTACAGACTGGGTTTCTTTTGAGAAGGTGCTAATACAACTGGTCACAGAGCTCATTC
>BPLQ01006666.1:14652-42739 GCA_021605075.1 Caerostris darwini | reverse complement strand
ATAAAGAGTAAAAAATTTATTTATTAAATGAGTGCTTCTACTTCCCAAAGATGGCACTGCGTTCCAATTTTGTATCAAGGATACTGATTAAAAGACATTAGAGTTTAAAATAGTTTTAAAATAAATATATGTGTTTTAAAACATTTGCATATTAATCTTATAAAGTTTTTTTTCATTATTGTTACTCTTCCTAAATTTTATAAACTCGTATTTTATTTTTTTTTATTTCGATTTTTTAAAGGATAAATGTATGAATTGAAATCATAATGCAAAGAATATAATGCAGGCAAAATATTTTTGAAATTTTTAACTAAACAAATATATCCTCGTCATTCACAAAAGAAATTCATTTTTCTTCGCATTTTAAACTCTATATAAGTCACTAATGTGGATAAAAATATTTACACTAAAAAATTACAATAATAAAAAGGAACAAAAAAATGTCACTAGTGCTGCCATCTATGTGAAATTAATAGAAGCATTAGGTGTTTCGTATTTTAAAATGTAATGTCTAATAATATTTCTTAAAAACGTAAGCTAAACGAAGTATAATTTAAAATTTTAAGCGCATTTAACTGTAATACTATAATTTTCAAATATATTTTTTAAAGAATTTATTTTTATTTATAAATGAAATACTTAAAAAAATATATGTATCAATACATCTTTTGTATAAACAGATTCAAATTTTATCAGCCTGTTTTGAATTTTTTCGAAAACATGTATTAATTTATTGAAAGTCACAAATAGAAGTGAAAGTATTAAAAAATCAACATTTATTAACTTATTCCTATTCCTTCAAATTTACTTAATTAGGACAACTATAATACACAAAATTTAAAAGATACAACTGAAAGTTAAAAAACGTTGCTGTTAAGTAATGAAATATGCCATAATCTTAGGAATTATGACCTGTTTATTGAATATTTCAACATCAACTTTAAATGTCAAGTGTCTTGACTACAACTATAGAACAATTATACTAGAATCGTGCTGTTTAACTAAGGATGTACTGCTTTCATGATTAAAGTTTTCATATCAAGTCACGAGTCTTGTTTCTAATTATCGAACAATTATACTGGAATACCAGTTACTGAACAATTATATTTATTCTTTAACTATGGATGTGTTGCTTTCATGCATTCAGCAACCGTGAGTGAATTATTTACCAATGTCCTTGCATTCTAAGATTTCCAAGGCACTAAAGTGTTGTTCTAACATTAATTAAGCAGCCAATTAAAATTTAAAGCACATTTATGAATTTAGATGAGGAGGTTTAAGGGGTATTTTCCCCTGTTGGTACTCCGTAATCGGTACGCCAGTTGCCAGGCAGAATTGTTAATATATCCAAATATTAATGGATTTTATCATACATGCCAATCATACATGGAGCAAAAATTTAAAAACATTTGCCTAGAGTCTTGAATTATACAGAATTCTCAAGGATTATGATTTATCAAGTAGTAGCAAAAGAACAGTTTTTCTCAAAGTTAACTGAAAGACGTCATAATACATATTCAACTTTAACTATCTATGATAAATCCTCTAATCCTCTTTAAAAATGTTAGACAGATAATTAACAATGGCTTAGTCA
Source organism: Caerostris darwini (assembly GCA_021605075.1). Taxonomy (NCBI): domain Eukaryota; kingdom Metazoa; phylum Arthropoda; class Arachnida; order Araneae; family Araneidae; genus Caerostris; species Caerostris darwini. The sequence goes on along the minus strand of BPLQ01006666.1, from coordinate 41,145 downwards.
TCTTCCAATGTCCCTCCAACAACTTAAAAGTGATCTGCGTCCGAAGATGATTCTTTTGAGTGTGTGGAAGTGACATGAAAGGAATTGTGGGCCATGTGCTGTTACGACTGTCAACAACTAAGATGCCTAACAACTTTTTTAAGGGTAAAAAAAGCATTCTAAACAGAACAATTATCCTGTAGCATAAAGATACCAAATCCCACACAGTAAAATTAACTAAGAGTGTCCCAGACGAAATGAAACTTCACTTTATCTATTCTCTTGACCAAGCTCTAACAGATTATTTTTTTTAATCTTACAGAATCATTTTGCAGGCTTTCAAGTGATGAAATTAAAACTATGCTAGATTTTTAAATTTTTTTTTGAGGCAAACCCAAATGAAATTTATAAAAAAAAAAAAAGACATCAAAAAATGGATGAAAAGATATCATTGAAAAGAACAATGACTATAATTATAATTAAAACATATAATTGTGTCTAAGTTTTCAATATTATTGTTTTTCTTTTCCTTTTTTCAGTTTGAACATTTTAAGTACTTGGAAACTTTTTTATTTTGCCTCTTTGTAGCTTTAATTATTTTCACATTAAAAGTTTTAATTAATATCGTTGTTCTTTAACATGGTATAAATATTAGTCACTTCTTTTATTCAACTTTTAGTTATTGTGATTATTTACATTTTTTCAATGATGTAAAAAAAAATCTAGCCTTATATTCTTGCAATTTCTCTGCACATCAATGATAGGTGTTAGACATTTTTATATTTAAGAGGGTTGTGAACAAAAAAAATGAAGAGCCCCCAAGTTACAGCACCGTTAAGAGTTGGGTTTTAAATCTCCAAAAATGAAAACAGGCATAAATCTTGTTAAATTAAAAAGAAATATATTCAATGTTAAACGGAAGTGAACTTTAGAAGTATACTTCACTAAGTATATTCTAGATTTTTCATTACATGTAATACAAATGTAACTTAAGAGACTCCACAAAGGCAAGTAGTGCAACAAATTCTCTATGGTATATCCTAGGTAAGGCTGAATCTGCTAGTCGTTATATTTGATGAATAATTGCAAATAAATAAAAATTAAAACATATGATGAGATAGGCATTTATATCAATATTGAATATACAGCAAATGTAACAGTAGGTAAATTTGACTGACACGAATCAGATAATGCTAATAAATTAAAAAAAATTTTAAAATTATGAATGAACGTATATTTACAGAATTACTACAGAATTATTTTCACTATAATGCATTACCTGTAAAAAATTGAATATCATTTTAAAGCTTAGGGAAATAAATAACTATTCCACTTTAACTCCGATGTTTTCAAATGTTTAGAATTGACCCTCGCAAGAGAATGAGATGAAAAGGGTTTTCTATTTCAAACGTGACGATTGCTACAGTCACTGCTTTGAAAAATGAATAGATTCATTGAAAATTTGCAAGAACGTTAAACATTTCTTAAAATAAAGTATTACAATTACAGACGAAAAATATTTTTTGTGGAGTATAAAAAACAAAATTCTTTAAAAAATTTATTATATAAAAATATTGATAATATTTCATAATACTAAAAAAACAGTACTTTTGATATATTAGGATAATATACATTTTCCCCAAGAAAATAAAATGGAACTTAAAAAATTCCATGATGTCCAATGAATGATTCCAAATTAAATTGTATAAGCGAAACTCGCACCATTTGAGAAAAATTCAAAAAAATCATAGGCTTAAGTATAAGGAATTTTTTTATTGAACACTTATGGACATTTACATTTATGGGTATTATATTTATTGTATTCTTAATATTTTTTTGTCACTCAATTGGTTGCCAACATCATTTACTCTTAATGACAACATTTATGGCTATTATATTTTTTTGTACATTTATTGTCTTCCTATTTTTTTCTAGTCACTTAATTGGTTATAGAAATAAAAAAAAATTAGTTAAATATTTTTTATTTCTATAACTAATTATATTTTATTTCTATAACCATTTATTGTCTTCCTATTTTTTTTCTAGTTACTTAATTGGTTATAGAAATAAAAAACAAATTAGTTAAATATTTTTTATTTCTATAACCAATTAAGTGAAATACATCAAAAAATTTGGGATTTGGGAGATTTGGGCAAAATTCATTTATAGTACCTCCCAATAATTAATTTGTGTAATAAGGACTACAGCAAAACAAGACATACAACAGTATTTAAATAACATTTCATTTACTGAAATGTAAAATTTTATTATATCTTCCAAAACAATATATAAAATATAATGAATGAAACAGTTCAAATGAAATATTTCAATGAATGTTTCGAATTAAATATTGAAACCGTTTATTAAAAGATTGATATACCGGGTATATTCAAAATATTCATTAAAATATTGATGCATTCCATTAATAATTTTAAATTAACTAAGCTACCAAATTGAAAAAAAAAAAATTAGATCAGTACTTATAATTCTTAAAAAATGTGGGGAAAAAATTAAAAATATTTTTTGTATAAAAATGTAAAAAAACATTTTTTGAGTAATATACTTAAAAAAGAAATGCTATCCTATAACAATACACAGGAGAAGTTTTGCATATAAGTTATAACACTATCAACACATTTGGTAAAAAAAGTACATAACATTGAGCAGATGGAATAGTTATTAAAATAACATAATAACATACACTTTTACACAAAAGAAAGTATGTGTGCAGAAGCTTTTCAGTCTATTACATTTCCATAATAATTGTTTTTAAATAATTGGTCTAAAAAAGAAAAGCAAATATTTTTTCACATGCAATCATTGCTTTGATTAATCAATGAAATTATTTATATATAGCATGAACAATAAAAAGTCTGAAAATGGATTTGAAAAGCGTTTGTTGTATAAAACGAAATTTTGGTCACATTTCAACCTTTTTGCAATCATTAGACATATATGTTCCACACATAAAATCGCAAGAGTGTACAATAATGTATTTTTCCTATTAATCATAATATATATCATGTTCATTTTTAACAGAACAATTTTCAACAAATGTGTAGTAAGAAATGTATTTTTGATAAATTCGTTACTGAAAACCCAGGCCAGAGTTATTTTCCAGTTAACATGTTAAGTTTCTGAAGTAGGTGTTCGGGATCAAACTCAACAAGTTATGCAGTATTTCAGCGTCAATGACGAGGATAGATTACATATAGCAGGAATGTCTATCCATTAGGCTCATGGAGAAAGGTACGATCCCCCACCCTCCTCCCAGATGAAACTCTTGAGGGTGTTAATTTAAAATTGAGATGTAAAAATATGGATATGTAGAAATCCGACCTTTACCCTACATAACTCTAAATATACTACATATCTGTCAAGTCAATACGCTTAGAAACAAAAAGAAACATTTTTTTAATTGCATAAAATTATAACATTTGATAGGCAAATAAGAAATATATCATTGGTTCAGAGAGCAACACATGCAGAATTTACAATAAGCTACTATACATAGAATGTTATGTTATGTTAATATTCATAATGTTTCATTGGGTAGTAAGTAAATAAATCTATTGAAGAGCATAAAGATTATTTTAAGTAATATTTCTTAACAATAATATGACACATATGTATGTGTCAAGTAATTCCATAATACATACAATTTTTCCAAACAATTTTTTTTACTTTAAATACATATCAATTCAAGTTATAACAACATCTAGATTTTTTATTAAATATTTTAAAATATAAGAACACGTGAAGACAAGTTCTTATATTTTAAAAATATTTAATTTAACAAATGTACACAACTCATGAAATATAAAACAACACACGAAAAAAAAAAAAATTCTTAACAGTCATAGAAAGAAAAAAAAATACAATTTTGACATAAAACTTTTAAAGGAAATTTTCTAAAGAATAAAATATGTCCAAGCAAACACAGATATTAAAATGAAAAACCAAATATTATTCAGAAAAAATTTGTAAAAAAAGAAATGGCTGAAACCAACAAGCTCTTTTTTGAAAAACACACATCATTTGCATTTGTATAGTGTATATGTATGTTATAAAAATATAGCTACATTTGTATTCATAGAAAACTGTATATAAAGCAGTTCTTCTTCATAGAAGAATATCAGTTTTCATTCAATGACCAATATGGGCATTCAAACATATTCAAATTCAAGTTTTCGAAGAATTTACTACAAATGACCAATTCTGTTTCAATACAACCTGAATCAACATTGAATTATGATGTCAGCTTTCACAATTTTATTTAATTATTTTGAAAAATGCAATTAAATTATTTTAAAACCCCATAAACTTGATCATTCCAAGTAAGTAGCTCAAAACTTATACTTCCCTTAAGAGAAACATAAGCTGAACACAGTTGAAATAGTAATTCAAATATTTTTGAGGCTTTACAAATTTTGAATATAATGTGATTGACATCATTACATTTATTTGAAATCAATTAACCTTAATTTTATCGTCATTCAATCACAGTCAGCAAAAAATTCTACATCACAACAATATAAGACAACACAAAAACCATACAATATCAGCAGATATTCACACTAAAATTCTTCATTTCATGCATTCACTACATGTATGTGGAAATAATTAAAATAAAAAAAAAAATCTGTTCATTTTTTAACAATATAAATTCTTATTTAATTACGAAAAAAAATATTTGTAATACAATGAAGCATTGAAATTTGTGATGATAAACATGAAGAAAAAATAAAAATTCGGATTTCATAATACGATTTCAAAACTGTGACCAATAATTTCTTTTCACTGAACAGTCTTTTCATCTCTCCTTAATTAAATACTAATAAATGATACCAGGCACTACATAGTTTTTTCTGAAGGAACAACCACTAATAACTTCTGCAAAGTGCGAGTAGCACCATCTGAAAAAGAAAAAATAATTAATAACTATAACAAACAGGTATGATAACTTCTTACCAAAAATCAGCAGATTTTACTTTAAAAAGAATTTTTCATTCTGGATTACAATTTCTGTTAATAAAAGGTTAAAAGAATTAACTCAAATCTAGCTTTTCAACGCTTGAGAAGATTAATAATAATAAAAATCTATACTTATTATAGTTAAAAAGTTAACCACTAGAAATTAATTTCAAAATATAAAAATGTTTTCCTGTTGTTAACTACGACCAATGCCACAACGGGTAGCTATAAGTTAAATGTGACACGAATTGTTTAATAATTGCTTACATGATTCAACAAAAAAACTAACGAATTGACATATATTAATTCACAATAATTGAACATAATAATATTCATTAACACTTAATCCTAATCATTGCAAAATTAAAAGTATAATTCAAAAAAAGCAGAATAAGAGAGAAGTAAAGTTTACCTATGGCGTGTCGAATCGCTTTTGGTTTGTTTTCCCAGTAGATGAAAAGGAAGTAAACTGGAACACCAGTTAATATGATCAAAGCTCCAAAACCTGAAAGGGATCAAAAACTTAAAGAACTGAAGTTTATTACGCAAAATTATAATCAATAAATTTAATAAATGAATAAATAAAATTAATCAAAAATCCATGTCTCATGAAACCAGAATACAATTTCTGCTGGAAAGGATTGACAGGGAATTTGCCTGGGGGACAATTTTCTGATTATATGACAAAAATAGCAGAAATGGAATTCTGCTGATTTCTATGAGTTTTGTGGGATAGACAGTTTTCTACAATTATGAATAAAATAAAACAAAAATCCATTAATCTCATGACTCATGAAACCAGAATTACATTTCCACTAACAGCAAGCTTATGAAGATCTCTTTGGAATGATTTGATACAAATTGTGGCAGAATGCTTAGTATAGATTTGGTCAATCAAGAACTCACAGGGATTTTGTCTTATACACATATGAGATATGCTAACTCTAAAGCCAAAAAGAATTGCAAGCTAGAGCTGCTAGCTAGTGTGTAGAGGCCGGGGATATGATTACTACTGGTGGCATGAGTTACAATTACTGTGTTAAATGGTGAGTAGATTTAGTAGAAATGATCTCAGTGCCTTGAGGAATGTAGGTTGCGATTTTCTGTTTTCTTCAATAAGACTAATCATTTATGGAATAAGTAACCCTTAATATTTTTAAATTGCATTATCCCCAACCATACCCCATTATCCCCAGCCATTACATTATACCATAAGGAACAAAATTGATACACTGAAGAGGCGGTTTTAAGGAATTTACAAAACAAAAAATAAAAAATAATTAATAAGTTTCATTATCCAAATTCTTGTAAAACAAGTGAGAAAGCATCGAGTGTAAGAAAGATAGTTCCATTTTCAACTAAAATTAATTCTTTCTGCAAGTTATCTATTTTGAAAAAATTTGATCAGCCTTTTTTTACATGATATTGATTGATTACTTGACATGAAAAATGTATTACTTATGACATTGATTACTTACATGAAAAATTAATTACAAACAGAATATCAGATTTGCAATGTTTTACAAATTCTTATTATTCCCATCATGAACAGTTTGGATAAAGCTATTTCAAAAGTAATGATTATGAGTTTGTCTTCAAGATTCGTCTTCACTTACTTAAAATGATATTAAAATTCGTTATTAAAATAATATTAGTCTTTAATTATATTCGTCTTCAATTACTTTAACTTTATTACTTATAATTATACACTGACATGTAATTTGGAAATGTGCTTTGTCAATGTTGGATTCATTCTGCAGAAGTTCTCCAGGTTACAGACATATAGTGCATGCATGTTAACGTTTTTGTTTACCCATATAAAAATGAATCATGAGAAATAATATCTGAGGGGCAGAAACAAAAGTCAGCAGACATGAGTTTGTATGCATTACTAAGCTGAGTGAATAAGCTTTGGTGACAAATGAATATCATTCAGATTTCATTAGCATGTATAAGGGAAATTATCTAAAGAACTTATTTCAATTATTTAATCACAGCAGATATAAAATAAAACAATAGTAAAAAGCATGAAATCTATAAAAAAAAGTCAAAGCAAAAAGTACCTGTTCCAACGGGATCTGCCATCATAGGGACAACTGTGATGAAGATAGTAGCGATGATGTAAATGATGGGAAAGATCAAGTGTACCTGAAATAAATTTTCATATGAAGCTATAATTACATAACAGGAAAAATAACAAATGGCATAATAGAAAATAACTATAATTTATGGAATCTCCCTAGAAATTTATGTCATACATTGACATCACAATGGAAAATAATAATGAATGACATTACAAAAAAAAATTACAATAATGAATGACATTACAATAAAAAAGTAACAATAATGAATGACACTGCAATAGAAAATAACAATAATGAATATCATAATATAAAATAGCAATAATGAATGGTATTATCTACTGAGCAACTGGGAGGCAACATTACCTTGATGGGCCTAGCCAGATGAGGTTGTTTCCATCTGAGGTATGGTAAGCAAACCACAGCCAAACCGATGGCGAGCCATGTGGCGAATCCTACATAGTTAATAAGGGCATATATGTCACTCGAGCAAAGGTACAAGATTGACAGCAAGGCCTGTAAAAAAAACAAATAATAAAGCATTATCAAATCTTCATAATTTAATTTTTGTTAAACGGAATTATTTATTATGAGGTTTAAAAAAGGTTTACATTTTTTTTTTAATAAAATTGAAAATTAGATTTCAAAGCAAGATGAAATAAATATGATAGAGTAAGTACGACTGTGTTTCCAAATAACAAATTATTAAAATCACCATTGTAGAGGTAAATTGGAGGGGAGTTTGTTTCAAAATTCGACAAGCTATAATGAACAGAAACCTTCCATATTTATGCCCGCTATGGGCACGATAAATCTGTAGACCGCACTGTCCTTAAGTTCGATTAGAGGCAGAAGAGGGGCCAATTTCCAGATGCCACTTCCAATATAGGTAGAATATGTTATTCAGATGCAAAATGAATTAGTAATGTTTAAATAAAATGCAATTGTTAACCTATTAATCATTTTCCTCGATGTTAAATTACCTTATTTTATTTTCTTTATTACAAATCATTTGGAAAAAAAACATCTGCTAATTAATAGTTTAAAAAAAACTAAAAAACACGCTTTTAGAGTGAATCAAACTAAAAAGTAAAAAATAATTGTTAACATAAGAATAAAATGACTGACGATAAAATGAATGTATTTTAGTGTTTTTAAACTATAATATTTAAATGAGGTGTAATTGTGAGTAAAACAAAGGCTAAATGCGAATAGGTCGAGCCAACCAGGATCCGAACAGGTAATCTCCTGATCCGTAGTCAGGCGCGTCATTCATTGTCCCACATAGGTTTGAATGTCTTTACTGAATACTTTCATTCTACATGGGTTAAATTGTTCCAAGTTAAAATAAAATCTCTAACCCTGGCGATCTTAATCATGATGAGATAATAAATTTATCAAACTATTTTAGTGTCGTTGGTCCTTCATAAGTCTACAACGTTTAAATTAAATCTGATCGTTTAAAGTAGGGCAAAATCGAGCCCAAAGAGTCAGTTACAAACAAACATTCAGGTGAAACTAATATAATAGCGTATTAAAAAAAATCAACTGTTTTCTTTCTGAAAGATGCCTGTAAATGTTTCTTTGCAGCTTAAATAGTGTATATGACGAGAAACAGATCTTCAGAAACTAATAAAAGCGTATTAAAAACACATCCGCGTATTTTTTTACAGTTAAATCATAAGAATTTCATTTTTATTTGAAAAGTAGTTTTCTTCTTTAATGAGGCGACAGCCCCAAGCCAAGGCCTTCTGCCTACTGGCAGATTCAGAAACATGAGATGTTTTCATTTTAAAGGGTAGGGTTGTCAGCCTACGCGCAGCCCTCTGCTGTCATATTAGACCGCGACCTATGGTTTAAAGTGGATTTTAGAACACTAGAAATATTCCTGGTACGCCGGGACTCGAACTTGAAACTTCTGATACTGAGTATCAGAGCGCTAGCCACTCGGCCATCAGACCCGAAAAACAGTTTTACAACAGAAAAGTATATTCATTATTTTCAGGAAAGGTGAAAGAATAAATTTATACTTTTTCTTCAACTAGAAATAGGTTGGTGATAATAACATTAGAAAACAAACCTTGGGGTTAAAATAGAATGTTTTAACATCCTTTTTAAGGGTTTTTTTTTTTTTTTTTTTTTTTTTTTTTTTAACGTAATGACATGTTAAAAGCAACAGAATATACAGCAAAGATATATTTATTTGCAAAATATCCTTCAGTGCATTCAATGTTTTCAAAATAGCACTTAAACTCGGTAATTTTGAAACAGAAAAAGCTTGAAGAATTGTAATACGTATTTGTTTATGTTTTGATGATTAAGAAGTATATATATATAATATGGAATAATTTGACTTGCATAATGGGTCTAAAGGATTTATTTTCTTCGAGATATCCCAGTTGTAATGCATGTTTGGGTATAAATAAATTAAAATTCTGATGTTTCCTTTATGGATATGCTTTAAAAACTAGTAGATTTGATCGGATTAAGCTAAAGATGAATTCGCCTGGGATTTTTCAGAATTTTCTTTAGTAAATAAGTGATAGTTATTATTCATTATATAAATCAGTCGCCGGAAATATAAGTGAAGAAAGCTCTTCCTTCGAAACAATTGAAAAATAAAAAATAGAAACCAGACACAAAAAATTAATTAAAAGAGAATTTACAATGTTCATTTGCAAAAACAGTGGTATGTAGACATATGTTCGCTTTAGAAGAAATCCAACTGGATACATGTCTTATTCGAATTCCTTTTGGTATACGATACGAACTTTTAACTGGAATACGACACTAGTGCATCAAAATATTTACCACAAATAGATGAATGTTAAAAACTTTGGATAGAAGTTTCTCATCAACAGAGATCAAACAGAGTCGTTGCAGGAAATGGCCAAGCAATGCTACATTTCCAAAACGCTCTGAGAGAAAGGCAGAAATATTAGAATTTGTCATGGAGTCATATTTCCAGTAAACATCAAATCTGATAGCAAGGTCCATATAGTGAAAATTAAATTTGGTAAATTTTCATTTATATATGTATTTCCTCAAACTATTTTTGAATGTTTATACATTTTTTTAAAAAAAAGTAATGTATTTCAGAACTAAGCAGTGCTATATTGTATGCAACTCCATCAATGTATATGCCACAACAATAGGATTTTTTTCCCATACTCATGGATTAATCACTTTTCCCCTTAATTTTTTATTCTAAAAATTCGTTTGTTATATATTTCCTGTCCAATAATCTGGAAAGGATTAAGGATATATCGAGACACCATTATAGTTAATAATAAGAAATATCAAAAGCAGTTTGCAATATACGAATAGTTAATTTTGTCTATGCTTAATTGGTAAAAAAATATTTCTAGTATGAATTTATTTTAATGTAGGATTTAATCATTGAATGCAATGGTTCAAAGGTTTTATTTTCTCTTAAATCTTCCAGTGGCAGTTCGTTTTATTTAGTCTACAAAAGGATGAAAATTCGATTTCCGATTATGGCAATGTTTAAAAAAAAAGTGTAGAAATAATAAAGATTGTGTCACAGGCAACATTTTATGGGATTTTGTTTCCCTTCCAATAAATACAGAAAAATTATTTCACAATATTAAAATTAGCAGAAAGTGCAAAAAAAAAAAAAAAAAAAAAAAATCGGAAAGTGCAAGAAACCAAGCCCTTCTTGTGAAAGAACCGAATAAACATCAGAGGAAGCCGACAAATAAATTCAAAAAACCTTATACGAGTTACCGTATACATACGAGAGATCGTATTTATATAATGGAAGTATTTTATATCTCTTGATTAATCAATTGCTGCTGGAAGCTTTTTTTTTTTCAATATTAAATTGAAAAATCATGAATGAATGTCTTGTCTGGAGTATCAGTAAGAAAAAACGGAAGGCTCCATTTCCGTTAACTCAGCGATTTCGCAGCTGTAAAAACAACAGCGCGCGAAACAATGCAGCAATCGCGTTATCATATCAACGAAGTCCTACAAAAGCACATGACAAGATGAACTCTACAAAGCAGTGAAGCCGTCTTAAGCTTATTACAGAAAAAACGAAGTTACTTTAATATTATCGTATACATTTGGTAATTTTGACACTTTAATATTTTATGATACTCTTTCAAAAAATAATAATAATAATAATGCACAAAATCCATCTTTCTGAAATTTCTGTAACGATATTATTTACATGAGGAACCAAACAGGATACCTCCTTCTGGGGTAACGCTTAAATCTGTTGTAGCATAATTGCATAATAATTGTATTATGCAGTTATGCTGCAATCATTGCTTCCACGCTTAAATCAATCGATCATTGCTTACACGCTTAAATCAATCGATCATTGCTTACACGCTTACTTCCTTCTGGGGAGACGCTTAAATCTGTTGTAGCATAATTGTATTATACAGTTATTCTACAATCATTTCTTACACGCTTAAATCAATTAACCATTGCTTCTACGCTTACTTACTTCTGGGATGACGCTTAAATCTGTTGTAGCATAATAGCATAATAATTATATTATGCAGTTATTCTACAATCATTGTTTACAAGCTTAAATCAATCAATCATTGCTGACATGCTTACTTCCTTCTGGGGAGACGCTTAAATCTATTGTAGCATAATTGCATAATAATTGTATTATGCAGTTATGCTGCAATCATTGCTTCCACGCTTAAATCAATCGATCATTGCTTATACGCTTACTTCCTTCTGGGGAGACGCTTAAATCTGTTGTAGCATAATTGTATTATGCAGTTATTCTACAATCATTGCTTACACGCTTAAATCAATTAACCATTGCTTATACACTTACCTCCTTCTGGGATGACGCTTAAATCTGTTGTAGCATAATTGCATAATAATTGTATTAAGCAGTTATGCTACAATAATTGCTTACACACTTAAATCGTTGTAGCATAACTGCACAAGTATAATTGGTGTTATAAGTAGCAAATTACTTCATATCAAAATGGTCGGAGTTTGTCTTAATGAATCTCGGGCATTCCGATTCGACATTCATTATTAGATATTTCTGGTTTGGGGGTAAAATACAGATAACACAGTTGAAGATATATTGAAAATCAGATAACTGTTGATGCAATATTCTCGACACGCGCTATGAATAAGAGATGTGTGTGCTTACCATGGCGATGACAGCGGGCGCTGGTGTCAAGTGTGACACCTGGATCATGGCCAAGATGCGGGGCATTTGTCCTTGCTCGGCACCAGCATAAAACAGCCTGGAACACAAAGTCAATTTTCAAGACAACTGTCAATTTCGGAAATTATCAATGTACATGATCAAGATTCACTGCCAAGTTTTTAAACTTTTTAACAAAAATCTCCCCCAAATTTAAAATCGACCATCTCAAAAAACAGAAATCTCGAATTTTTTTTATAATTATTTGCAATAAACACATTAGGTAACTTGTATCAACAACATATATTTTCAGTACATCTAGGGTAACATGAAAATAATGTTTTCAATTAATGTAGAAACAAAATAAGCTTTATTGTTTAATCTTGTATATGCAATATTCATCTTCCATTGTGCTATATGTAACTTGCTTACAGTTTCTTCGACACTAAAATCAAATTCCCACAATTCCGAAATTAAATATATATGATAAAATGGACAAGGGGTGTCAAGAAACATATGATAAAACAAAAATATTTTTTCGTTAAAAATTCTCTTTTTTAAAAAAAGTTATTTCAATTCTATTTTTGTTCGTATTGACTGGCGTTACACTTAATGTCTTTATCATTAATATGAACTAATGTTTCTATAGTAACCATATTAATTCAGAAAAACATTGCTGAAAATTCTTTTCACAAGTTAATAAATTATGTTACATCAACAAAATATTCGGAAATTACAATTATGATTTGAAGTTACAGAACTAAATATTTCTAATAATTAGAAACTGTTATTTTAATTAAATTAAAGAAATTAAACTACCATAAAAACATATATAAATTAAATTTCTTACAATCGAAAGTGAAATATAAACACCAACCATAATGATTGGTTTTATTATATTTAATTTAAATTGTTAAAATTAACAAAAATATCAAACAAAGAAAAATTTCAATAATATAATAATCATTATGATTTAAAAACACTATTAAATTTTTGAAAAATCTATTTCACACAAAAATTTACATTAACTGATGTTGCATTTAACTTGAGCACGGAGCTATAAGTTTTATATAAAATTCTAGTACGGAATGACTAAGTTCGTAAAAGAAATATAATTACAAATGAATAGTGCTTAAAAACAATACAATATAGAAACTGTAGTTTTTTTGGTACTTATGTATTAACGGTACCTTGGCGACAGACTTGGCGGTTTTTAAGTGTCGCCAATCTTTATTATTTGGAATAAAAATATTTTAAAAGCATTTTGATTTTAAATGAAGTATTTCATATATATTTTATTATTTGGAACAAAAATTTTAAGTGTAGATTGGCGCCAAATCTGTAGCTGATGTTGGCGCGTGTGCTCTTTATTGGCGCAACTGTCACTAAGGTACCGTTAATACGTAAGTACCGTTTTTTTTAAAGCGACATTGAAATAAAAGACCAACCTGGATGAAGTGAAGAGAATTCCGTTGACTCCTCCGTACGTTGACATGGCCACAAAAACTGGCATAATCCATGCCATGCTGCCGTACAGACTGTCCGCAAACGTCTGAAACAATACGTATTGAAAACGTCATCACACATCAAATTTTTATTAGAGTATTAAATGTTCAATAAGTTGAAAAGGTTCATGATCTAAACACAAAGATGTGAAAACATTGTACTGTGCCCACATTAAAAAATATTGTTGAATAATGAAATTCGAAGTTTTATTTCCTATAGGTCTTGAGCTTCTTTCATAGTAAGCCACGTGTTTACTTTTTTAGAAAGCCACGTGTTTACTTTTTCAGAAACCTAAATGTTTCTTTTTAGACACCCCAGTGTTTACTTTTTAGACACCCCAGTGTTTAATTTTTAGACACCCCAGTGTTTAATTTTTAGACACCCCAGTGTTTAATTTTTAGACACCCCAGTGTTTAATTTTCAGACACCCCAGTGTTTAATTTTCAGACACCCCAGTGTTTAATTTTTTAGACACCCCAGTGTTTACTTTTTTTAGACACCCCAGTGTTTACTTTTTAGACACCCCAGTGTTTACTTTTTAGACACCCCAAAGTTTACTTTTCAGAAATCGCTGTGTTTAACTTTTAGACACCATATTGCTTACTTTTTAGGCACCCTATTATTTACCTTTTAGACACTCTATTGCTTACTTTTTAGGCACCCTATTGCTTACCTTTTAGACGCCATATTGCTTACCTTTTAGACGCCATATTGCTTACCTTTTAGAAACCCCACGTGTTTATTTCTTTTAGACACCTCCGGGTTTATATTTTTTAGAAACACCCCTTGTTTATTTTTAAAATACCCTGTATTGCATGAGTGCACTCACCACAGCTACTGCTTCCGCTCCCAGAACTTCTGCTACAGACAGGGTGGTGTGGAAGGCCACCACAGTGAAGGTGTACACCACCGTCACCAGGATGCATGAGATGAAGATGGCTCTAGGGAGGTTGCTGAAAATGAATGACAAGAAGATTAGACGACAACTTTTCATCATTTGGTTCCAAAAACAAAAAAAAAATGGCAATACTCACACAGTAGGATTCTTCAGTTCCTCAATCACGAAATTCAGGTAATTCCTGAAACAAATAAGATGTCTGAATTAGAACCAAGGAAATCCTGAATTAAATAGTACTCCATACAACTGTGTCCAAAGAACAATTTTCAATTTAAAATTCCCGGGGCTTATGGAATTTCACTTTTTTTCTTTTTTCTTTTCTTTTTTAAGTTGTTGGCACTGTCCGTGACATCTGTGTGAAATTTGACGTCAAAATATTCATTAGTGTTTGAGTTACAATTGGCTTTGTGAAACGCTAAAACGGGATTCCGGCGATTTTTGAAATGCCTGAATGAATTCAGCAAAGTACTTGCATTCAATTTTGTTTGCGGAAACGTATAGAATGTTGCAGAAGGCATTCGGTGATCATTCCTGTATCGGAAAGAAATTTTTAGAAGTGGTATAAACAGTTCAAAGGAGGCAGAGAATGCGTTGAAGACGGAGAGCCATTAACCTCAACCGAAAAAAAAAAAAAAAAAAAGATTTTTAATCACTATTAGTTCATTAAAAATTAATTATATCGTAACAAAAATTATTACCTTTCAAATTAATTATTAACTTTAATTCTTAATAAGAAATTACTTCTAATAATTAACATTGGAGCATAAAAATTAATTATCTTTAGATTATTAAAAATCTTTAAAAGCCAATTATCTTTAGATCATAAAAAGATTACATTTAAAAGTAAATTATCTTGAGATAATATAAATTGACTGAGGTAATAAATTGAGATCATAATTATCTTTCAATCTGTAAAGGGATTTTTTTTTATTAAAGATCGCATTAAGGATAGATCTATAAAGCGATATGTGTAATTAAATGTTTTAATTGAATCATCGTATGATGAAAACAGATTAACACAAAGCAATTTGTTTCAGGGTCAGTTTGATAACAGAGAAAAGTAATATGCAAAATAATAATATGGAGAAGTATTTACAATATTTAAGCTACTTTTTCTGAATGACAATCTTTAAATTTTATGTGATTTTTTTTTAATATATGACAAAGGTTTTGGCCTGGTGGATAGCTTGTTGAGTTTCTTAAGTGCCTGATTAACATTGAATCCTACATATCTGCCATCGTTCTTAGCGAATGACTTATTAGATTTGGCTTATTTAGTTTGTCAGTGACTTATTAAATGATGTATTTAGTTAGTCGCTTTACTGTCCTTTTGTGCACACTTCAGGTTAACTAGACCGGGACCTACAGTTTAATATGGATTCCGAACTACTCACAAACATCCATGCCACCGCCAGGATTCGAACCTGAAGTTTGTGATTCCAAAGTTCAGAGCACTAATCAATTGGAACGAATGATTTAAGTCATAGTACCCAGCATTACAAAATAACAGATATACAACAAATAAATACCCTATGTGAATTTTTAAACCAATGATAACCTAAATTTAATAAATAATAATAATTGTGTAATATTTCCAGGATCTTTTCACAAACACTGAATGTCTCTTTTTTTTTTTGCTATAATTGTTTTTTTTTAAAGAAAAATTCTTTCGAGTTAGATTACTTTATCTGGCCTACATATAACCCATTTATTTTATTTACTGTATCAGCAAGAAGATTATAGACATTAGTAATACAAGGGGGAACAAAACGCCTTAAAAGTATGAATTTCTTCTTAAAAACCTGATCTTCTAGTAAGATTAGAGGAAGAAACTGGTTTATATTAATATATCTCCTTGAAACTCAGTATCAGATTTTACCTAAATTCGACTTCAACCCTCAGAAAGAAAATATAAAATATTGTAGTTTTTGTCAGGCTATAATGTGTATTGTTTAAACACGTTATAAACATACAAATTAAAAACATGTATTAGTTATATTTACAAAGCAAAATATTTGTATTTCTTAAAAGTTAAGAATAACGAATGTAAATAAGAAGTAACAATTATAAGTTAATTTTTTTTTTTACTCAGAATACGTTAATTTATCATTCAGAACAGAGTCAAATATTAGAAAAATATTAATACTAATTTTTAATTAAAATTATTATTGCTTATTTACACCTTTAAGACTATTTAGTTCAAAAGTCATCTGTAAATGAACTATGAATGGAAATGACGTCACAGTTCTGTAAGCGTTCCAATACACTTTAACGATTCATAATTTGTATTTAATATCATCATCATAATAATCTTCATTAGTGCAACAGCCCCATTGTGGGCCAAGGCCGTCTGCTTGCAGGCAGATTTCTAGATAGATGTTTTCTTTTACGGGGTAGGATTGCCAGGCTTACGCCCAACACTCTACAGTCATCTACGGTTTAAAGTGGATTCAGTATTTAATATAGTTTTTCTTTATTCTTTTATATTTTTCGTTAACAAATAATTCATAAACATTTGATTGAACAAAATTACGAATGGCATCAAAAATTCTCAGGAAATTAAAATATTAAAGTTTTGTAATTTTTATGGCTATTTTTATTATTATTATTATTGTTGCTTCATATATTTTATTTTACACTTTTCGTTCTAGTTGTTGTTATCACACTAAATTTAGTTTTATTTGAATTCCTTTTTCAATTTGCCGTATCGAAATAAATAATATTTCAGTGCGTTATTTTTGCCGTTAGTTTTTGCCGTCTTTTGATACAGTTGGTTAGTTTCTAATATGTCTTGTCTTTTTTTTTTTTTTTTTTAATTTAGAAAAACAATCGCATTTCAATTTATATAGTTATTTTAATTTAAGGCAATACTTACTTAATATTATATATTAGTAATATTTTATATTAATATAATATAACGTTATATTATTTAATATTATAGCAATATTTATTTAATATACTTATTATTTTTAGATATTATGCTCCTTCGCCTTTTTTTTTTTTTTTTGAACTACCGAGTAATATATAGCAATTTACATAAAAAAAAAGAAGAACACGATTACTAGTATCACAAGACATATTTCCAAGATTTGGGCGGCCTGATGCCCCATTGGCAAACGTTCAGGCCTTTGATACCACAAGCTTCATGTTCGAATCTTGGTGGTGCCATGGATGTTTGTAGTGGTTCGGAATACACATTATACCGTAGGTACAGCCAAATATGACTGTAAACCCCATAAAAAGACAACTGTCGTGAAATCTGCCAGTAGGCGGATGGCCTTAGCCCACTGTGGGGTTGTTGCGCTAAAGAAAATTATATTATATATAATACACACGTTATAAATACATTGATAAATGAGTACATAAATGAATTCCCACTCACCATCCATTGTACGCAAACAGCCCTGAATAAAACGATAACGCTATTTTTGTAACGTCCGATTCCGACCCCTCGAAATTAAAGTGCTGCGTCTGACCTGAAAAGAAATGAAAGAAACTCATTTAGATCAATATATTTCAGAAACAAATGCAAACATTTAGTTCACAAGTTTTAGTTGAAAGTGCGAATAATATATGTTTATATGAGTGAATGATACAGATATGAATATATGTTTTACATTTTTATTCGGTAAAGTGAAAGGTATTAAAGTCTGAAGGAAACTCACCAATGTTTTTATAATGATGCAGTCTTCTTAGAATAAGATTTTATGAAGGATTGTCAATTTGCATCTTATTTTTTTAATTTATTTTTTACAAGAATTGATGTGAGTTTTCATGCTGCCAGACCAGACACAGCAATGCATCGCAATAATAATAATAATGGTTAATAGCATTCTTTTAAATATCTACATATGATTTATGTACGATATCATTATGTCATCGATATCTAGCGGCAAATCCATTTAAAATATTTTCGCTAAAGCGATGTCAATTTTAAATATTAGACAATACAAAGATTTATTAATTGTCATTGTTGAACTACTCGTATGTGGTATGACATGCAAAAGAAATGCAAAAGAAAACTATTCATGATATATTACTATGAACTGAAGTCGCATTTAAAAGTCTAGACTGGATTTGGTTTGATGCTCTACGGTCATCTTTTGCCCACTTTAGGCTAATTAGACCGGGACCTACAGTTTAAAGTGGATTCCGAACCACTAATAAACATCCATGCAACCGCCAGGATTCGAACGTGAAGCCTGTGGTACCAAAGGCCAGAAAGCTAGCCAATTGGCCACTAAAAACGTAGAAGGTCATATGTTTTGAGAGAATAATATTAATATTAAAATAAAAATGAATGATCAACTTTAAACATAGGTCCCGGTCTAATATGATTATAAAGCGTTGTGGGGCAAGTGTTACATATCTTCAAGCTACACATGCTCCCGGGTAGTGCTAAATGAGTAACGTCGGTGCAGCTCTTGCTTATGTCATAAAAATTGTTCTGTATTGGTGTCTCTGTATTGCCAGCTGCATTAGAAAAAAAATATGTTAAAATAAAATGTATTAATTCATTACTACTAATAGTAAGATTTTATTTCTCAAATAGTACTATAAATAACTCAGTGAAAACCAAATTATGAAATATTTCTCCAAGA
This sequence comes from Caerostris darwini, assembly GCA_021605075.1. NCBI lineage: Eukaryota > Metazoa > Arthropoda > Arachnida > Araneae > Araneidae > Caerostris > Caerostris darwini. The sequence goes on along the minus strand of BPLQ01006666.1, from coordinate 21,957 downwards.
ATTTTTTCTCTTATTTCTTTCCTTTTTAACCCATTTAATCTTTACTTGAGATTTCTTTTTAGTTTTATCTATTAAGTTTTTACGGTGTTTATACAGCTAAGGACCGCATTATATAAACTGAAAGAGAAGATCCTAAATTTCATAATGGCTCCAACTCACGGTCTTCTACGAAACAGTTTGGCGCGAATAATCTTTTTTTTCACCAACTTCCATGCCCTTCAACGTGGAATTTTATCTTGCTTTCTGAGAAATGTCCACTCACTGCTGATAATCGGCATCAGAGTATGCCAAAAGTGGGCCCCGTTAAGATGACAAGTGGCCCAGTGTCTCCCTGAGATAAGATGTTCCTCAAAAAACCCTTCATTAAAGGTTCGAAGAGGACATGTGTATTCTAATGAGTACCGTTATCTTAAGTAATATACAAGTGGATCTTCTCCAACTATAAGCCACCTATTTTAAGAGAAGACCTTATCAAGATTGTCTGTGACCGTGAAGGAGAGATAGTTCAGCCACTGGGGGCAACAACCAACTGTTGGATTCGATTTCATAAAAAAAAAAAAAAAAAGGCTCTCTGACTAATACTTGTGTATTTTTGTTTTTATCCGAGATTTTTATTTAATAAACAATGTTTATCCTTTTTTTTTTTTTTTTTTTTGGACGTTTGCCTTTACATTATGTATCATCAAAATAGGAAAACTTTGAAATATTTCTTGGTTCATGAAAGGAAGGGAGGGAGTAGGATTGTGAATAGATAGTAAAATAAGATATCACAGTCAATGTCAGCTGCGTTAGAACAATATATTGTTCTAACGCAGCTGACAAACACTTAGATAATCGTCTTGGATGCCTTAAGGCAAGCACTGCACCCAACTTTACTCACTTAGTATTACCCAAGAGGTGCGTGTAGCTTGAAGATAAGCTACGGATACGGAGTTTAGAACGGTTTAAAGTGGATTCCGAACTAATATAAACATCCAGGGCACCAACCGTGCCATGGATGTTTGTAGTGGTTCAGAATCCACTTTAAAAACGTAGGTCCCGGTCTAATAGGATCATAGAGCTCTGTGGGGATAGTGTTACTCGCGTCCGTAGCACATCTTCAAGCTATACGTGCCCCTTGGGTAGTACTAAATAATGAGTAACAGAGGTGCAGCCCTTGCTTATGGCATAAATATCAACTGTCTCTGTATTGCTAGCTGCATTAGAAGAACATATTTGTCAACAACTCATATGAACATTTTTCTCTTTTATCAATTGTTTCATAACGTCTTGCATTAATTTCCTTGATGCAACTGTCTTCCGTTCTGATGTCATTTTATGAACACGAATTGCTTTTGTAATAACATATTCATGCATGTTTCCCAATTCATATTCAATCAAGAACTAAAAACTGAATAGAATAACCCAATGCCAATTTTACGTTACGGAAATCTTATTTTTTTTTTCGTAGTTAATGAATTGCAACATTAATGGATGCATAGTTAACGGACAAAAGCATTTATCTTCTTTAAAAAAAAACTTGCATAACGCAACATTACATTTACGTAACGTAAGAGGATGATGCTTGCGAATAATAGTTCTAAAGCATTAACTACATGGTGTCTTCAGAGCGACTGCTCAAGGTCAGTGCTTAAAGCATTCGGTTAATTTATGGGAAAAGACGGCATGATTAGCATGGAGGAAGAGATTGGATTCGATCATTCGTTCTAATCCCGAGTAACAAGCCATTCGTCACCGTGAACGGTTCAGGAGGAAGTTTCGTAACGTAAATCGGTGGAAGATAAATTTTGCTCAATGCAGAAGATTACTTCAGTTTCTGGGAAATCAAACAAAAAATAGATCAGTTCGGATTACAAGGTTGCTCCAATCTTTTCTTATTAAAACTGACAGGCGGTTCAAATTTTCTCACAGGAATTTGCGAAAGGTTTAGATGGTATTGCATTTCCTGAAGACACAGACAGTGCAAGCATAAATAGTTATTTTTAGAGAAAAACTTCTGTTTATTAATTTCCACAAGTTTTTTTTAATAACGGACTAGAAATCATAATCATCATCAGAGGTACAAAAAAGTTACTTTTTTTTAAATATACTATTTCGAAAACTAATTTTTTAGGCTAAAACTTAAAATTTAATGGTTTGATTTGTTTTGTCGTTCTATGGTCACTTTGTGCACATTTTAGGCTAATCAGACCGGGACCTACAATTTAACGTGGATTTCGAACCACTCACAAACATCCACGCCACTGCCAGAATTCGAACCTAAAGCCAGTGATATCAAAGGCTAGAGTGCTAGCCAATTGGCCGTCAGGCAGCTGGGGGGAGATGGATTACGTTTGATTCATTTTACGTCGATAGAAGTTCTGAACATGGGGGATAAGATGGGAAAAAAAAAAAAAAAAAAAAAAAAAAAAAAAAATGTCCAGGTTTAAAAATCGTTGAAAGTTCATGATAAATAACAAAACGAAATAATTTCATACGTGCAAAATATACAGATCCTTTCACAAATTTCCTCATACACACATTTTGTCTTGACATATTGGAGCATTTTCAAGTTCTCTTTTATAGAAAATATGTCTTGCGATATTGTGATGTGGACGAAATGATTGCATTATCATGGCAAGTTATTTGTTTTTATTCTTAATGGATTTTGAAATAAATAAAATAGCAAAAAGGTAATTTCTCCAAACTTTTGTTCTGACTTTGATTTTATACATATATACATACATATACATACATACATACATATATACACATATACATACATATACACATATACATACATATACACATATACATACATATACACATATACACATACACATATACACACATATACACATACATACATATATACATATATACACATATATACATATATATATATATACACACATATACATATATACACATATACATATATACACATATATATACACATATATATACACATATATATACACATATATATACACATATATATACACATATATACACATGTATGTACATATGTATGTACATGTACATACATACATACATACACATGTACATGTACATACGTACATACACACACATGTACATGTACATACGTACATACACATGTACATACGTACATACACATGTACATACGTACATACACATGTACATACGTACATACACACACACACACACACACACATACATACATATATATATACATATATATATATACACAAGGTAATTATAAAAAAACGATCTCAATATATGAATACCTTGTTATCATACCATTCACAGAAGCTGATCAAAATTTTGGTTTAGTTTAAAGTGTTTTGAGGTATACGCTCAAGAATCATATGAAAAATAACATTTAAAACTAACAATTACAGTGACACGATTTCGAAAATTTCAAATAGCAACATCTTTTTTTTTATTATTATTGCAATGCGATTTACACAATGAAAAATTATAAATAGTAATTGAAAAGGTACCTGTGGCACGAAAATCACCGGCACTCACTTCACTAAGAAAAGTGAAAACTAATAAGGGCAGATAAGTAATAGAACCCAAAACATGTCAATATGTTTCACACATTTTCTACGTGACGTCCTTCACACACAATGGCACTTTGCATGCAGTGGATATGGATAGCACTGAAAATCGTACCATGGCAAGAGGAATATGTAGATCCCATGTTTGATGGCATCTTCAAATCAGAGGCAGTTTGAGGATTAAATGAATACACTTTAGATTTCAGATATCTCCAGAGCCAAAAATCCATGGGAGTGAGATTGGCGGCCACGGAAAAGGTAAATGGTGGGAGGATAACTCTAACACCACACTGTTATGTTAAACATTTCTTAACACAAGACCCCATATGTGTGGAAGTGGGGTGCAATGTGACATTTACACAAAGTCAGCTGGAGAATTTCACTGTATTGTTATTTGTCGTGGTCTACCTGGTACCCGTCATGGTTTTGAGATTTTTATAGACTTATTCTTATTGTTTTCACTCTAATTATATGAAAACACATAAAAATGAAATTAAATAATTTTATTTTATCTCAAATTTTGTAAGAAACTAAACCACATTTCCTTTTTTTTTCCCCCTAAAAAACTTATTTTATTGACTACAATTTTTTTGACTTGCTCCATGGTTTAAAAAAAAAAAATCTCTTTCTAACTATGCAGCAACAACTATTTGCCATGTTAGATATCTTAGATTATATATATATTCACAAAAACAGTATCTTTATAAAATACGTTTGCGAAATTAATGTACAAATTAACTTCGACAGTTCTAAATATTCTACGGGTTCTAAATATAATTAAATATATATAATAGCTTTAAAACAAATATTTATTAGCATTAAATAAATATTTAATGTTAATAAATCTTTAATTAATGATCGGAGAAATAATTATCATTTGTAATATTTCTTTGCGATTAATTCTATTAACATTATCTATTTGTTTCTACAATACAACAATTAGGATAAATAACAATTCCTGGAATACTTGGTCAGATTGTGCGAAACCTAAAAGTTTCGTGAAACAAAGTTTGAATACAGCTGATTTAGAACGATTTATTTGAAATCGAATGTGCTCAAATGCTAGGAACCAATTCATCACAAACATACAAAACCTTTACGCGTTTATAGAATACACGTGAAACAGGTGCGAAGTAAATTGGCAATTTTTTTTTTCCCTCACGCTCGGTGAATTATCATTTTGTAACATTTCTTTGCGATTAATTCTACTAACTTTATCTATCTGTTCGTACAATATAACAATTAGAATAAATAAAAATTCCCAGAATACTTTGTCAGATTGACAAAACCTAAAAATTTAAAGTTACCTAAACCTAGAAGTTTGAATAACAGCCGATTTAGAATGATTTATTTGAAATCGAACGTGATCAAAAGCTAGGACACCAATTCGTTACAAACTTACAAAGCTACAAAACTTTTAAGCATTTATATAATTCCCAGAATATTTCTTCATATTGTCGAAACCTAAAAATTTAAATTTACCTAAACCTTAATTTTTGAATTCATCCGATTTATAATGAATGTGATCAAAAGCTAGGACACCCATTCGCCACAAACATACAAAGCTGTATAACCTTTGAGAGTTTATAGAACACACGCGAACAGGTGCGAAGTAAATTGGCAATTTTTTCTCTCTCTCTCGCCCGGGTGAAAACCTTTACGAACGCTAACTGTGACGCTTTTCGCGAAAAAGAACGCCATCACAACTTCACATCCTGATGACGCGGAAGCTCGACTTCCTGGGAGATTTCTGAAACGGTGACCTTGAATGGCTCCCTTCTGCCCAAATGAAAAGAAACTCTCTTCAATGAGATAATGATAGATTCTCACGAGACCTCTCTTCAGAGCTAATTGAAATTACTGAGAGTTCATAACTACTTGAATAATACGAAACACAAAAACAAAAATAGAAATAAGGTGATTATATATTTTATTCCTATCTAGTTTAAACTTTTTTTTTTTGTTTTTTGGCGATAATATTTAAATATAATCGCCAAAAATCAACACCAAATATCATGAGATATTTCATAATGTGCGAAATATATATATTTTCTTAATTGGAAAACTCTCTTAAAAAAATGCAGGGGCAAAGAGAATCGAGATATGTAAAAAATTTCTACGAATTTACACAATTTAAAAAATTACAATTTCCTCTTTTTTTTTACAATTCCTTCTATTAGCTGACACTCTCCCTCTATACGTCTTGTTCAATTTTTCAATTGTTAATGAAACACTTTTCATTCCTCCACTCAAGTTCAAATAATTTTTTTTTTTAACTTGTAGAGGATGTCACTGGACGTTAATACAGTTTTTTCAAATATTAATTCATTCATTAAATTTAATTAATTTTAGTTTTTTTAGATTCAAGTTATATATATCTACCAATAGACGGCGCCAGATAAACTTTAAAAAATGAATGAAAAATATTTATAAAGGATTTTCTGCAATAGAGTGAAAAAAAAAGTAGGAAATTACTTAAAAAAAAAAAAATTATATTACTTGTTTTGAGAACAATTAACCATTTGCTCAGATCATCATTTTTTTTTCCTATAATTTTTGTCGTAATTTGGTAAATGGCTCCGATTTATTTCATTATTTTTTTTTTTTTATAAATTAATCATTTAACACATTCCAGCTAAATTTCCACTTTAATTAAAGTAATAAGAATATTTAGAAACAGCAAAAATCACCTAAACATATTAATAAATATTGTTTAATACACACAGTTTCCCTTAACTATCTCAAATTATTAATCATTATCATCATGGAAAACGAATAAGAAAGCATATTAATTAAAAATTAACACGCAGTTTTGCTTTGTTCGAGGACACTAAAAATCATTGCAATTAATTCCTATTTTAAGTTTTATTAATATCTTTAAATAATAAACACATATTTAGCCATTTTCTTTAAATACCTTAAAAATATTCAAATTAAGTTGAGCTTATGCTAAGTTGAGCCAATGAAGAATTTAATAATAGGACATACTATATATACAGAATATATACAGAATTTTAGGAAAATATTATAAGATTTTAAGATTACTAAGTTTAAGAATTTTTATAAATATTTTTCTACAGTTAAATTCTATAAAATGTAAACTATAAAATTGTACAAACTTTAGCATAAACAGCTATTAACCTATTATGAAGAGAATTTTGTTACAAAATTAATAGACTTGTCATAATTTAAAAATATCAAACTATGCCTTTCATGTTTAACCCCTATACGATAACAAGAATAAATTTGTTCTTTATCTATAAAAAATATTCTAAGTTAGATGCCACTAATTAATGAGATATGATGTATCATAGACGTGGCACGGCTTTCACGACATTTTGCTAAACAGACATAACAACTTTATCTTATTGCTTATGAAACATAAATCTTAATCATAAGTCAACTGAAAATTTAAGAAAAATAGAAAAATAATGAATGACTCACCGTATCCCAACTGGACAATACCGGTTATAATGATGATGACCAGCGCGGCCAGTTTGGCGAAGGTAAACACATTCTGGACTGTCATAGACCATTTCACGTCCCAGCAGTTGATGAAGGTCAAAATGCCTGTGGAAAGAGCAAAACGACAAACATTAAAACTTTGAAATCCGATGTTAAAATTTGATTTATTTTTTATATAAATAGTAGACTAATTTATAGGCATCTATCTAAAAATTAAGTTTTCTTACAGAATAGAATATGAAATTATATATATATATATATATATATATATATATATATATATATATATATATATATATATATATATACACACACA
>BPLQ01006666.1:538-12182 GCA_021605075.1 Caerostris darwini | reverse complement strand
CCTGAATATACTAGTGGTTAGTGGATATCAATGTAGTGTGTCAAAGTTACCCTTAAACGGGCATGAATAATATATGATAATGAATAAAGGAAAAATATGGATTGTTTTTCACAGGGAAAATGGGGTAAGTGCAATTAAAGGGGGATTCAAAGGTAAGACCATAATTGTGTGCCACATCCAGCAAGTAGTTGATATCTGAGACACTGTCAAGATCTATGCTACTTACTAGTAATAAATTCTAGAAATTAAATAAACTTTCTAATGCTGGCATTTGACTTTATGTCTTTCGCTACAGACAGATCTGATGCGTAGTACATTCAGCATTACTTAGCGTATTACAGTCACACTAATTCGCACTTTGGTATAATACAGACAGATTTATTCCTTCTTATCTTTACCTTCAAACACAAACAAGAAATTTTTAAAAAATATTTATCGTATTCATTCACGATATAGACTTCGAAACTTTCGTTCTGGCTCTCTTTGGAATAGCCTAAAGTTCTGCCAGTCCTAGCCTCAAGTGTTTAATTACTAAGAATTCAAGCGCCAATATTTTGTATTTAAATCTACGCCAAGACTTCAGAGCAAATAATCGAGCGACCATCTGCAGTTTGTCCTTAAAAACAAATCTACCTACAAAGCAAGTCTAACAAATAATCGACACCATCTGGTAAATCGTAAATTATTTGGAGAGAGAAGCAAAACAGGAAATAATGAAAGCTATTTTTTAACAGCCATCGATTCACGTAATGCGTGAGGACATGTTTTTTTAATGCTGTCCATATTCTCTTAAGTTTGCATGCTACCTATGAACTTTACTAATAGATTTAAAAAATTGTGTATATAATATAAAATATAGAATATCAAGCAAAGAAAACTGTTCATTTTAGTCGCAAAGATGCTATATTTTAAATATAGATAATATTTGTGAAATTTTTCGTAATCTTTAATATTAAATATTAATGTCACCATAATGCAATGTAACCATTATTTAATGTTAATATACGTATATAATCTTTTAATAATAATAATAACCTTTGTAATCTTTTTTTGTTCTTAATAATAAAATAGTTTTTATAGCTCAAGAATTTTATAAAGTCTTTCATTTCTTTTAAAAGCCTCAGAGCTGAGAAAAGACCTACACTTAATTGATTTGCTGTTAAATCAGTAACTATCTTTCGTTACTGATTTGATTTTTTATTAAATCACTAAGTATCTTTCGTTATTGATTTGATTTGCTGTTAAATCAGTAACTATCTTTCGTTACTGATTTGATTTGCTGTTAAATCAGTAACTGTCCTTCGTTACTGATTTGATTTGCTGTTAAATCAGTAACTGTCTTTCGTTACTGATTTGATTTGCTGTTAAATCAGTAACTGTCTTTCGTTACTGATTTGATTTTTTGTTAAATCAGTAACTATCTTTCGTTACTGATTTGATTTGCTGTTAAATCAGTAACTGTCTTTCGTTACTGATTTGATTTGCTGTTAAATCAGTAACTGTCTTTCGTTACTGATTTGATTTGCTGTTAAATCAGTAACTATCTTCGTTACTGGTTGCATTTTTGGAGGATACAATTGAACTATCACCTTAATGTTTAATTTTAACATTAATTCCTAGAATTTTGAAAAAAATAAAAATGGTTTATATGAAAGAGTTGGAATTCAAATTTTTAAATCGACTTCTTCAAAAAATGCTTTTGCTTCTTGTTTTCGACTCCGACTTCTGATATTTGCTTATGAATTAACTTTCTACTGAATTGGGTGTTCATTGTATCGCAAAAGCTCTTTTCTAATTACATCGTGGCTAAAGTTTTATACACCCTTGTAATCATCTTTGATGATGGCCGTCAGTATAATTATCTAATCTAATCAAATAACGATATTTAAATGCATTTTGGTGTTTCAAGTTAATTATTAGTCATTGAATGCAATTATTTTCGTATCTTCCTAAAATAGCATGTCATTCCAAGATCCCATTACATACTTATTTCGGCTTGAACAAAAAAAAGAAACGCCATAAACGAAAGTTTTCCGATAAGATGGATATCGCAAGGCGGTAGATAGGGGCGATGATGCATCAGAAGAGGCAGTCATTATTTTTAAGGGCTCACTGATGGATGGAGGTGAGGAATTCAAAACAGAAAATTCGACTTCCCTCTATTTATTTATTTATTATCATTCCTCTTTATGAAATGAAATTGATATCAATGATAGGACACGACTCAACTTCCTAATCTAGAACACGATCTAAAACACGGGACGTTAATTTGTTTTTTATTTGAGATGTGCATTTTGACATTAAATATCAACCGAGCTGGCTGACTTTGAAAATCTATTTTCAGCTTCAATTTCAAAATGTTTTAGATTTTTAACATGATAAATTCACTCTTTATAAAAACAGTGAACTATTCTTGAATATGAATTTTGTGGCACTAATTGTGATGACTACACAAAATATATGAAGATAAAAAAAAAAAATTACACCTTAAATAAGACTTTTTAAAATTGTACCACAGATAATTTTCAGTAGTTTATATTTCTGAAACACGGGATGTTAATTTTTCTTTTTTTTTATTTGAGATCTGCATTTTGACATTAAATATCAGCAGCGATTGATTTTCTGTTGCTGGCTGACTTTGCAAATCTATTTTCAGCTTCAAATTTAAATTTTAAACATGATAAATTCACTCCTTATAAAAACAATGAACTATTCTTGAATATAAATAATTTTGTAACACTAATTGTGATGACTACACAAAATACATGGAGATAAAAAAAAAATAGTAAGAGAAAGAATAATGTGTAGAGATGCACATCTTAAATGAGACTTTTTAAATAGTACCTCATATAATTTTCAGTAGTTTATAAAGCACAGGATGTTAATTTGTTTTTTATTTGAGATCTGCATTTTGACATTAAATATCAACCGCGATTGATTTTTTGTTGCTGGCTGACTTTACAAATCCATTTTCAGCTTCAATTTCAAGATGTTTAGATTTTTAACATGATAGATTCACTCTCCATCAGAAACATGAAACATCCATTTCGAAACATCTCTCCATGAAACTAGGAGCTATTCTTGAATATGAAAAATTTTGTAACCCTAATTTTGTTGACTACACAAAATACATGATAAAAATAGTAAAAGGAAGAATAATGTGTAGAGAGCTTAAATGAAATCCTTAAATGAAACTCTTTAAATAGTACCTCAGGTAATTTTCAGTACTTTATCGGTAGCAGGCGAGGAGGGAAGAAATTTAATGTTCAATACACAATGCTATCTTTACATATTACCATTAAATTAACATCAACAAGAAATTCATATTTGCAAATGATAGTATTAAAAATTGCAGTTACAAGTAATACAGGAATTAAGAAAAAATAATACAAGTAATTTTCAATAAAGAGTTAGAGATAATTTAAGATACGTGCATTGAAGTTAGTCTTTAAAACAAACATTAAATTTCTAAGTGAATTCAATTGCTTTGTAAACGCAACTGTTAAAAAAGAATAATAATTAATACTTATCATTAAATCATAAGCGAACATGATGTTTTCTAAAACTTAAAACCAAACAAAATTATTTTCTAAAAATTATAGATTAGAGTGTAGAAATTTATACGAATGTCACTGGATAGAAATTGTTAAGGATATATTTTTTTTTTCTACACTTTTATTCAAATATAGTTTTTAATCTGGATTACGTTACAGACTTCAATTACTCGAAAAGTTTTCTATATAGGTTCAATTACCTTCAGAAAAACTCTATTGAAAGAGAATAATAATTATTGGTTAATAAATCAAAATTACTATCGTGTGTATATAATGTATAGTCCATAAAAATTCAGTGAAACAAATGTAGATCGGATTGTAGAAAAATGCACAAGGTTGTTATACAAGCAATTAATAATTTTTTATATTAAATTTTTTATTTGAATAATATTTTTAATCTAAATTAAACTAAACTACTTATTTTAATCGCTCAACTATTAATTTCTACGTAATTTTAATTATTTTCAGAAAGACCTGGTGAAAGAGAAAATGATAATTATCTGTCCATAAATCAACAGTTACTATCATGTGTGAACATGAATTTGTTCTAGTATAGCGCACAAAAACTCAGCGAAACAAATAAAGATTATAGTGTAGAAAAATACACGAAGGTTGTTGTACAGCAATTAGAAAAAAATATTTTATATTAAATCTTTTAGTCGAATATTATTTTTAATCTAAATTAAACTAAATTATTACAATCGTTCAACTATTAATTTCTATATAACTTCAATTACTTTCAACCTCTGATGAAAGAGAATGATAATGATCAGTCCATAAATCACAATTATCATCCTGTGTAAACACAATTCTGTTCTAGTATAATCCCCAAAAATTTAGCAAAACAAACGAAGATTGGATTGTAGAAAAACATACTTAGGCTGTTATAAAATTGTTAGGGTTTTTTTATATGGAATTTTTTATTCGAATGCTGTTTTTAGAATTTGAACAAGTCATTGACTTCAACTACTCAAACTGAAATCGAAATCTGTCGCAGGCGTAGGAAAATAATCAAGGTGTTGCAAAAAGTGCATGTTACTCCCACACAATACACCTTGAAGATTGAGAGACAATGCAGAGATGCATAAGCCAGGCCGGATATACGCAAGGCTGTTGACCGCTCCTACTTCCGTCTCGCATGGGCTTGAACTTGACTGACAAATAAGCTTATTTTTAGATCAAGGAAGCACAGACTGCTGTTCTCCATTAAATCGTTCGCTCTAATAAATGTCATTTTAAGTGAACAAGAAACACCACAAAATATTAGAATTTAAAATATTCATTCAATTATCTTAAAACTGAATACAAATGAATTTTATAATGTTTTATTCAATCATGTATTTTAAATTTCCTGAAAGTATTAAGCTTTTTTAATGCGCTTTTATTAGTTTCACCTGTATGTTTGTTTGTAACTGACTCTTTGGGCTCGATTTTGCCCTACTTTAAGCGATCAGATTTAATTTAAACGTTGTACACTTATCACGGATACTAAAATATTTTGATAAGTTTATTATCTCATCATGATTAGGATCGCCAGGATGAGTGATTTTATTTTAACTTATGAAGAGCAATTTAACCCAGGATTAACTTAACCCAGGACCCCAATTTAACCATGTAGAATGAAAGTACCTAAGACATTCAAACCTACGTGGGACAACGTATAACGCGCCTGACTACGGATCAGGAGCTTCTCTGTTCAAATCCTGGTTGGCTCGACCTATTCGAGTTTAGCCTTTGTTTTACTCACAATTAAATTATTGTAAGAACTATAGTTCCAGTACCGGGACCTCATTTAAATATTGTAGTTCAACAAAATAGTTCAACATAGTAGTTTTTGTATTGTACACAAAAACACACTTTTAAAGTAAATCAAACTAAAAAGTAAAAAATAATTGTTAACATAAGAATAAAATGACTGACGAGATAATGAATGTCACTGTTCTAAAAGCGTGGGGCGCTCGATATTAATCGTTATAATTTGTCACTAGTTTCCTTCCGAAATGCAGAGTTAGTTTAAAAATGTCATACAAAGCACCCCACGCTTTTAGAACAGTAACATTCATCTCGTCAATCATTTTATTTGTATGTTAACAATTATTTTTTACTTTTTAGTTTGATTCACTCTAAAAGCGTGTTTTTTAGTTTTTTTTTTAAACTATAATTTATTAGATCAAGGAAGCATACTGGACATTAGGACTGCTGTTCTGCATTAAATTTGTTCGCTTCAATAAATGTCATTTTAAGCCAACAAACCACACGACGAAATACTAAAATTTAAAATATTCATTCAATTTTCTTTAAAATTAGATACAAATAAATTTTATAACGTTCTATTTAATCACGTATTTTAAATTTCATGAAAGTATTAAGCTTTTTTTATCATGTGTGAACATGATGTTGTCCTGGTTAGAGGTCCGTGGCGTTATTCGAAAATGAGGGTCAAGCAAATAAAACTCCATTGCAAATTTTGGCGGAAAATGGTAGTTTGGGCCCCTTAACTCTTGAAATGATTCATGAATAATGTTAATATTCAGGAATTTTCTGGAGAATTTGGCTTTTGCTCAAAGTGTTTTGCAGTATGGTTTTGAAACACTTTCATGTCTTGGCTTGAGATTTTAAACGTGATCGTGCGCTGATCAATTCCTTCTTTTTGAAGTTTCATATTTATCCCTTTTGGCATTTTCGCATGCCTATTGAGCTGTATAGTGCTTCTCATTTTTATCTGAAATAAGTACTATTTTTGATAGTTATAATAATTAGTATTCCAAATTTCAAGAAATATTAGGAAAAAAATTATTCTATCGGTTAAACATCCGGTTTAAAGGCGGAAACGGGCAAAATGATTACTTGTTGGGGAGAGGGAATGCTAGTCAAGAAGCACAATTTTTTTTCATCTAATTTTTCTTCTAATATTATGCAAATTAAAATTTATTATGAAAATTAAAATTTTAAAAAATTTTCGTATTCAAAACTTTTTCTGAAATTAGTTTTTCCCCTATTTTACCATTGTATCTGAAACTGTGCCATTTGGTCATCTATACATTTTTCATGCAAAAGCTGGTCAAAAAGTAAAACTTTTAGATTTACAATATGGAAATGGGAAATTACATGTGAATTTGATAATTACCAATTATTTTTGTTGTTGTTGAACATGTACTTCACTAATACTACCAACTATGATATGGTGAGAAGAGGATATTTTCTTCCAGGGGGATTTTTAGGAGTTAAACTTCGAAACACTGCCCAGGCAGTCTGACTTACTATACGAGACGTTTGTACACTTGTCACAATCACCTCTTTGTTTCTGAAGGCAGGGACTGCAAAGGACGCCATCAGAGTGAAGGAACCTAAGCCCTCCTGCATACAGTGCACGTTATTTTAAATGTACAGGGGGTTAAAATCGACATTCTTAAAGTAATAGAAATATAAAGAAGAAATTTTTAATCAATAGGCAAATAAATAAAATTGTTTGAAATTTATGATTATTCTTGAATTACTCCGTAGTTACAAAATTCATATATACTGAAACTGAGCATCAAAAATCTGCATGCTGAATTTCGTATTCTAAATGCAGTTGAAAGCAATATAAACTTAAAATTATATTTTTTAATTTTGCGAATATACATTTATTTAATTTTGTTTTTAAATATTCGTAACAATTTAATCAAATCTACTTACATTTTAAAACAGGCAATTTATCAGCATATCGCATTTAAAAACTATACGAAAACATTTGAATTAGAACAACATTTTTTAAAACCTCTACTCTTTATCCAATCATAGCTAGGTCAGTACTGTTTTTAATGTTTGTACACACCTATGTATCATTTTAGCAGCAGCAAAAAAAAGTTTTTTATTCCAAAACACACCTGCGTGATAGTTTATGTATCAATTTATTTCTTCTGTAATTATTACGTCAAGGGGTAACAACACAACCCATTTTGACATTTTTAGATATTGATTTATCGTAAAAATTTATTTTGCGATCAGCAACATAGCAACTGAACATTGTTTACTGAAAACAGATGGTTTGTTTGATAGGATACTCAAGGGAACCTTCGACATTTTTTTTTACGTTTTCCTCGAATACATATATATATATATATATTTTAATTTTACAAAAAAAAAATAATAATAAGATGGGGCCTGATGGCCGAGTGGCTAGCGTTCTGTCTCTCGGTACCACAGGTTTGGATCCGAATCCCGGCGGTGCCATGAATGTTTGTAGGGGTTCGTTCCACTTTAAATCGTAGGTCCCGGGCTAATATGATCGTAGAACATTATGATATCTTCAAGCTACACGTACCCCCTGGGTAGTGCTAAATGAGTAACGGGGGTACAGCTCTAGCTTACGACATAAAAATTGACTGTCTCTGTATCTGTCAGCTGCATCTGGCAGCTGACAGATACAGATACAGCAGCTGCATATCCATACGACTGCCAGGATTCGAACCTGAAGCCTGGGATACTTGTTAGTAGTTCGGAATCCACTTTAAACTGTAGGTCCCGGTCTGTTTAGCCCTCGTGTGTACAAGATGACCGTAGAGCGACAAACAGAGACAGTTGCAGCTGATTCTGTGACTATCAGCTGCATTAGAACAAAAAAAAAGGCATTTTTATCAAGGAGAAAGGAATTTTAGCCTTTGGAACTTGGCCAATTATTTTTACATCAAGTTCTTTAAGTTGTTAAGTTGTTCTCGAGTTCGACGGAAAATTCCTAAAAATTCAGCAGGTAGTCCAGGGCAACAGACATGATTTTGCGGGTAATATGAGGGAAAAAGAGTTAAAATTATTGACCACTGTCCACGTAAAACAGTCATCATCAAAGACTCCTCTTTCTTTTTAATGTAATGACCATTGGAAAACGGAAAATCGAATCTTTTCGAGGGTTCAGTTAGCGTCCATTGCCACAGGACAATAAAATATCCATTACATTCTTTGCAACATCCTTAATTTCTTTTTTTGCATCCTGATTTCAAGCGTTTTAATAACTATAAGCAAAAATATTTGGTAGAACTGCATTTGTTTATTTGGTATACCAAGTAGATAATAATCGATAGCTTTTCGTATGGTTCTCGAATAATTTTTAAATAGAAATCAAAATAGTTGAAGATAAAGCCGCTAAATACGACAAAATCTAAAAAGCATTCAAGTTAAATTTCTTCTAAAGATTGATTTGGTTTGTTGCTCTACGGTCATTTTATGCACACGAGGGCTAACCTGACCAAGACCTACTGTTTAACGTGGATTCCGAACCACTAACAAACATCCATGCCACCGCTAGAATTCGAACCTGAAAACTGTGGTACCAAAAGCCGATTGATTGACCAACAGGCCGTCTCTTAACTGAGTAGACTCAATCCCCTACTATCCAAATTCGTCGTCATATCATTGCACAAATGCGACTTCGATTCCCATTGCTGTGCACGAAATGTTTGAAGTATTTATAATAGTAAATTAATTCATTTCTTGCCATTACCTGCGAATTATATTGAAGTAATTAAACGATGAAAACAAATCTTGAAATATGAAAGAAATTTCCTAGATAAAATGTTAAAAATAGAAATTTGCTAGATAAAATGTTAAAAATAGAAATTTCCTAGATAGCGCTCGGTACCACAAGTTTTGGATTTGAGTCCCGGTGGTTTTATGGATTTTTGTAGCGGTTCGGAATCCACTTTAAACCGTAGGCTCCGGTCTAATAGGATCGTAGAATGTTGTAGGGGTAGTGTGACTCGCGTCCGTAGCCTATCTTCAAGTTACACGTGCCCCCTGGTAGTAATCAATGAGTAACAGAGGTGCAGCCCTTGCTTATGGATAAAGGGTAACTGTCTCTGTATTACCAGCTGCATTAGAACAACATACCAATGCCGAGTAGTTTTCATTTGAAAATCTCTCGGAAAGAACTCCTAGATCACATACTGAGAACTACATCTTCTCAATCGAGAATTAAAACATATATAAAATAAATTGTTTAATTTTTAATTGCGATATACACCTTGTCAATTTTCAAAAGTTCACATCAAATTATTGTCTCTTACTGCTGTGTCCAAACAGTAAGACCCCTTTTCAATTTAAAATTCCCGGGGCTTATGGAATTTCAAATTTTTTTCTTTTTTAGGTTGCTGGCACTGTCCTTGGCATCTGTGGGAAATTTCACATAAAAATATTCACTAATGTTTGAGTTACGCTTGGCTTTGTGAGACGCTGAAACTGATCCCGGCGATTTTTGAAATGTCTGAATTAAATGAGCAAAACATTTTGTCTTCGGAAAAGTATAGAATGTTGCAGAAGACATTCGGTGAACAAAATATACATCAGTGTTTCAGTTACGCATGGCTTTGTGGGAGACTCCGGCGATTTTTGAAATGTCTCTAATGAGCAAAAAACTTTCACTAAATTTTGTTTTGCGGAAACGCATAGAATGTTGCAGAAGGCATTCGGTGAGCATTTCTATATCGGACAGAAATGTTTACAAGTAATATAAACAGATTAAAAAAGACAGAGAACGCGTTGAAGAAGAAGAGCCCTCTGGTCGACCATCATCCTCAACCAACGGAGCTCACGTCCAAAAAATTAAAGATTTGGTACTTGCAAACCGTCGAATTACGATTAGAGATCTTGCTGATGATGTTGAAATTTCAAAAGGATCGGTCAATTCCATTTTGGGCCTCAAACGCGTCAAATCTCGGTTGCTACAGAAAACACTGAATGCGTCAGCTCGCACTACATTGATTCTTCGTGACATTTTCGCCAAAAATGAGACTCATATCATTCAACAAACACCGTATTCACACCGTGCGACTTCTGACTATTCCCTAAACTCAAAAGACCTCTCCGGGGACACCGTTTTGAGTCAATTGAAGAGATTCACCGTGGATCGCCGCGCGCTTTGTAGGCCTGTCGATGACTTTTTAGCATTCATTAAGGATCGGAGAAAACGTTGGCTAAGTGCATTGTGTCCGGAGGGGATTACTTTGAAGGCGATGAAATAAATTTGAAAGAATAAATAAAGTTTTTGAAAAAAAAAAATAATGTGACATTGGAAAACAATAAATGTGGCTTTCCTTTTACATCTGCTTCCCTTTTCTTCTGTTTAATGGTATTTATTTCTTATTTTCTATTCATTTCTTCAAGTGTCACTTAAATTGTCATCAATCAAACGAAACATACCCAGATACTGAATATGCGATTTGACCTCGCTGAAAACACGTAATTAATTAGAATTGAAAAATTCTCAAAACAAAATTTGTGTCTGCCATTTTTGTGATTGTTGTTCTAGTTTACCCGACATTCGTTGTTGTTGAATTTAATGTATTTTGCAGTAATTTTTAAGACGCAATATGTTAATGAGCAAGTAAATATTATAAAATTTACCACAAACATTTTTTAATCACATAGTAGTCGATATTCTGATGTGATTATTTTGATTTTTATTTAATTTATGCAGAGAATGTCCAGATATTTTTTGTAATGATTTTTATTTTTATCTTGAATTAAATGTAAATGAGATTTAAAAAAAAAAAAAACGTGAGTGACATCAGTTCGGAATAGGGATTCATTATGGTCTGAATCATTGGATTTATGCTTTGCTTTAATATGCCACTGAGAAGCGGCCTGATGGCTAATTGGCTAGCGGTCTGGCCTTTGGTGCCACAGGCTTAAAGGTTCCAATCCTGGTAGTTGAATGGATGTTTGTTAGTAGTTCGGAATTCACGTTAAACTGTAGGTCCCGGTCTATTTAGCCTAAGGTGTGAACAAGATGACCTTAGAGCGACAAACCAATGCCATTGAGAAACTATATGCCGAAATCTATATTCTTGTTCTTTGCGAAGCGAATTACTTTTATTCGATTATAAAAAAAAAAAGTAAAAAGCA
Source organism: Caerostris darwini (assembly GCA_021605075.1). Lineage (NCBI taxonomy): Eukaryota > Metazoa > Arthropoda > Arachnida > Araneae > Araneidae > Caerostris > Caerostris darwini. The sequence continues at coordinate 750 of BPLQ01006666.1, read as the reverse complement.
TGATTTTAATATCTTTACACAAATAAGTGACATACAGTAAAGGAACATCAAAAATTACATTTGGAAAAAAGGGCACGTGACCAAATTGGGAATTAATAGTTTAAAAAAACTAAAAAATACGCTTTTAGAGTTAATCAAACTAAAAAGTAAAAAATAATTGTTAACATAAGAATAAAATGACTGACGAGAAAATGAATGTCACTGTTCTAAAA